>OX123188.2:90968972-91250817 GCA_944739405.2 Euclidia mi
GATAGCACTTTTTATTCGGAAATATACTAATTAAAACTATTTTATACGTAAAAGTCGATTTTAGATAGTAGTTACAATGTTATACCTGTTTGTAAAATGACAATGCAAATTTAGCCGGTGGATTGGTTGTCAAAAAAGAAATCACAATAAACTCACCTTATTTTCACAGAAAACACTAATACTTTTATAGATTATTACAAATAACACATTTATTAAGTAATTAACGTGTAATAAGCTTTAATTATTTGATTATTTTATATTTTTATTTGTAAAAAATACGGGACAAGGTCGGATCAGCTGTTAACCTCAGTGTTGCCACAGAGCGAAAGTCCAAAATTTGCGGTTGATGTCTCGCTTGTGATAGACAATAAAGATAAAGACGAAGATTTTGAACGGCTCCTACAATTTCAAATTGACTCAATACTTAATTGGTTGGAATGCAACAACTTAAAAGCTAACATGTCGAAAACAAAATTCATTTATTTTCAAAATTATAATAATATTGACAATTATTTTAACGAAGGCTTGACATATCGTAATGAATTAATTGAGAAAGTTGAGCAAATAAAATTTCTTGACATAACTTTGGACAAGAATTTGAACTGGAAAGCCCATATAGATTTACTTTGTAGAAAAATTAATCGGTTTGTGTTTGCTCTAAAAAGATTACGACGAACATCCAGTCAAAAAATAGCCCTTACTGCGTGTTTTGGTTACGTAATTTCAGTGCTCAGATATGGTCTTATTATCTGGGGTAACTCCAGTTATTTTGGTAAAGCATTTATAGTGCAGAAAAAATGTTTAAGGGCTGTTTGTGGAGTTGGCCCATTGACTTCTTGTAGACCACTCTTCAAGAATCTTAAATTGTTGACATTGGCAGGTTTATACATTTTTCAAATTGCTTGCTTTGTCAGAGAACATGATTCACTCTTTCATATTTTGCAAGATAATAGTTATTCGAAAGTGAGATTTAGAGATGCAACAAGATTAGAGGTATTATATTGTAGGACGTCATTATGTAAGAAAAACTGTCATAGAATGGCTATTAAAGTCTTTAACACATTACCAAAATCAATAAGGGAATTACCAACTAAACAATTTAAGACTAAACTTCACAGGTGGCTCGTAGATAAATGTTTTTATAGTACTAGTGACCTATTTAAAACACATTGACATTGTAAATTGTTTAATGTTTTATTTTTAAGGTTGACATTTGGTATATGACTGCAATTGTTTAAATAATTCATATAAATTAATAAAGTGCCGTACTTACAAATTTATTTTATAATGTATGTTATATGAAAATAAAATTGTCGATCTTGATTTTAATTTGGTTGTAATACCTCATAGGTATAGTAGTAAAACTTATGTAAAGTGTAGACATAAAATTGAGTGTTACTTTAAAAACAATTGAGTAATTAATAATTGATATATAATTAAATAATTGACATGGTTATAAAATTATTAATGTTAAAATGTTAGATATTATTTAGACAATAATTTGCATGTCGGATTATTTGCCGACGAAACATGTGAAACTCTTGATAACATCTACTGTAAGAACCTGTATACCATGTTTCAGCAAATAAATATATTTCATTTCATTTCATTTCAACGTTGGCTCATAGGTGGGACTCTCCGATCTTAGGGCGATGGATACGACTGCATGCAGTCAAGTAGGCACTCCCGGGAACGGCGTGTTTCACGCTTTAAATAAATGTTACTAACACTAGTTTATAAGTTTATAATGTTACTAACAAATATGGAATAATTTTATTCTGAAATAAATGTTTATTATTATTATTATTCACTTTATTTATAATACTTCTCATAATTCATTTTATATTAATAAACTACATTAAAAAAGGAACGTTTAAAATTATAAAAGGGACCGCAGAGACCCACCGGTGTCGAGTACAGGAACCAAGCCACCGGTGGTTAGGGCCTCAGAGACAGGAACTTCCTCACGATGCGTGCCGTGTCGAGAAGAACTGCCTTCTGAATCAAGGACTTGATCCAGCTGCCTAGTGTGAGCCTTTTTAGATGTTGATCGAGGCTCTTGGCGATTAGGCCTTTTACCGACACGTCTATCGGCACAATGATCGCCGAATCCACATCCCACATGTCAACAATCTCGTGAGCTAGGTCCATATATTTAATCTCCTTCTCTGTTTCTGCCTTCACGAGATTGCCGTCATGCGGTATGGTGATATCGATTATCATTGCGAGTCGCTCTGCTCGGTCTATCACTACAATATCAGGCTTATTGGCTACAATAGTCCTGTCTGTAATGATAGACCGATCCCAGTACAACAATGCACGACCATTCTCGAGAACTGGGTCGGGCACATATCTGTAGGACGGTGTTGCTGATGGATTATCCTGGCCACTTGGTTGTGTCTGTGCAAATACTGACAGTTGGCAAGACTCGAACAACCGGACACTATATATGTCAACCGTCCCATCCCTCAGAATTTACTTCCGGTAGTTGTTTGTCATGACAACTTCGTCCATAATTGCAAAGACAAAACCTTCGGTTTCTCCAAAGAGATCACCGAATCGCAGCCAGGAGATTGATGCTTTAAAATTTACATCGGGCCCATGTAAGGCCCGGTAGAATCGTCCATGCAGCTCCTTGCCCCTCCATACATCGCGTCGATCCTCAGTACTAAGTACTGCAGGTTTGTGCCAGTTCTCTTTAGCCAGAGCGAGCGGGGTAAGTCCGGTATCAATTGTGACTACATCGCGATGCACATCCACACTCATCTGCAGAAAATAATCTCTGAGGTTGCACACCTCGCGGTTGTAGAGGGTCTTAGCACATAAAAAGCCTCGACCCCCCACATTTCCGCGGGATGTACAGCCTCATTACCGATGAGCGTGGATGATGCATACGAGATGCAGTCAGCATTGAACGGACTTTTCTATCCAGGGCATCTAGTTCAGTCTGGGTCCACTTGAGTATGCCGAAGGAATACATTAGGATTGGCATGGCCCACCCGTTGCAGGCCCGCACCTTGTTGCCACCTGATAAAAGATTGTTAAGTACTTTTCTCAGGCGGCCAAAGAACCGAGCCTGCAACGTCTGTTTCATGTCAGTCTCAGAAATATTCAAAGACTGCGACATACCCAGGTATTTGTTGGTCTCAGTTGGGGAGAGGGATCTAAGTTGTATGGAATCTGAGAGTTGTGTCCCTGCAGATTCCATAATCCTGCCTCTCTTCACATGCATGACCGTACATTTATCCACACCAAATTCCATCCTGATAGAATTACTAAAGGTTTCGGTTACCTTAAGTAATGCAGTCAGTTGGAATTTGTTGGGAGCAAATAATCAAAGTCAAGGTCAAAGTCAAAAAAGTCAAAAAACATTTATTCATCTGGGTCACAAAGTGACGCTTATGAACGTCAAATTTTTATGTACATTACTTAATGCTTCTACATTTACATTTACTGCCCATTCGCAAAGCAATAGGTAGAACCACGAGAAAGAACGGGCAATAAAACTCGTGGCTACTCTTTTTAATCGCCAGTGTTATGTTACATATTTTGTTTTTGTAAGGAGCTGCAAATGTTTCACATTGTAATTAATTACTTGTAAATAGTAATTAGGAACATACATAATACTTAAATAATGAATGCAGTTACCAATTTAACTGCTGTAGTAGCCTTCCAGTGTGAATATTGTGTAACAGGAGCATCCACTTACGTCTTATAATGTAGGCAACTCGCGACCATGTTCATAACTATATGGTGGAAATATGTGTTACAGAAGTGACTGTATATGAATACACAAAATTACTAAAACATTAGTTTACAGCCCATAATCACGAGTTATCTTCATCTTACAGTGCAGTAAAACTTTAATAAAATTAGTGGAACAACAATGCAAATGTAAATGTAGTACCTAAGTTGAATGACCTAATAATACATTTACAGTAATTTAAAAGAACTAGAAATATTATATAAAGATTAACTGAAAAATGCAAATTATCTATATAATTCTAATTAGGTATAAAGATCATGAGTTGTCTAGCGTAAGTGACCAGCTATCCTTATCACTGAAATAATCATTAATAGTATAATAACCTTTCTTAATAAGGCAGTCTTTTATTTTAGTTTTAAATGTACTAAATGGTAATTCTAAAAGACTAATTGGTATTTTATTGTATATACGAATACCTAGCCCTACAAAAGAATTATTAACTTTATGTAAACAATGATAAGGGGCATATAACCTATGCCTGTTTCGAGTATTTATGTTATGTATATCGCTTTTTGTGGTAAATAAACCTATATTTTGCCTAATGTACAAAATCTTAGCAAATAAAAATTGCGAGGCTACTGTAAGAATTCCTATAGACTTAAAGCGTTCTCTAAGAGTATCTTTTGCACCTAACATGTATATTGCTCTTACCGCTCGTTTTTGTAGAACGAAGATATTCTGAATATCCGCAGCTTTGCCCCATAACAAAATGCCGTAGGACATAACACTGTGAAAATAGCTAAAATAAACTAAACGAGCCGTGTCGATGTCAGTAAGTTGCCTAACTTTTCTGACGGCATACGCAGCAGAGCTTAGCTTTCCTGCAAGACATGCTATATGTGCACCCCATTGTAACTTATTATCTAGTGTAATACCTAGGAACACTGTAGAGTCTACTGTGTCAAGTTCCTCCCTATCTAGCATAATATTAGGTCCCAGTTGTCTTACATTAGGTAAAGCAAATTTAACGCATTTAGTTTTCCTAGAATTAAGTACTAGGTTATTTGCTGTAAACCATTGTGTAACTTGTAATAGTGCATTATTTACATCATCAAATTGATTTCTATTCCTATCTTCTTTAAAAATAAGTGACGTATCATCTGCAAAAAGTACAACATCACAGATGTTTTTTAAATAAAAAGGTAAGTCATTAATATATACAAGAAATAGAAAAGGACCTAAAATTGAGCCTTGTGGAACGCCTAGCTGTATAGGTAATTTAGAGGATGTAGTCCCATTTACATCGACACACTGAAATCTCTGCCGCAGGTACGAATCGACAACACTAAGTGCGGTTTTCTCTACGCCATAGTGGCGGAGCTTACGCAGTAGCGTGTCGTGCTGAACGCAGTCAAATGCTTTAGATAGGTCACAGAACACTCCAATAGCATTCTTTGATGACTCCCAAGCACTATAAACGTGTTTTATGAGAGCAACACCCGCATCAGTAGTGGATCTACCTTGAGTAAAACCGTATTGATCCTTGTGAAGCAGACTATTTAAATTAAAGTGGTTTAGTACCGTAAAATGGGGTGAATAGACACAGATTTCAACTTCAACATCGATTTTATTAGATATTTTGAATGAGAGTCATTATTGAAGCATTTTGAAATCATGAGTTAAGTTGTAATTTACTCAATATTTGTGCTACAAATTAGTAAAAACAGGACATTAATTAGTAAATTAAGAAAAAGTAAGCGGTTTCTATTTACCTTGAAACAGGTGTCAAAAGATACGGGAAGGGGGTGAATAGAGAAAAAACGCTAGGGCTGTCAAAATCAACTTATATTTTTATTCAATGTATCAACATTGTTATTAATCAGACAACTATGTATTTTTTTACTAAACCACATATCAACATTTACCTCTTTAATCATACAGGTAGGCACTTGCCTAAATATAAACAATATTTTCAATGGTTATCTGACAAAAAGGTGCGTATGATGAACCAACCTGGATTGACAACCCTAAAAAACATATTTCTATTGACCCCCCTCTCGTATCTATTAACCTCTCACGCGTATCTATTCACCCCCAATGGCGTATCTATTGACCCTAACGGCGTATCTATTAACCCCCTTCCCGTATCTATTCACCTCGAATTCCAGCAAAATAGCTAGCTTCTCAATTTTAATAGAAAAAGAATGTGAAATAATCAAACACGGACACTTTCTTTTGTTTTTCTTAAAGATGGGAAATGTATGTATCGAATAATACACATCTACAGGGTGAACACAACCAATAACTTGATGTTTATGGAAAATTTATAAAGAGCAAAAATTACTTGTTTTCACACCTTCACTTTAACCGCTTAAATCTATATGAAATTTCAACTTGACGTAAATTTGTGTGTGGTGAGCCTATAAAAAACATGTTGCCACGTAGAAAATCACAGAGAAAAACATTCGTTATAGGGCTAAATAACAAGCTAGAGTCAACAATATCAAACTTCCGGACTTTTTTCTATTCATCCCACGATTTCTATTCACCCCATTTTACGGTAGCTGCTTTAAAAGAATCTTTTCAAAATATTTTACTAAATGCCGGCAAGATAGATATGGGCCTAAAATTATTAATTTCATTTTTACTGCCAGATTTGAATAAGGGTATAATTTTACTTAATTTCATCAAATCCGGAAATACGCCTAGGTCAAAGCATTGATTAAAAATTATAGATAGGTAAGGCGCAACAGTCTCAACTATAGTACCTAAAATTTTAATTGAAATGCCCCAAAAGTCACCGGTATTTTTAATATTAATTGAATTATATGCGATCAATATATCTCGCGGGGTAACGTGCTCGAATCTAAACACGCTCTTGCATTCAGGTACACTGCTAAGCAAAAAATTTCCAGCGTCTAAAGATGATGATTGTAAACTGCTAGTAGTTGTTAAAGGTATGCTCGCAAAGAAACTATTGAACATATGTGCTACTTGAGTTTTATTGGTGACTAATAAATTGTTTTCTTTAAGTTCAAATTGGTTTTCCCGTGGTCGTGCTCTTCCTGTTTCATTATTTATAATTTTCCAAGTTGCTTTAATTATATTTGTTGAATGCTTAATTTTACTACTAATAAATTTAGATTTTGCCATAATACAAACTTGTTTAAAAATTTTTGAGTACTTTTTTACATAATCTCGAAAAGGTGTGTCAAATCTATGTTGTTTCATACCATATAATTCAAACAACTTGGCTCTACTTTTGTATATACCTATAGTGGCCCACTGGTTAAAAGATCCCATAGTACCCTTTAGTGTGACTGTTTTACTCTTGAAGGTATTTTGAAACTCATTATTTACTAGTCCAAAAAGTGAGTTATAAATTGTATTTGGATTTTGTGAGTTCAATATTGAGGTATTGAGTTTAGCAATAATATTGGTTTTGAAACGTATTAGATGATTGGTAGTCTGAGGCCTACATTCTACTGTACGTGATTTATCATATGTTGAACAGGGAAAACTAGCTATCTGTCCACGGTGATCAGAAGGGAGAGAACTAATTACTACTGGGTTTGTGGCAGCACAAGAACTAAATATGTTATCTAAACAAGTAGAAGATGTTGCAGATACTCTAGTAGGTTCACAGAATAGGTTACTTAAATTAAATGACTTGAAAAGATTCAGAAATCTAATACACTGTGAAGAGTTCTCTAAAATATTAATATTAAAATCGCCACATACTATAATATTCTTATTACTACATTTAATTTTATTTATAGCATCTTCCATAACAGTCTCAAATAGATTATAGTCACCAAAAGGAGGTCGATATACACAAATTACTATATATAGGTCTAATTCCACACAGGACAACTCAATAGTGCGCTCAATAGATAAATTAACAATATCTTTACGTTCCTTACATTTTAATAAATTTGAAGTTATTATGAGAGAACCGCCTCTAATAGCCTGCATTCTTATATACGAACTCTGCACTGTATAATATTGATTTATAACAATAAGCTCATGGTTCTTTAACCAATGTTCAGTTAAGCACAAAACCTTAACATCATATTTTTCTAGAAATAAACTTAACTCTAATTCTTTGCCAGATAGGCCCTGCATGTTTTGGTGTACTATATTCAAATACTGCAGCCTAACTGTTGTCCTATCTTGGAGTTTAAATCACAAGACGTGTCAATAAAAACGTTGTTAGTACAAGTACTAACCCTATCAAATAAATTGTCAACACAAGGCTCTCTGCCTTGTTGTAAATTGTATGCTAATAGTTTAGCAATCTGTCGCTTAATATAAAATGGCAGATACATTGTATCTCTGGTTAAAGTAAATTTACTAATAAATTTATTAGCGTCAAAAAACAATATTGCGTCACTATGACGACAAGTTATATTATATAATAACATATTTAATGTGTGTATGTGCATGTTTTGTGTATGTGTTAAGTCATTTGAGTAAGGCAAAGCACATGAAATAAATTTACAACTAAACTTGGAATTAAGGTCTAATAACATTTCAACACATTCTATGATATGCTGTCTTTTTACCATTAAACTGTTACCAAACAACAATATGGCCGTACTACTCTCATCTAAGGGGTGCAACTTAATCTGATCAACTAAACTACTGCAACTATCCCCTGGCCTACAGTAATTTATAACACTCTGGTTTGTATTCTCACTGAGAAGACTACCAAAATTATGACCTAGCCTATCAGAAAAAATGTAGGTTTTATTAGTTGATGTTGAAAACCTAGATTTAATCCTATTTGATTGTGAAGAGGATTGGTTTTGTGAATTATGAGAAAAGTTCTCAGGTAGTATGGTACTCAATGGCTCTGCTGGGGTTGGAGTGTGAATGTGAGCACACGGACATGAGAGCTTATTGGTAAGAGACTCATACATTTCTGCATTACATCTCACCAAGTCTACTAGCTCACCTGCCTCTACTATACGCTTGCTCAGCTCTTGTTGAGAAGCTTGATATTTGTTAAATATTTCATTTAAGGTGCTCTCCCTAAGTACTAGCTCTTCCCTCAAGCGATGAGTGTCAGTATCATACACTACCCTACTATGTTCTAAACTTCTAGAGTACTTAGACAGTTGATCAAGTAAATAAATGCGCTCCTTTCTGAGATTTAAATTAACTCTATGCACTTTATATTTCTTCATAGATTTATGACATTTTTTAATTAGTTTATTAACTTTAATATAGCGTTTAAGTTTTTTGTGACTTGAAAAGCTGGGTGTCATAATAATGGTATCGTCCCTGGTCAGGTCTATTGTCACAACAGGCTCCCTAATACACACATGATCAGGCTCACTACTAACCAACTCATGATATAGACTGCAGGTATTCGCTATCTGTTCACTGCGTTTAAGAGTTTCTAAGTTAGAGATGGTGTTATGAGCTTCACTCAATTCTCGTTCTAGTTCAGCAACACGCCTCAGAGCTTCTTCATGGGTGTCCATACACTGTTGAAAGTTGGACACTGTCAATCGAAGTTGTTCATGTTGCTCAAGTATTTCGAGATGGTGTGTGTGCATTTCAGCCAACTGTGCCTTGAGTTCAGTATTTTTGTTTACTATTTTCTGTACTTCTTCTTCGCTGTCCTCCCTTTCCTGTAGCAGCTGGTTACACAGGATTTTAGAGCATTCCAATTCCTTAAGCGTGGTCTGTAGTTTGTCCTCCAGAACTGCCATCCTGCGGGTCATCATTCCACAGACCTACCCCGTAGGCACCTGAAATATAAGGAAGAGTGAGTGAAGTGAGCTGAGGACAACTATGAAATAGGTGGATAGAAGGTTGAGAAGGAAATATTGAAGGTAGATCATAAAAAAGAAAAGAGACTAAAATTGAATAAATTTAGGAACAGCTTATTTTAAATAGGTACTAAGTATTGGGGTATTTGATATTCTATTCATAGAAAAGTAATGAACATAATAAGTTTGATATATTTATAAAACAATGATATGCAATTAAGAAGATGAGTATCACTTATTGGTAATTTATTGTAATTCACTATAAAAATACAATGAATCTATGAAATATCAATAAAATTGGAATGTAGGTACTTATATAAATGGGTCTGTGTAACACTACTGTACTATTAATATATTTTATAATAAATAATTATGTATTGTGTATAGTGTGTCATGTAGTATATGGTGTCTGAGGCAAATGTTTTTCGTCATCGATTTTGCTTCCACAATTTTTCAAGCAAAAGGAGACAAACGGTGCCGCTGTGTATTGTAATTGACGTCGCTCACATATAATGAGCAGTGTTTATGTGATGTATAGTGTATTTTCGTAGTAGTTTAAACAATAAAACAGTACAGGATTATGTAAAGAATAATGAAAACAATACTCCCCGGGTTTCCAGATGATTTTAAATCTCGTCTCCGTTATCCGTTACTTTGACAGATAGTCCGCCACAAATTTTCTAGCGAGATTTTGTCAGTAGTCCTTTTATTTATAGATACACCAACAATTATTGGTCAGGTTTATGGGTATATACTTCACTTTCCACATGGAATTTTTACTTAAAATAACATTAAAGTATTTTTGTTCTTGTTTTTTTTTGTAATTTCAGGTCATCCATGAAAAGGAGGTGAGATGTAACATGACCTCCTCTCCTCAACTGATAGCCTAGACCTGAAGCCTCTAATAAGGTACTTAGAGGGTTCAGGGCCAGGCAAAACCACAAAGGACTCAGGCTGTCGCCCTGGAATATACCTCGCTCTGTTATATCCATAATTAGTTCCTAATTAAATGCTGACATCTGCACTATTTATATTATATACAGGGCCATAAGCCACGCGGCCAATGAGTCGCAGATAGACCGCGAGCCGCAGAAGTCCCGTCGTAGCCGTCATTAAAACAAGTCAGACAGATTGTCATTTTCTTTAGTAAAGCAAAGTGTTAGGTGTTTGTGTCTGTGTAAGACTCTATTGCAATAAACTGTGGTTCCAGCTGAAATAAAAGTGGTTTTTTTTTATAAGACAATCCGCGGCTGCCGCCTAACAGCTCGATCATTATGGAAGCGCTGCAACCCAAGGTCGATCGACACCCTGGATAGCGCAATAGGGTCCTCCATTGCCCCAAAGACGCCCTTAAGAAGGTGCATAGAGTTGTATCTACTTTGTACAACTCTAGCACCCCCAAAAGCCACGCATGAGGCACAGAGTCGTATGCCTTTTTGTAATCTATCCAGCATGTCGATAGATTCTTCCGGTTACGGCGCACCTGTTGACTAATGGCCATGTCTATCAGAAGGAGCTCCTTAGTATCACGAGCCCCACTCTTACATCCATTTTGAGAAACAGATAAAATTGAATTATCAAATATATGTTTAGATAATTTCGTTCTCAAAATGGATGTAAGAAGTTTATATAACGTTGGTAAGCACGTAATTGGCCTATAATTCTTGGGGTCCGTGGTACTACCAGACTTATAAAGTAGGTGTGTAACGGATGTTAAAAAATCCGGCAGCGACCCTGATTCCAATGATGATTGAAATTCAGATGCTAAGCAAGCATGCGAACTTCAGAGCAATTTAAGCCAAAAATTGTGCAGTCCGTCCGGTCCAGCTGACTTCCAATTTTGTGACGGACGGACTGCACTGGCTATGTCGTCAGTTGTTATATTTATTGGCTCCATAGATGGAATTCGTTCACATGCACGCTCAACATCCCCAATCCAATCACCCTCTTCATGGTTGACGGGCATCGACCAGATGCTGCGCCAAAATGCAACAGTGGCATCATCATTTGGTCAACACCCATCACCATAACTGGCCGAGGAATCAGGGTGCTCCCATTCCCGGTACACACACTTTTCGTCTCTCTGAAATGTGCGATTCAGGCAATATCGATCCACTCTTTTTTTATATCGCAGAATACGGTTTGCCCATGCATAGAGCTTTTGTTTTAGAAAGTCGATGCGCTCTGTAACTCGAGACAAATAATCTTGGGAACTGATACCAGTTCCCGCGAAGGCGCGATTCACAAAGCGCATCACTCTCGGTCGTGTATTACCGGCTCTAAAAGAAGACAGCTTGACAATGAGTGCCCTAGTCTCACCGATACGACTCTCAATCCTGCGTTGCCATGCTGGCACCATAACGGACCGTCGAGTAGCGGTATTATCTACAGAAAATTTAACTCCCGCTACTCGACATGCCGTAACAGCCGCACAATACAGGATTGACTGTGTATCGCTGAGATTTTCACTATTGTCAAAATTGATTGACAATTGTGAATCTAAGGCACTCACTAGCGCTATGTTTTTCTTATGCATGGGCAACCGAGGCAAACGAGGCCAAATACTTGGATTCATGGATCGGTATTCCCCAACAGCACATTCCAAAGTGCTACTTAACTGATCATTGTACTGGGTACTTACATGAGAAGTCTCGTCATCTACCTCTTCATCGACGACATTAATAATTGTTAAAAACTGTTGTTGTTGATCAATCTGTGTCCCAGTTTGCGATGAAGAAGTGATGGGGAGACTTCTCCGCACGTCAGAGCGAAGTCTCTCAAGCACGGTATCATCCAACAGATGACACCGCTGGATGGCCCGCACTTGATCCGATAGCCGTAGTGTTGACACGTTGACAGCTGGCTGAAGCGCCTGAAACAAAGTTATTATCATCATTATTAATAGTCTTCTTTATTACATCTTTTCTCATAGTCGAATTTTATACACTTAAAAAAAAAAATTACCATATAAGATAGGACCACGGAGACCCACCGGTATCGGGTACAGGGACCAAGCTACCGGTGGTTAGGGCTCCAGAGAGAGGAACCTCCGAACTATGCGCGTCGTGTCCAACAATACTGCCTTCTGTATAGAGGACTTGATCCAGCCGTCTAACGAGAGCCTCTTGAGATGGTGGTCGAGGCTCTTGGCAATGAGACCATTAACTGACACGACTATCGGTACAATGATCGCCGAGTCCTCATCCCACGTGTCGACAATCTCGTGAGCTAGGTCCAAATACTTGATTTCCTTGTCTTTTTCGGCTTTCACGAAATTCTCGTCATGGGGAATAGTAACATCAACGATCATTGCAAAGCGTTCTGATCGATCTATCACCACAATATCGGGCTTGTTAGCCACGATAGTCCTATCGGTGATGATAGATCGATCCCAGTACATAGTGGCATGGCCATTTTCGAGAACTAGATCGGGCACATACTTGTAGTACGGTACTTCAAAGGGTACAAGGTCATATTTTATGGCAAGCTGCTGATGGACGATCCTGGCTACATGATTGTGCCTGTGCAAGTATTTGGCGTTGGCAAGACGATAACAACCGGAAACTATATTTCTGAGGGATTCGCCGGGCTGGTGACACGCCTGACATATGTCAACAGTCCCATCCCTCAGAATATACTTACGGTAGTTGTTCGTCATGACAACTTCGTCCATAATTGCACAAACAAAACCTTCGGTCTCTGCAAGTAAATCACCAAACCGTAGCCAGGCTACTGATGACATGAGGTCGACATCGGGCCCATGCATACATTATTATTATTATTATTTTGGGTGAACATTAACTGTTTCTTAGCTAAGCTAGTTTTAACTACATAGACGGGCCGAAGCCAAGTCAATAAAGCGTGTGGTGAGTTTTATGTAGTGTGGATTATGTTGTGTGTGGGGTTTTCGCTTTCTTCGCTTTGCATAAACTTTCTTACTATTCGACACGTGCTAAGAATTGCAGCTTTTTGAAGTGTGATATATACTGAATCTTTTAGGTCAATAAGTTTGAGGCTTTGGTGGAGATGGTTGGGTATTACGCCTGTAGTGGATACAACTATGGGAACTACATAGACTTTTTCTTGTCTCCATATTCTGGTCACTTCGTCTTTTAGTTCGGCATATTCACAATTTTTTCAGCTATAGTCTTTTGTAAGTTATGTGTGTTGGGGATTGCAATATCTATGAGGTGAGTAACTTTATTTACTCTATCCTGTAGAGTTATGTCTGGTCTATTATAGTTAATGGTCCTATCAGTAAGTATGGCGCGATCATAGTAAAGCTTGTGTGTGGCATTTTCTAAAACAGTTTGTGGCGTGTATTTATAATGAGGAGTTTTTGTGTCTTGTATGAGTTTATGTTTGAGTGCTAGTTGTTGATGTATGATGTTTGCTACCTGGTTGTGTTTATGAGTGTAATCTGTCTGTGTGACTTGTGTGCATGCTCCAGTTATGTGTTGTATGGTCTCTGATTGGTTATGGCATTTACGACATTTGTCATTAGTGATTTTGGGGTATTTAATTATATACTTTCTGTAGTTTTTTGTGTTTATAATCTGATTTTGAATTGCAATAATAAAACCTTCGGTTTCAGGAAATAAGTTGCCTATCCTAAGCCATTTATTTGATGCTATTGTATCTATGTGGGGTTGCTCTAAATCACGAGGATGCCGGCCATGAAGCGCTTTCTTTTTAAAATTTTCTAGTTTTTGCTTTTGTGTATCATGGATGTTAGTGTCTTGTGTCTCTGTTTGATCGTGCAAGTTAAGTGGTGTGTAGCTGATATCATTTGTAACTATGGCGTTGTGAATGAAAATCACTCGTATTAGACTTTGCGTGGAAGAAGGTTTTTAAAATTCTTATTTGTTTTTGCCAAAGTTCGTGGATGTCTATCAGGCCTCTCCCTACGTTTTAGTGTTTGATGGTTAGCCTCTCTGTAGCAGATTTAGGGTGCAGATTATTATGTTTGGTGAGTGTAGTACGAGTCATTCTCTCTATTTGCTGTATATCAGTTTTCGTCCATTGTATTAAACCAAAAGAATATGTTAAAATAGGAATTGCGTAAGTATTCAATGCTTTTATGAGGTGCTTGCCCATTAGCTGAGTTTTACATATGGCAGTTACTCTTTTTTTGTACTCTAAATTTAGTGTTTGTTTTATTGAAGTGTGGTCAAGTCCCTTGAGCTGCTTGTATCCTAAATATTTAAATAAATCTGTTGATTCTACAGCTGTAATCGATTCTGTTGTGCTAATGTTATAGTTTCCAGGTTTTATTTTGCCCCGTCACTGGATTTTTATTTTTGTTTCTAACCGCACTGTCGGTACCTCGACACACTACACTAAAATTTAAAAAAACCGAGGTATTTATGCCTTAAATAAAAGATTAATCGTGAGTAAGACCCGCTTTATAACCTTGTATAATGTACACTAATCGCGAAAGTTTAAAATCGTCAGTTGACTTTACTTTCACAACAACAAACATGCGGTTGGTGAGACAATAGTGGAATAATTCCTAATGTTGAAGTTGTTTAGTATTTATGTTATTACTATTTGCATTTGTTTGTTGTCGTTCGATGCACTAAAATTAGCTGCAGTGAAATTTGCGAATCGGATGTTAGTCTCTGACAGTTAAAACAAATGTATTAAGTTTGGCATGCGACCGACTCGACTGGCGAATGGTTTCAGCAAATCCCGCAGGAGAGACAAAATTTCAATCCATTTTAAAATACTATTCACCAAACCATTCCTGTTTAAAAGCCTTGCACGTATATAGGCCACACTGTTGGCAATATATTGTCTAATTCAGGTACATAACATAACTTCACGCATTTTATCCCCGAGGGGGTAGGCAGAGGTGCATTACACACCCACTTTTCGTTTCAGGTACAATATTTTTTGGATGAAATGTAGAGAACACGGTATAAATAATATATCTTAAAATAATGCCAGCAAAATTATTTTTGTCGAATAAGTATAAATGGAATTCTAATAAAAATAATTCAGTAGTACTATACTTATAAATACTAAAACATTTCCTTCCAGATTGCAAGCTGATATTCGTAATCTGAAGTGTTTCTTAAATTATACTACTAGAGACTAAGAGCTATATTTGCAACAGGTTCTTTATGATTTTTTGTATGATATTATATGGTATAAAGCATTGATTCGCAGATTAACATACAGTATATACAGACTGATATACACAAGTCTATCTGATGGGCGTTTTCGTGTCATGGGGAGACCAGATCATTGCTTTACATTCAAGGTGGCTTCTTACCAGAGCTATCATGCTATCATAATTATCATTCCGTCCTGTTACATAATTTTGAAACTTGCTGCAATTTGCCACGCTTTATAGCTAGAGTCAACTTAACTACCGTGGACAGACCATTCATAATAATTATAATCTGAATGGACCGAAGCTGACACAGGTACTCAAGGTTATTCAAGGTTATTCATGTCGGACAGAACCAACGCTGAGTGTTTGTTAGTTGTGCGTTTACCAACTGAAAAATGTTTGGCGCTTCAAACACTTTGCCGGGGGTGGAAAGTCCACTGCCATTGCTCTGTCCTCATTTAGCTGTGATCCCAAACGTCCCTTCGGTTGGAGCACAGCGCGCGTTAATTTCTATTTATCAGGCAACACAAAGGCATTTATTAGGCAAGTCTTATAACGGTGCCGCTTAAACTGATCGATAGTTCTTTTAGATATATGAACATAAAGCGGCCAGTACAACTAGAAAGAAAATAAAAATGTATTTTGTAGGTACTAACTACTGACGATATCATGTTTTCAAGCAACTGAACTGAATTATTATTTAATTTGATGTATGTTTCTAAGAATCTATCTGTAAAGCGTTCTAGTTAAAGCGTCTTACATCAACATCACAAGATAAGTCGTTTTTATTCAAACTTTGTTATGAGTAAAGATAGTTGTAGTTGTTTGCCGATATTTTTTATGGAAAATACATAAATAGTAGATAACAGACATATAGCGTTATTGTTCAGAAGCAACACACCATGTCGTAAATGATTGACGTATAAGGGCTACGCACCCACATCCCATCCACCAGTGACACCGTAACCACAACCACATTTTGTAGGTACCACGACAGGCAGCGACACAATGTTCGCGTAAGCACAGCAGTACTACATTTTGTCGCAACGGTGTTGAGTGATTCTGGTACGTGGGAGTCAAACGTTAGTCTTGCTGATTACTTAACGAGATGTTGCTTACCTTGTGAGCCAACAAGTTCAATGTAAACCTATTGAAAAAGTAAACAGTGTTAAATACTTAGGCATGAAAATAGATGAATATTTTTCATGGTCCCATCATATAGATTACCTTTGTGACAAACTGAGAGTATTGCTTGGAAAATTCTATCATTTAAGCTTTAAAGTACCTAAAGGAACACTGAAATGTTTATATAAGTCACTAGTGGAGTCTATTCTCGGTTATGCTCTAGATTGCTATGGTCTAACATTCAAAACATATATAAATAAATTAGAATCAATCCAAACAAAGTTTCTTAAACTTCTTGTCAATAATAAAACTAGAAATCAACATAAAAATGACTACACAAAATTATTTAAAATTTGTAAATTACTACCAATTTCCCTAAAACATAAATACTTATTGGCTGTAAACAACCATGGCAGTCTTGAGCATAACTTGGAACATGTTACAAATAATCATAACACCCGATCGATGGCCTCTGGCAAATATGTTGTACCAAGAGTTTTTAATTATTATGGTGATAGAACCTTAAAAAAACGTTTGCCATATCTGCTTAATAATCTCCCAGAGGACATAAGGAACGAAAATAATAAAACTGTATTTAAAAGGAGACTTAAGCAATATTACTTAGATAAGTGCTAGAAGTTAAGAGTTAAGTTAGTTATAAGTAATTATTGTAATTTTATCTATGTAAACGTTCTAATTTACTGTACGGAGACTGGATCCCACAGTCAAACCGATGACACGGTTTTGTGGGACACTGCACTATTCATGTATGAACGTGTGAATGATAAATAAAAAAATAAAAAAAAATAAAGTTAGCCTTAAGTTACAACGGTAATAAACCGAGGGACCCATGAACTTCCTAAGGAAATTAAGGGACATTAATGTCATTAGGTAGCGTACATCTATATCACTTATAAATAAATGTGCATCCTCTAGATTTATTATTAGATGAAGTTGCTGGAAAATCTGAAAGTCATATCCCCATCATCATCATAATCAGCCAGGTGTAGTCCACTTTTTGATATAAGCCTCTTTTGTAGCACGCGACTGAGCTCGATTTTTATCTCTCCGTATCCAGCCACTGCTAACTTCTTTATGTAGATCGTCACTCCTCTTAGGCAGAATAGCAGAAGTCATGTATCGAAATCCTTTGACCACCATAACCATACCGACGCGATGCGACGTTTGGGCAAGTGTGCTAAAATTTTATAACCGAACACTAAGCTACCACACACACACACCGCAATTATCTATTTACAATAATTGATTTAGAATTCAATCCAAGTTATCAGCTAGCTTGTATAAATAGGAGAAGCACTCGTCGCATAGTTAAGCTATTAGATCAATGTAATCATAGTCAATAATCTGAGCCCCACTTTACATCGAGAACAAATATCTTGAAGGGGATATGTAGGAATATGAAACCAGTCATGTATTACAAATCGGGAAGTGTTAGCTTATCTATTACTCAAATGAATACACACAGCACTCGAACGCACTCTACGAACACGGCTTTAATGAATATTAAAATCTATGACTGCCTCGTTGGTCTCGCGGCATAAATGTGCGTGTGGGATTGAGAGGTCTCGGGTTCGATTCCCGGGTCAAGCAAAGTGTTAATGGGTTTTTCCGTTAGGCAATTCTCAGCAACAGCACGGAGTCTGGTAATGTGCCCGGTACGGCAATAGGCTCGCCCCCTATTACGTGGGACCTAAAAATCATGACGAAATGTGGATGTCATATTACACCTCTGCCTACCCCTTCGGGGATACAGGCGTAAGTCTATAAAAAAATAATCTAAGATTCTCTTTAAAGCGCGGTTGCTATGGCTGTTACGTTTTAATCTAATGTCCACTTATCTCTTCACCTGGTAACTGAATGGGTTCGTAACCATAAGGGCGCACCTTATGGTTATGACCCGGTTCAATTAAAGGTTTAGAATTAACACATATTTTTGTGCTTAACGCGAGAACATCGCTATGTTTGGGTGCAAAACCATCGGTTGTTGCTGTTATCAGCCTGTGGTTTGTCTCTTCAGTGTCTTAGATCTCTAAAATTTAGGTTAATTTCAACCGTAACGATGTCTAGGTCTGCAAAATTATTGCATCTGACCTAATATATTTTGGGAACCCTAATAATACGGTTCTTTTTCGACAATGGTGAAGGAAATTAACCTATCTCTTTATGTTTGTAAAAAAATGATTTCTGACTGACATCACCGCAAAACCTAAATTGTTGAAGTTAAAGGCACATTTGGGAAGGTATTTCTGATATTGGGGTCTCACCTGACGGGGTTAAAAGAGGTTTGAAACTTTGTTTGTATAACCGCTTATTTTCAAGCTGAACTTCAAGGGCAACAGCTAGATATACGAGTATATTCACGGGAATTTCATTAAAAGGGATTTTGACTGTTGATTGGGCGGTTACGTATATTTTTGCATTCGTACGTGGACTTCTTACCAAGACAGTCCGACACTTAATAGGATTCACAGAGAGACTACAATGTAAGTCACCCACAAGGACGCAAGTCATGGTTCACTTCATCAGATAACAGAGATAGCATGTTATTCTACAACAAGTTATAATTATACAGGTGCTACCTTTGCACACAAAATTTCACGGGTGATGATCCGTGCAAATGCTCGATAGGAAGCTTAAATGAAGTGAAAAAGAAATAAGAGCTCGTAACATCAAATGTCACATCATCATTATACGAACTTCGGCGTTGTAACAACTGTCTTCAGCGTCAAACGTTTATCTGGCAGCGAAACATCTCATGTTTACAGCGATGAGTCAACTGGCAGGTGTGTACTATACATGTTTCTGTATTGTACACAGTTAAAAGTTTATAGACATTTTATGGCGCGTTAAATTGATTGGGTTTTATCTTTACGAGCAGATGATTTAGATCCAACGTAATGTTGGAGCGTACCATTACAGACAAAAATATTTTTCATATTTGATACACATGATTATTTTAAAGACATTTTAAACTCTATCTATGTCTATATGTACAGTCGCGGTCTGAAAGTGTTTACCACCTTAAGGCTTATAATTGCATGAACACATCAATGACACAAGGACGACGATATTGCACTAGGCACCAAACAACTGGTGCCAATAACGATTTATTATTCCACATTTATATAATACGTTCATTTAATTAAAAGCGTGATATTTACACTGAAATTAAAATATTTGTTGCTACTTACGACGATTAACTTGCTATTTACGATTTTAGTATTTGTAATTAATAAGTTTATCAAATGACTTTTACATTAACAGATTATAATGAAAGGGATGGCGAAAATACGACATCCTGAATATAAAACCTTTTTGAAAAAAATACAATATTTATATAGTCTAGCGTAAGACTGCCTCGTTGGTCTATCGGTAATAATCATTAATTCTTTATTGTACACCAGGCAATAACATGAGTGCATTACAAAGAGTTTCTTATAAACTAGTGTTACAAGGGCGGTCTTATCGCATAATGCGATTTCTGCCAGACAACCGTGTACGGACATAATTAAACAAAAGGACAGGTAGTATGCGGGTGCACTATAAAGGGTCAAACAAATTACAAAAATTATAACTACATACTTAAAACTAAAATGAGATAAGAAAAACATATACATCCATAATCCATATACATAAATAACTATGATAATAATATCAAATAAATCACAATTATATAAATAAATAAATACAAACATATATATATATATATATATATATATATATATATATATATATATATATATATATATATATGTATATATATATATATATATCTACATAATTATATATTATGTAATATATATTAAATATAGGTACTATTATATAGGATATATCGGTAGTGCATACGACAGCTGATCATGAGGTCTCGGGTTCGATTCGCGGGTCGGGCTCGGAAAATGTTGCTAAGGTTTTCTGTTAAGAATTTCTTAATAATTAGCCCGAAGGTTGTTTGGCGGTGTTTCACCCCCGTGCATCAGAAAGCACGTCATGATCTATGGCAGTCATTAGTGGGAAGTCAGTGCCCTCAAATATACCTACTGACTACTGGTCTAACCTTAGAATGATGTCAGATGGCAGTCGCTCCGTGTAAAAACTGATATTCAGTCAAATCTCGGTAGACCAGTAATAGCAGGCCCTGGGCTCCGAAGCGCAAGCTTGGCATGCAACTTAAAAAATGCTAGGGTGATGATGATGATGATATCGTCTAGCGAAAATCAGGGCGCGGTCAGACTGTGAGCTATGATGTTAGTGGATGGTATGCTAGTCACGTTAAAGCACATGCTGATCACATCACACAAGTGAGCTTTTGTTTAGATAGTGTGCGCCCTTAACCAGGCGAATCGTGCTTTATAAAAAAATAGGCAGAAATAATGAAGCAATATTATTTCATCTCTATGTTGCACCGTTAAACTTACCATTTTATTACAATAAGTAAGTGTTTTCATAATAATATTAAAATACAGAACTTAACAGCAAAATAAATGCAATTCTGTCATTATGTCAAATTATTTCATCGACCTAAAAATATTCATACTCTTTTTGTTGGAATCGATGACTTACCTTTTTCGCGTTGAACCTAGCGTGACAAAGAATGTAATTTGAAAAGTGGTAAACATTTTTAGACCGCGACCGTATGTACAAATGCAATGAGTATTGTTATCTTATCTTATACTAATATATAAAGCTGAAGAGTTTGTTTGTTTGGTTGAACGCGCGAATCTCAGGAACTACTGCACCGATTTCAAAAATTATTTTAGTGTTAGATAGCCCATTTATTGAGGAAGGCTACATAACATCACGCTATTAGCCACGCAAGCTAGCTGGGCATAAACTCGTTAATCCGTTAATCGTTAAGTAACGAAGTTAAAATTGCCACTAACGGATTAACTTTTAAGTTAACTTAAAAAGCTGTTAACGGACTGGTTAACTTCCGTTAAATTTTTCCTAGTCCGTTAATCCGATACCTTCTACTTTCCACAACATACCGCGACGCCGTGAAAACGCGTTTCGACAAGTTTTTTTGGGTCGGTCGATAAGTGTGGCACGGCGCGTGAAGCGAGTGGAATGAAGTCTAAGAAAAAAAGTCTAAGGGCCTAGTAAATTGCACAGCTTTAGCCAATGCCTTATTAAATCGCATTGAGAAAAGGACCACTTCTGGACGATGAACAATGCCAACTTGCCGCGGCTTTTCACCGGAAATTCCGGTAGATATGGCTGAAATCGCATGACAGCAGTCGGGTGGATGCAGTAAGTAAAAAAAGATAAAAGAATAGGCTTTACGACAAGAAGCTGCCGAAAGTGTCGAAAAGACAGTGATAGTTAAAGTGGCCGAGACAACAACGCGAGTAACAACGACGACTTCAATTATGTCACTCAGTCTAAAGAAAATAAGAGCGAAAGAGTAAAGCTCAAAATCTCGTCGAAATGTGGCTAGACATTAAATCAAAATAAATATTCAAATTTTTACATGCCTATTGCAGCTGAGATGGCTTGTACCGTTTATTATTATGTAACTACTTGTAATATCATCTCATGTGAATAAATTACAGATTCTGATTCAAAAGACTCGTATGACGATGGGGCATTTCTCGCGGAACTGATATTCATAAATCTGTTTATTAAATATAATCTTGCTATAACCTCAAACGCTGCAGTTGAAAGTCTTTTTTTCACGGGAAAAGATATTTTAACGCCAAAACGAGACATATGAATGATCATGAAGGGCAATACCCACATTATACCGGATGTCTCAATTACACACTGTAAATATAGGAAGGTACACGTCGTTTTTGTTTCTAACCTGTTAATATAATTCCCAGAACCACAAATCAACAGTTCTAATAAGTAGACTATAAATATAAAAGCATTATTTACCATGTGTTAACGGATTAACGATTAACGTTAACTTGCGTTAAATCGTCGCAAAGGTAGCGCTTTAACGTTTAACGGAGTTAACTTTTTTAGTAAGGGATTAGCGATTAACGAAGTTAATTATTTGATTTACAATGCCCAGCTATGCACGTAATAATGTGGGTATAATATGTATGTATAGATACAACGTGTACAGCCTATATGTATTATTATAGTTCTATTTGTCAGGTATTTGGAAAATAAAAGACACGACCATTAATTATTACTTTCATTTATTCAGCTTGTCACCAGAGTATATTTTAAAATCTAAAGTTCTGATTTTACATTAACATTTAGCGCCACGTTCGAAAAGCAAGGACATAGAACCAAGAGAAAGAACGTGGCAAGAAAACTGTAGGCCATTCTTTTAATAGTTATAGTTATCGTTTATAAAAGCAGTACAATCAATACATATATCGGATAGCAAGGTTGTGGGTAGTTCAATATTTCAAAAGTAACTATTACCTTAATACAATAGATTAGCATAATTCATTTAGTAATATTCACCACAAATATATTAACTATAGGTGTATTCAACATTTACCACTGAAATATTAACTACATGATGTATATTATAGACACGACTTGTTTCCCAGCATGTAATTCGATTCTATACTATATGATACCCCACGTTCTGAACTTTAACATCTCACAACTGACGGAACCACCCACAATATCAATTATACAATTGCTACGCTATATTATTACATTAACTATACATCGTCTACATTGACAATACTTTAAATAACACCACAATAGCAATAAAGAATTGTGAAACACATTATTAGTAAAAACACAATATAAAAACACAATAATATAAAAGTCAGAATTATATCGTACCTTAGTTAGCTGTTGCCGGGTTGGTACTGAACCTGAGACGTGGTTCATCGCGACGCCCCGTAAGGGGCGGGCAGTAGCTTGTACGGGGCAGTTTAGCCCCCCGCAAGCGGGTTCTTTGTCCTGCCCTTTAATAAGGGCAGGTCTTGGGAGCGGGCAGTAGTTGCCCTTAGGCGGTGTATACCGGTAGGCGTGTACGCGCGTGCGCGCAGGCCGCTAGATCTTCACGCCGTCCGGGCGGTCAACACGAGCCGGGTGAGACCCCCGGCGAACCGAGGGAGGCTCAGCTCCGTGAAGCCAGCGACACGGACGGCGACTTACGTGCGGCCTGCGGAGGTCTGGATGGTGTGGATGGTGGTGATGTGTCGGCGTCTGGTTAGACGCCGACGTCGTGGTCAGGAGTGTGTCTCCTGGGCGTGCGCTGTTGCGGTGGTCGTCCGCGCGCGCGCATGATGTGCGTATCATGCAGCGATACGCGCAGATGTCGCGCGGAAAGGGGCGGCCACCTGCAACAGAGGACTAACAGGGTTGTTACGTCAGGGGTGGACGGCGGTTACCCGGGGCAACCGGCTCGTCCGCAGCGTCGTCGGGGGGTAGCGATGAGGTCGCGAGGTAGTTTCTTCTTGTCCGGGGGGCGAGCGTGCCCGGGGGCCAGGTCCCGGACATGGTCCCAGGCCGAGGCGTCGGCTCGCTCAAACATCCCCACAGACAGACGGCGGATGTAGGCGTCCAGGCTCTCGGTGTGGGTGTCCCGCTGGATGACTTCGTTCCTCACGTAGCGAGGAGCTTGTACGGCGGCGCGCAGCGACAGTGACTGCTGCGCGCGGAGGCGGATGCGGCTCGACTCGCTCGTGAGGGCGAACCAAGCGGGCGCGGCGTAGGTGAGCCGGGTGCGTACATAAGACTTGTACACACCCAGCTTCGCTCGTAGTGGTAGGTGTGAGGAGAGCACTGGACGCAACAGAGCTCTGGTAGCGCGTACCTGTGCGACGACGTTGCGGACGTGCGGCCTCATGGAGAGGGCGCGGTCGATGGTGACCCCCAGGTACTTCACCGTCCGGGTCCAGGGGATGAACTCACCCTGGAGTTTGAGCGGCAGTGGATGGAGCTGTTTACTGCTGATGAGAATTGCCTGTGACTTACCCACGTTCACCGACAGTCGCCACTGCGATAGCCAGTGGGGGAGCAGGTCGAGGGAGCGCTGCATCTTCTTGGCGGCGTGGGCGGCGTTGACGCTGGTTGCGATGTACGCCGCGTCGTCAGCGTAGAGCGCCAGCTCGGCGCCCTCGGCGACGGGGATGTCGTCGGTGAACCTGGTGTAAAGCACAGGCGAGAGGCATGAGCCCTGCGGGACTCCAGCAAGGATGTTGCGGACGTCAGACAGCTCCTGTTCCACTGCCACTCGGAAAGTCCGGTTGTGCAGGAACGAGGAGACCACCTTTACTACACGGCGAGGCGCTGTGGACGTTGTCAGCTTGTACAGCAGACCGGAGTGCCACACTCGGTCGAACGCTTTCTGGATGTCGAGGAATACTGCTACGGCGTGCTCGCGCTTGTTGCGCGCCGCCGTTATCCGATGCAGTACCCTCGACAACTGCAATGTCGTGGAGTGTTCAGACCTGAACCCGAATTGTTCCGGTCTGGGTGTTATGTGCGGTGTGAGATGCCGCAGCAGGAGTCTCTCGAACACCTTCGAGATCGTGGGCAGGAGAGTGATCGGCCGATAGCTCTCCGGCTTCAATGTGTTCTTGTCCGGTTTGGGCAGCACGATGATGCGGCCCTCCTTCCAACAGGCGGGGAAGGCGCCTGTGCGGACGATCCCCGTAAACAGGCGCGCTAACGCTGCCACGGTACGGTGCGGCAGGTTGCGCAGCGCTGCGTTTGGTATCCCATCCGCCCCAGGAGCCTTCCGGGGCTGGGTCTGCCGTATGGCACTGAACCTGAACAGAGGCTGTTCTCCCTTTATATCCTATTTACACGTTTGACAGTGTCAACTGCCAAACGTCAGATCAAATTGTATATTATTTACAAGGAGCAAGTATATAATTATTATTAGCAACACTATAAATTTAAAACATACCAACCATCAATACGATATAACCATATACGATAGGTTTATGCTATACATAATTAATGATACAATATATTTAGTTTTATATTGTTTGAAACATATATGAATAACCTAAAATCTATCGTCTATTCACTTTACCTAAAACCTAAACTAAAAGTAACAATGATGACATTTAAAATATGTGTGTTTCATTTGTACGTACCTATTTATAACCCCAGCAAAAGCTCGGATATCAAACTGTTATAAATCAGGCTAGAATTTATTCTAGCCTGATTTATATATAAATAGGTACTTACAAATGAAACACATATATTTTAAATGTACTTATTTTGATATTTTTGTTGAATCATTTTCAAAATATTTCCAATAATCTATCACACGCGAGCGAAGGAGTACCCTTAAATTACGCGGCTGTAACCGCCGGCTCATCTAGTATTATTATATCAACAATGATTTCAATCGGAATTTTTTTAACCATAATATTCCACCGACCGAGTTGAGTAAACATTTACAGTTTTATTTTGAAGTTTTTTTGCAAAGGGTGTTTTGCAGCAGATGCGCTTCATGGCGTAGTCACGAAAAAATCATACTAGCAGTATTTTCAAATATCACCCGATCCTAACCACATAGAATTTATCGTAATGTAACTTCTTTTTGCCTTAAGCTGACAAATTGTCGGTTCCTTGTTCGCAGAGTCGACAACAGATGTCTAACATTTCTGCTATAAGCCAAGTTGGTCGGTTATAACAAAAGTTTTCCTTCACGCTGACAATTTGCGTCTTTGCTAAGTCACTCATAAATAAAAAAGTTGTAGGTACTAATTAAAAGAACTAGAATCTTGCTAGAACTAATAGTAAATGAACTGTTATATAATATGACTGGGATGTGAACAAATCAAATGTAGGTACGATCTTCATGAGGCGCAGTAAGCCGACAAACCAAATCTACTAGGTACGCATAATAAGATAATTAATGGTATTAAGTGACGCTCCGACATTAAAAGTATCGTATTAAAAATGAATTTGGTAACAATTATGACGAAGGATGATTTAATGATCACAATATTCATTCGATAGGTCTGACATTTCATGTTGAATTTGATACAGAGTACGAACAGAGCAGTGCTAAAACTAATAAGTTGCCTTACATTAAATTTATACAAAAGGGTATTTTAGACAGACATATTCAATTACATTGATGCTTGTTGCTGAAAAGAAACCACTACATAATCAAATCACGTAGCGAAAGTTTGTTTACAAAGTATCTCTAAGTTAGTAAGTCTAGTTGTAAACCTTCATATTTTACCGAAAGCTTTCGGTAAAGTTACTTACAAGTAACTCGGTGACGTTTCTATTTTACAGTAGACTACCATAACACCACTCCGTTGCGACTTGCAAGAGGAATAAACAAACACGCTCTCGTATCTTTTATACTAATATATAAAGCTGAAGAGTTTGTTTGTTTGTTTGTTTGGTTGCTAATTTCAGGAACAACTGCACCGAATTCAAATATTCTTTCAGTGTTTGATAGCCCATTTATTGAGGAAGTTTATAGGCTATATAACATCACGCTATGTGCCACGGAAGCGGTACTGCTCCGCTTCCGCCTTAAATAACGTGGGTGTAATCGCGGGCACATCTAGTATTTAATATTAGTAACTATGGATAATTCACTCACCATTTATGACTTAAACTCACATTTAAGTATAATTTTATTATTGGTAGCGCCATCTACCTTCCTATATATAACTAATCGCATCAACATGAATCGTTCCACGCTTGTCTAGTGCGAGCGATATCATATTTCCGTCCCGCTCTATCCCTCTCCCTGGAAGAGGCACTGCCTTGCGCCTGATTCGTCGCCGCGAACGTCGACGCGAGTGACAGTCTCGAACATTCCGCTCGCTAAGAACGCCGTCTCGATACCGCTCCGCGCCGCGCCGCTGTATGTGATTTTGCCGCTTCCACCAAGGAAAACCCGCTCGTGAGTGCTAGTGAAAACAAGCAGCTGCATCGCGAAAACACCAGGAGGACAAGAAACGAAGAAGGCTATAAGGTAAGTGCCTTCCATCCTGGAAATATCCTATACCCACTCAACCACCTCCTCCCGTATCCATCTCCTCTTCCCTTATTCCCTCCTAGGCGGCTCAGAGCTCGCCCTAATACAGTCCATCCCATTAATCCTTCCCAAGTCGCCTAGAACCTAATCGGTTTCGGCACCACGCCATACCAATTATGTTTCGTAGAACACCACATTGTTTGTTATATGACCTCTAGTACTGAATCATGTTAGTGTGCGCACTAACGTAGATATGATCTCGCTGAACATTTGGGTGAGTTGACATCAACACGCGGCCCGTTCGTACAGTGCGCTGTCTATTGTGTCAAATGTCGTTCAAAATCAACAACTGATTCGCACACCTGATACACGACTGACGTGCCATTGCAGTTTTGCCTGACCTGCTATTTCCAAATATGATAAAATGAAACTTTGATCTATTTGTGGAGTGATGGATTAAGAATACAAAGTTTAACAACTCCATTTCCATTCTCACAGTGCTATTGTGTCGCTAATTAGGAGAGGGCAATGTCCTGCAGTGGACTGCCAAAGGCCGTATCTAAGACTATAGAATAAAAGGCAGACAGAGCGCGCGGAATACTTGCGTGAGGCCACTAAAGCAAATACAAAATTGAAAAGCGAATACAAACTCGACTCAGTGCGCTGCGAAGCATCGCACAGTTCACACGCCACGATCGATCCAGCTTTTAAATTCATAAAATGCCGTCCTGCGTTTTTAAACATTGTAAAAGTTGTTTCTAAAAGCAAATACGGGAAGATGGAATATATTCTTACAGATAACTATGGATTATTTGACCGTTTTATAATATTATTTTGATAAAATTCGTATTTCTGCAGAAAATATGTAAGTGTTGCCAGTTTACGTCGACACCGTTTTCCCTGAATTAGGGAAAATGCACTTGTCAATTGATTATGTAGGTAATAATGATTGTCATGTTAATGAAAAATACATTAACGTATTGTAAAAGTATATTGTAGATTATATTTTTTCTTATAAATATACTAATAGGATTTCCATTAGTATATACATTGTTTTGAGTTCGATCCCCAAACGATCCAAATATTCGTCTACACGCGGCTACTTGTCAAGCTATACACTTTGACCTTTGTACCGTTGTTAAACCTTTGTACCGTTCTTATGGCGTAGGGAATAAGTATCAAAATCGTACTTCGACTATTTAGCTTGACTTGGCGCCGTGTGTACATTAAGTACAGAAACAGAAATTATTGATTGTAGCCATTATTTATTTTTAATTGCAATTTTTTTTTGTTACGATTTATGATTATGATATTCATAATTTATTGTATGCATGACAAAATGTTTTTAGCTAATTAATATTTATGACGCAAGCCTATCTGTTTATTTCTCAATTTACGAATAAAATTAGTTAAAACTTAACTCGGAGCCTACATTTTTTAAGAAATGTATTTATAAAAGCATACTTTAATGGTATCTTTTATTTGAATAATTTTCACAACAGCATTACATATTAAAAGCATTAATTACATCTATGGTAAATTCTTCAAAACCACAAACGAATATAAAATATTACCTATGTAATATTTTTATATTCGTTTGCAAAAACTATATGCAAAATAGTGGGAAATTATTCATAATCTGGCAACTTTACACACACATAGACGCGCGTGTCCGTACAGTGCCAGTCGCCAAATGTCACGCACACATAGCTGTCAACGTGCCTCACTTAGTCGGACGAATACGCTACATCTGGTTCTTGTTTCATCTGTGGGCCGTATAATGAATTTAACGCACTTATGTATGTATGTGTATATTGCTTTTATTTCTTAATAGTGCTGTCTCTTAAAATCTGGTAAGTAAACAGTACTTACGCCTCTGTTTACGATATACGTAGTACTGTTAATTTACTCAAATTGTAGAACACATAGTATAGTGTATTGAAATAAGTAAGACATAGTATTTTATTCTTATAACTAATAAAATGAGAAAGTTTTCAGTATTACGATGCCTATATCTTTAAATTGAATAACACATATGACATTAAAGCACAGACAATATTGTAGTAACGTACACACGGAGCACTCCCATAGATAAAAACTGTACTATAATAGGCTCACTTATCATAAATGACAGTTGTTTTTTTTTTCATCGGTAACGTTTCGGGCAATGATTAAGAATAATTCAGCCTAATTTTTCCTAGACGGAAATATCCATTTTACTATTTTAAGTTAAGAAAGGGCATTTCTAAAATAAAACACTGCTTTTTCACTCCGCCTTATTTTTAATTTAGAAAAAAGAAATTGAGAGGATAAGTTACGGAAATAAATAAACGGAAAACTTCACTCGATCAACTTTGTCGAAACTAATGTTGCTGTTTACAAAACTGTCATAATTGTCAAAAGTTTGACAAATTGACAGATTAGCAAACGTGGCGATAGGTTCCAGGGGTTCGGGGCGGGAGGTAACTGTCAAATAAGATATGTGAGTGCCATAGACTAAGGTTGAAATATTTTGTATGAAGATTACCTGTCGTGCATTAAAGGTTTCAACATGAAAGTGGTTAGTTAAAATACATAAAAGTATATAACGTATTTCAATTATTGAATATTCACGTGGATTAAATTTAGTTCGTTCGTTAACGCAGCGTGAAATTCTTGCGAAACTAGCTTGTGTGTTTGAAAATGCGTTAATTTTATATTTAACTCGTGTAACGTCATTAATAATGTAACAAAAATTTGTAATTTTTTTAATCGTGGGGATAAAATCCTGCTCAGTCAATCAATCATCAACAGCCTTATGTACTGTCCCACTGCTGGGCACGGGCCTCTTCTCACTATGAGAAGGGGAAGACTATAGTCCACCACGCTGGCCAAGTGCTGCTACTTTGTACTTATTGATAACATTTATGTGCATAATAATCGTTTGTTGATTTGGCGAAGTGTTTGAGCAGCTGGTTAGATGACTTAGATGAGTCGAGTGATGGTATAAAAAAGTGAAAAATATTCAAGTTGAAATGTTTATCAACGTTAGGCCAAACGTCAGCTTCGCCTGATATTGAGTGATAGTGATAGAAGGCATGGCTGTACCTACTACATTGAAAATAGGAAACTGTGAATAGAGAAAATATGTATAATGATTAATTTAAAAATATTTAACTATTCGTATCTTTGTAACATACAGACACAGACTCACGCTTGTTGCCCGGCGGGGTAGGCAGAGACTACGGAACGCCATTTGCAACGATCCTGACATATCTCTCTTGCTTCATTCACTTTCATAAAATCCCTCATGCATGCTCTTCTGTTTAGGGTACTTCTAAGCTTTCCTGTTTTAAGGATGTCTCCAATCTAGTCAGAGAACATCCGTAACAGGTCTTCCTTATATTAAAAATAAGCTTGAAATACTTTCTATTTATGCCGAGGTTTGGGCATGGGTTATATCAGTCGTGGACGTGAGTCAAAGCTCTCCAAATGTCATTTGTCAGTTCTCATTCCTATTGTAAAACATAAGCAGTGCTAATAGTGCTAACAGCAGAAGCGCATCTTTTAAGGTCGCTATGATTATTATCGGTGTAATTTATCGTGGGACCTAGTAACTTGGTAACGATTTGGAGAAATCTTTGTAAAAATAAATGTAACAACGTCTTCAATTGCCATAAATCGTTAATGATCTGATCCTAAATGTGTTTATTTCAAAGTGAAATTTGAACCAAAAGGAATAACATATAAAACTCCCGATCCTATTTAAAGCAAGCAGTCGAAATTAATCTTAGTTTTCAAGACTGTCTGTAATTAACACTTTACAAGTCTTAGAAATATTGGCACCCCACCATAGTACCTACTTCGCAGCGCCGAAAAATCTGAAATAATAAACCAAAGCCTAAGCCTAAGGCGTGTTAAATATTATAACGTTATAACGTTTTGTTCACAGCTCACAGTATACATTCAATATTTATTGTATTTATATAGTTAAGCGAAGTACAAAGAGCGACATTGTTCAAATTACATTGACTAAAGTACTCAAATCTATATTTTCACCACAGCAGCTCAAACATGCCGCTTTTGCTGCGAGACAACAGTGAACAAAACGCGATATTGATTCGAGCGTGAGGTAAAGTAGCTTTTTAATTTTTCAATCTTCAGTGCCACGAATTGACATTGTTCAGCCATAAATTTGAAACATTCGAATTTTACTGTGCTCTGTCTCTTTCTCATGCATATAAAAAGAGAGTGAAAAACAAACCCCTTCGAATTCGAAATTCGATTTTGGAATTCGACCTCAAAGAAAACACCTTCGGAAACGCAAATAAAAAAAGATATTTGTAAAAAAGAAATAACATACTTTTTTATGTTTTTGTTTATATGTTTAATTTATTATTGGATTTAAATAAAAATAAGTCTAATTAATAATATAAAATTGGTATTTAACCAATACATTTTTATTTGGAATTACAACAATGAAACATTAATTGAAAAATAAACATCAGGGACGCGGTATTGAAACGTGATTTAAAAAAGTAGCGGGCATAAAAATTTCGGTGATGCTGATACAGTATAGCGTAACGTGTTAAATTATATTAATACCTATATAAAATAATATAAAAATATGAGTGAAACTAGCGATGAAGAGTGTACTTTAACACCAGAAGAGTTAAATCAACAAGTGATTAATACAGAATTCAATCTATTCCTGTTCATTTCTATGTCTCCTAAGTAATATGTGTTCTCACTGCTGTGGTGAAAAATTATGTGTGCTACACGAGAGCAAAGTTTTTTGTATCTCGTGCTATTGAGACCCTCACCACGCTCAGGATTCTAACTTTGATTCACGAGCGTAGCGAGTGAATCATAGAATCCTACGCTTGCTCGGGACTCAAAATCAGCACTCGAAACAAAAAACAACTTTGCTCTCTTGTTGCACAAATAACTATTGTTGTTACCTTTTAATAATGTTGAACTGTTTATATGCGACAATCCATTCAGAGAATTTACTTAATGACATTAACTATTCCGTTTAAATTCCATTACTCTGATTGCAAACTGATGTTTAATTGTTATACGCAGACATAGTTTGTGCAGATTACAATGATATATCGTCACAGAAATCATACCTAAATTGTTAAAACAAAGTTATATTTATTTAACTATTAACTATAAAATTTTGCATTAGTAGATAACTCACAATGTGAAACAGTTACAGCTCCTTACAAAGATAACATGTAAAACCATTATACTGGCAGTTAAAAAGTGTAATATTACACCTCTGCCTACCCCTTCCGGGATACAGGCGTGAGACTATAAATAAATAAAAAAGAGTGGCCACGAGTTTTATTGTCCGTTCTTTCTCGTGGTTCTACCTATTGCATTGCGAACGTGGCAGTTAATGTAAATGTAGAATCATCTAGTAATTAACTTAAATTTTTGACGTACATAAGGCTCACTTTGTGGCCTAAATGAATAATTAATTTTGACTTTATTTTTATATTATTAACATATTTTTATATTCAACGATCTTGGTATTTTGTTAAGAAAATTAATTTGATGAAAAGGTAAATAGTACCCAGCTTACAGGATTAATTGTAATATTTCAATATACCTTCCAATCGTTTACAATACAAAGATACCAAAGACTAAAGAATAATTTAATTTCAATCCTTTAAATTCCTGAGAAAAAGCATCCCGGATAGACAGATGGAAAAGAAGCTGATCCTACAAGAAACCTACCTTTTGAAGGACGGAACGGTAAAAACATTGTGACATTCAATCTCGTAGCCGTATTACAAATAGTCATGCAAACGAATAAAAGGCTAATTAAGAGACAATTACAAAAGTAATCTTACTTATTGGTTCTATAATATGTAATTATATATTTACGTGGTGCAAACAAGTGGTTAACCTCCATAATCTCGAAAAAACCGACGTGAATACCAAAGATACACGTGCGCTGAAAAAATTGGTTGCCTGTAAAGTCGGTATACGGGCGAAAGTTTTACGTGACAACGACTTTGAGTGGTAAAATAATTTTAATGTGAATATTCATTCGTATAGTAGGAAGAAGGATGAAAGACGCGTGCCTTTCACTTTTTATGTCTGTCTCTCTCGCTCTTAGGCGGGACGCGTGCCTCTCACTCGCTCTCATTGTGAGCGCATAACGTGAGCGGAGCGTAACGCAGTTTCTTGAAGTGTCACCCGGCAAACCAATTTATAAGACGTTGTCACGTCAACAATTTTATATAAAGTAAACAAAATGAATAAATTGATTATTATTTATACGCCTGGTTGTGTTCCCACGTTTGAATAAATACAGCAGGCACCACCCACCTCTGTACGTAGAGATATCTATTTATAGAATATACCAATCTCCAAAAAAAAATAGTTTCTTAACGTAACAGAACAATTGTTCGTCATAATGCTGATATTGAATTCGTATGTTATAAGGCTAAGTCATCGAAAATGGCGCGCACTATTTTGGCTGTACATCAATAAACGCGAAGATTAAACGAATCATACATTGATTTATAGATTGGTTGAAGACTGAGAGGTTCTACTACAGCGATATATATGTGAAAATAGGCTATAGCTAAAGTTGTTATAGCCTACTTTCACATATTTAAAGATGCGGCCATATAGCGCGTCTATGAGACGAGTAAAAGGAAATAGAACAAAAAAGGACGTGATACTTACTACTCGTGCGCATTCTGACACACGTATAATTATGTAACATTATAGTTTAAAATTGTACATCGTGATATGTACCATAGAAACAAAAAAGTTTTAGGACTACCAAAAGATAATTTAATGACCACGAGACACTTTAAAATGAACTATAACATTTGTAGCTAGCACAATTTATTCAAATAACTTTAATTATTTAAATATTTAATAATAAAATCAAATGGAATATACATTCCATTTGATTTTTATTCGAACATTTCATGTACGCAGATAAATAAAAATATTTTTTTAGTTATTTACCCATAACTATTTATATTAATTTCTAATCCAGTGCATTAGGTTTGCCTGTAATAAAATATTGTGTGATGATAACAAATAAATTCGAAAATGAACTGTAAGTTCCATATTACATTTATTAAGAAAATCCCTTCAAACTTGAACTTGCGACGCTGGATATTTCGTGTCGAAATTTAACTGCTTTCGTCCTATTGTGAGTCTAAATTAATAAAACACAGTCGCTGCTCGTCGTGATCAACCGCATTACTTAATTTAGAGCGTAATCTAACTCTATTGAAGTGAGAATAGAGCACAAGCCTTTAATAACACCTTAAAATCTTTTATCAAACCTATTTATTTTTAAGCCATATTAATTACACTCAACTTTTGATAACGTTTTCTATCTTCACATCCGTTATTTATGGTATCCTTGCCGGTAACATCAACTTTAGCGGCAATTCTTGTGGTATCAGAGGTTCACCGAATTGAGCATAACTTTCAAAGACCTTAGATATAATATATTTCCAAACATTCACAATTTTCCACATACCAATGTTTATGTCATCATCATCAGCCTTTATCAGTCCACTGCTGGACTAGGCCTCTCCTTTGAAAGGAGAAATTGGCCTACTATGCCACGCTGGCCAAACGGGTTTGTATAGGGTTTGTTTCAAGTTTTCCTTCTCTTACAGTGCTGTTATCTGCATAATATGCTCCCTCTGTCGGCTCTTACGACACCCATGGGATTATATGGGGTGGTGACACTCCGTATTCTTAATCCGTCACCACACGGAAATGTTTATGTAACGGTTCTATATCAAATGATCCCTTACAAATATTCGTAAACTTTTTACATTAGAAATACTACTTGGCTCTATGACGTAGCCCTGGCTCTACAACTTAGCTCAGGTTATTGTTTGACTCTATGGTACGACTTTAGTATAGATTGAAATATTACAAAACTGTATACGAAATATGCCTTACATTTGCGGTTCACATTATTACCTTGATTTGTATTTTGTGCGCAACAAAATATAATATTTTTATTTTTTTGTATCACAGGTATCTTTAAAAATAATAGAGAACAAGTTTTACCTTGAGACATATGACATTGACAAGAGCACCGATAGCCTATTAGAGAGACCGACAAAGCAATGCACCCTCTGCATAGCATTTTGTCGGTCTCTCCACTCGGGTTTGAATTCATGGCGCGCACCTAACACCTGACATGACTTTCAAAGTTAAGCTAACTGTGAAGGAAAACATCGGGAGGAAACCTGCATGTCTGAGAGTTCTCAATAATGTTCTCGATATGTAAATTCTGCCAACCCGTACTTGGCCAGCGTATTCCCCTTCTCATAATGAGAAGAGGCCTGTGCCCAGCAGTGGGACAGTTTATATACAGGGCCGATGATAATCGATTTTAAACTTTCGCGATTTGTATACATCATACAATTTTATGGAAACGGGTCTTATTCCCGATATTTAATTAATTTAAGGTATAAATATCTCTGTTTTACCGACATTTCGGCCGTCTTACAACAGCGATGGTCACGGTGGGAGTGGGTCCCGCCGCCTTAAATTAATTAAATATCGCGAATAAGACCAGTTTCCATAAAATTGTATGAGGACCGATGATTATGATATGACATTGAGACAGTTACAAATTGTAAGATCTAATCATGTAAAAACACTGCATGTAAACAATTTTACTAGTTATCATACAAACTTTTAAATGGAGAAAGTACATAAAACTACAAAAACCAACTTATCATTACTAACTTTGCATACCATTTCTTGCTTGCATAATTATCAACAATATAGGTTGCAGTTTTTCCTTTTGTACGAAAAACCAATGAGCCAATTTCTTTGCATGTTTCTCAGCGGCTGTTAACAAAATTAAATACACCTACATAAGCTATGTACTACTCGTACTTATAGCTATAAGTACGAGTTTATTTTTATGTGGCAGTGATAGAAATTTTGACAGAATGACAGACTGCTACGCAGAGGATCTCGGGAACGAATTCACGGCGTGCACACATGTCTTATCGAATTTATGTGCATTCATAAACTGCGAAGGAAAACATCGTGTGGAAACCTGCATATCTCAGAGTTCTTCATAATGCTCTCGAAAGATATGTGAAGTGTGCCAACACGCACATAGTCAGTGTCGTGGCCCATGGCTTTACTCCTACCATAGTGAGAAGAGGCCCGAGCCTAGCAGTGGGACAGCTTAATACAGAGCCGATGATGATGAAATATGAATAATGTTCCGATAAACATTAAACACTTGGTGTTTACATTTATAGTTTGTTTAGAAATTATGGTGGCTTATTGGCGTGTACAATTTATTTAATACTTATTTTAAACTGTAGTTACATATATTTTAAACCATTTCTACAAGACAAGTAAATGTCAATACATACATAATTATGAACATAGCGTGAATTCTTCGACTAAACTATTCAAAGTCTACAGATCTTATACAAAACTAGTGGAATAAAAACCAATTTACGTTTTATTACCATTAGTAAATTGGGTCTATGTGTATTCAATCATAATGTTTAAATTCGCAAAAGGTTCAACTGAGCGTTGCGTCGGATGTAATGGCTCGCAAATGAGTGTGTAAATGATATTGTCTCGGTACATTTTCGCGTCAACAATAACGCTAACTTCCAGAATATTCTGCTTACAACCTTACCATTCACCATTTGTAGGTACATGTCTAACTTAGGTAGCGCAAGTTTCATGGTCAAACGAGTAACTTCAGCGAGACTTGTCTAAGGGCCTATTTCACCATCACCGAGTAAAGTGTCGTTCAACTAATTCGCAATTAACGTGAACTGGCGAGTAAAAGTTACGAGTATATTTTGTCAATTTCACAAACGAAAATCAAACTTCGAGTAACAATTCACTGGTTAAGTGAACTATGCGACAAATCGTACATTTCATTCGTTCAATAAAACGTCAAGTCAATCGTCAAACGTCATTGACAGTTGTTTGTTGATTGTCATTTGTGGTGTTTTTTGCGTCTGGTCTGGTTTGGAGAGCGTGTGATTTTATTTAGTTAGTGTAATAGATGATTTCTGAAATAAACATTTTAATTAGTTAGATAGGTACTGGGCATCTATTTTACGGAGTAAAAACTATTAATCAGCGTTTAGAAGCTCAGTAGGTACATTTTATATTTATATATATTTATATACAGAGATTATTTTATGTTTTATCAAGTTAAGCACTCCGTTTACTCCATACTTCGATATACGAAATCTGGCTAGAAAATCAGCATCAGAAGGTCCGTAAAATAATCAACACGAATTTTAAATAAACGTATTCGAGGTACTCGATGACGCGTATAATGTTCTAATTCATCCAACTGATGATCAATCAAGTCAAATAAATCCGTTGTTCATGATACATTGTGAAAAATATGATTTAAAAAATGCACTGACTTACACAAAATGCCAACGGTCAACATTTAATCGTAAGTATGCACGCTAATCGGTAGCCGTAGTGGCAAGTAAGTTTAATCGAACGATTAGTGCTACTCGGACGTCGTGAAATTGACACATGATGTTACTTGTTAGTATAATCAGTATAGCGCTCGTAGCGAGACTTGGCTTGCCGTTCGTAACAGATCGGCAAAGTTAAGCAACGCTTGCACAGGTTACCACTTGGATGGGTGACCGTGTGTGGCATTTACATCTGAGCGCTACCGTGCTTCGGAGGGCACGTAAAGCTGTCGGTCCCGGTTCTTGTCCAAGGATAAGGATCGTTAGGCCATGTCGGAGGCCTTCGGGCGGTCTGAAAACTCCGACACTAGAGTTGGCCACACGCTCACACGAAAAACAAAACAAAACAAAACATCAGTGAATAACCTATTCGACACTTTACTCGAGGGTGGTGAAAGAGGCCCTAAGTCCACTTGGATGTTACATATTACTTACAAGTTTATGTCTCGCGATTTCGACGTACGTGTCATGATTGCTTGAAAGTAAACAAAAAGTTGCTTTAAAGTAAATCAAATATATGTTCTTAAACTTTTGAGTACTTTTGAGTGCGATTTTATGTGACGTGTCATCAGCTATCGTAGATTACAAAGTTCTACCACTTTGTTCACCTGGGTGAATAAAGTGAAATAATCTAATTACATAACATCATTCTCAGCTGTCATAGTATAATATGTAAAACCCGAGGACATACACACTTAATTTACAACTGTGATGCTAAAACATAATATTCCTAAAGAAGAAATGTTTTAATATACAGTAAAATGTGTTATGAATTCATAAATAAACAACTCTTTTGAAACTAGAGCACCTGTCGTTTTGAATGTACTCAGACACCGAGGCTTAATACGACATGATGTTGTACCTATAGGTACTTACTATACAACCGGTGTATCGCCGGTATTTTCATCTGATAAGCTTCTTTATCTTGTTTGAGTTGTGATTCATTATATTGAAGTTTTAAATCCTTTTCTTTACAAACAAGGATGTAAATCAATTCATTCTCACGCCTGCATCCCCGAAGGGGTAGGCAGAGGTGTAAATATTACACCCACATTTCGCCATGATTTTTTAGGTCCCACGTAATAGGGGGCGAACCTATTGCCGTTACCGGGCACATTGCCAGACTCCGAGCTGCTACTGAGAATTCGGAAAAACCCAGTAACACTTTTGCCCGACCCGGGAATCGAACCCGGGGCCTCCGATCAGCAGTCGCATACGCTATCCACTGGACCATGGAGGCAGTCAAATCAATTCAGTTGGAGAAAAATCATTGGTAATGTAACATTCCATGATGTTGCGCTTTCACGAGCGATCGAGTGGCACCTTTTCAGGATAAATAAATAATAGTAATCTTACTTTTATTAGCTTACTTAGCCAGTTATTTAATAAATTTAATCAGCTCACTGCCATTATTCTCACTTCTTCACTATCTTCTAACCTAGCTAAAACTCACCAATCTATTTCAATAAGTTTATATTGAGTTAATCTGATCATCGTTATAACGGCGTCCCTCTTTTTGTAAAATGATTTTTATTTAATTAGCTTTATTATCTTTTCTCTACTTATTTAAAAATTGAGATGCCCATTGGGAATATTCATTACTCTAATAATATTGGTATTGTATACCTACATTACTTGTATTTAAGGAAGGCTTTTAAGAACTCCATTAATTTTAATAGAAAGAAAACTTTTAAGGTCGTAGTGGTAATAGATATAAATAATACAATGTTTTTACTTTGAGTCAGTTAACTATAGCTCACGTTATACACCACTATTTTTTAATTAGTACAAAATCTTTAAGGACAGATTAGCGAAGATATTATTATCATATATGTGACGTAAGAATTTCATAATATCAATAAAGAGCAAAGTTATTATCATTTGTTTATTGTAGAAAATCTCACTTAAATCATAGTCATATTTTACAATCCATTCACTAATTCATTGATAATATTCCATCCTGCTCATTCGCATTTTCTCTCTCGCACTTATGATGTAGGTAGCCATAGAAAATAAAATGAAGGAAAATAATAAATGTGGGTAGTTTATTTTAATTTTGTTAATTCTACCCTCTCCTTCATACTTCATTTGGGCTTAGGACCGGTAAAAATTATCGTTTAACAAGTAATTAAATACGGAGGTATGTAATTAGAAAGCAAACAAATATCAAAATAAAATATGGTGTTCTGGACTAAAAGAAAAGAGTAATTTTGGCGTATTTATGAAGTTAGAATCATCTGCTATTTACAAATTATTTTATCATCATCATGTCAGCCTAGAGACGTCCACTGTTGGACATAGGCCTTCCTCAAGGTGAGTGGAGAACACAAACCGATTTTGAGCCGCCCGCATCAAATTATTATTTACTTAAGTACGTATTATTTACTAAACTTACAAGTATTTCCATTGTCCTTCGAAATGTCCACCACCGTTATCAAAAGCATCCAATATGCACTGTTTTAATTGTTTGCCACTGACCCGGTCACTTTTGTACACTCACAATACGATGTCCATGGGTACACAGCTGCATTCGCAATTTTTCCACTCAAAAAGTACGCACGAAGCATAGCTACATACTCCCGTGATATGAACTGATATGATAGGCCATCGCGTCGGGCAAACGTAGACAAAGAATTAACTTTTGCAACGAAATTAGATACGCTCACTTTAGCTAACAATTTAGTTCTGTTTGTCGCATCGTCGGGGCGTGGCGCAGGCGCAGAGGGAGGGAATTTATCAATGATTAATTTTACTATGATAGTACACGGGTCGGTCATAGTATTAGTATTGCATTTACCAATTATCACGTATTTTTGTGGACAGTTTTGAGACAGTTTTGGGACTTAGTGTTTTTATTTTTCAACTACATAAATATGATCAGTAAAGACACTTAGTGCCCTGTTAAATTTTTTGTACTAATTAAAAAATAGTGGTGTATAAATTTAGGATGTGGAATTAATATTTTGTTTGAATTATTCAAAAGTAGGTACAGTAAAACCGCTAAACCGGTTTTGTGGAGCACTACTTTATTAATATATTATAAAACTGTAATAAATAAAATAAATAAAATTATAATAAATAATCTTCTTCCTAGCGTTATCTCGGTGGCATCCAAGCCTTGGAGCTCGGGTTCTGTTCTCTAGTCAGATTTGACAGAATAATCTGCTTTTCACACAAACATATATACAGCATGCGTATAAAATATTTATCAAATTAAATTGGAATTTAATGTACTGCGCAGTTCAATACCGTTTCAATTTTCGGGAAGGAGATATAAATTTCCTTTCTAGACTCTCATGAATTAAAGTAGCCATTAGGTTTCGTTCTAAACCATTGAGTACTTGGACTTTTCAGTCTGTAGCAATGAGTCACTTACCGGCTTTTTATTGAACAAGAGAATCGAGTGAAAGTACTGAAACACTCTCACCTGGCTTGTTACACGTAACTACGTTTGTATGTTCGTGACTACACGTTACTGTCTACACGTTGGGCTCAGCCAGTTCGTGCCTATTGTGAATTTTATTGAAACAAGATGGATGACGATTGGCGTTCACTCGGCGACGCTCGGCCAACGCGAGCGTAGGCAAATTAATACAAGGCAAGTGTAACTGCCTACACGTTCGGCAAGTATATCGAAAACCAATGCAAATGGCCAATACAGACGAATTTTGAAGAGATGCCCATACGTTGGGCTCCATCAGTTTGTATTGTGAATTGAAACAAGATGGATGACGACGACGTAGAAGTGATTGTAGCTGCTGCTTTTATTTAATGAGCGCTTATAATTATTATGTCAGTGTATACCGCACTAAAGTTGAGAAAAAGAAAAGATGAAAAAGAAGGTGGTAGATGTAGATTATTAACAAAAATAGAACAATGGCGTAATGGCGCGCTGACAAACATGTGGACACTATTGGCCGAATGCGCGCGAACGCCTTTGATTTGTGCAGAAAAACCGACAGCGCTCCGAAGTGCGGCAAGTGGTCGCGCGCGACCGCAAGTTGTGACAAGCTACGCCAAATGAGTTCTATACACGTTGGCGCTTGACTCTAAAGTCAAGCGCCAACGTGTAAGCAACAACGGCCCTAAGGCCTGGTCACGAGATCGGTCTAAGCGGCGAGCGCCGTGACCGGGCCCTTACTCGGCTAACTAGGCGAGCAACACCGAGCGATGGCAAGACTATGCAAATATACTGTCTATACGTTGGTATTGGCGTTCACTCGGCGACGCTCGGCCAACATGTATTCCAGGCTTAAGGTATAAAATGCTATTGGCTGCTGTTTAACAAGTAGATTTATAATTAAACTAGCTGACCCAGCGAACTCCGTATCGCCTTTATAAGAGTTTTTATTTAATTCCCTTTTTTTCCAAGCCTCTTTTCCAAAGTTACCTTTGACTTAGCGCTTAATCTCTTATCATTTCAGAGTCTATAAATGATGAACAAACAAACATAGATTTTTATATAATATTGAATTCCCCATTCCTTAAAATATCGGAGACGATACCCATATTGACTTTAAAAAGAATCCCGTCCGCCATCTTTGATTTCCTATCCGCCATCTTTGATCACGAAATAGATGTAATATTTGGATTCACCATCCCTTAAATCATCAGAGACGATACCCATATTGATTTTTTAAATTTTTCCCATCCGCCATCTTTGATTTCCCATCCGCCATCTTGAATCACGAAATAGAGGTTGTATTTGGATTCCCCATCCCTTTAAACATCGGAGACGATGCCCATATTGATTTAAAAAAAAATTCCCATCCGCCATCTTTGATCACGAAATAGATGGTGTTTTTGAATTCCCCATTCCTTAAAATATCGGAGACGATACCCATATTGACTTTAAAAAGAATCCCGTCCGCCATCTTTGATTTCCTATGCGCCATCTTTGATCACTAAATAGATGTTGTATTTGGATTCTCCATCCCTTAAATCATCAGAGATGATACCCATATAATTTATTTTTATTTTTCCCATCCGCCATCTTTGATTTCCCATCCACCATCTTGAATCGCGAACACAAATGTTGTATTTGGATTCCCCATCCCTTTTAACATCGCAGACGATACCAATAAAGATTTTTTAAATTTTCCCATCCGCCATCTTTGATTTCCCATCCGCCATCTTTAATCTCATCATCATCGAAATAGATGTTGTATTTCGATTCCCCACCCCTTAAAATATCGAAGGCGATACCCATATTGATATTTTTAAATTTTCCCATCCGCCATCTTTGATTTCCCATCCACCATCTTGAATCACGAAACACATGTTGTAATTGGATTCCCCATCCCTCTTAACATCGCAGACGATACCAATATTCATTTTTAAAATTTTCCTATCCGCCATCTTTGATTTCCCATCCGCCATCTTTGATCACGAAATAGATGTTGTATTTCGATTCCCCACCCCTTAAAATATCGAAATCGATACCCATATTGGATTTTTAAATTTTCTCATCCGCCTTTGATTTCCCGTCCGCCATCTTGGATCACTAAATAAATTTCATATTATTAATCAGCGTCCCGAAAATCTCGAAAACGATACCCATATAGATTGTATCCTATTCGTTTAGCCTTTTTTTGCCTTTGGCCCAGCCCTCCCCCTTCTCGTTTGACCATTTTATTATTTTTGTCTGGCCCCTAAAAGTTGTGGCGTAATTTTATATAGCCTATATATAGCCTTTCGGAATAATTGGGCTATCATAGGCAATAACAATTTTTAAAATCCGACTGCTAGTTCCTGAGATTAGCCGACATTATCTTTTAGCCTTTTTTGCCTTTTACCCGGCCCAAAGGGTCGAAGCGTTATGTTATAAAGCCTATAGTATAGCCTTCCGGAATAACTGGGCTATCGTACACAAAAAGAAATTTTCAGATCCGACCGGTGAGATTAGCGCGTTCAAACAAACAAACAAACTCTTCCGCTTTATTATATTAGTATAGATTATTCATGACCTGGATCGCAAAAACAAAGTATTTTTTAGAATAAAACCCATACCTACTTTTGAATAATTCAAACAAAATATTAATTCCACATCCTAAATTTATATAACGTGAGCTACAGTTAACTGACGCAAAGTAAAAACATTGTATTATTTATATCTATTACCACTACGACCTTAAAAGTTTTCTTTCTATTAAAATTAATGGAGTTCTTAAAAGCCTTCCTTAAATACAAGTAATGTAGGTATACAATACCAATATTATTAGAGTAATGAATATTTCCAATGGGCATCTCAATTTTTAAATAAGTAGAGAAAAGATATTAAAGCTAATTAAATAAAAATCATTTTACAAAAAGAGGGAAGCCGTTATAACGATGATCAGATTAACTCAATATAAACTTATTGAAATAGATTGGTGAGTTCTAGCTAGCTCTTAGACTCGGGTACCGACCACTGGATTGAGTTACATAACCCTCAGGTGCTTTCGACAGAACGCCACTACATACCTCGAATGGTTAGGGAGGCCATTGAAATTAAAAAGTTCAAGAATTTCAATAGAGAGGATGGGTTTCAACTGTCGAGTATCTGGCATCCAGTGGTACGTCTATGTAAAACCCGTGAAAAGAACAAAATCAGACCACGAGCTGACGTAGTGAGTGTAGTATGTCATGATTGGGTACAGTGCGATAGTGATAACAGTGCTAGTGGTGTTGAACGCAAAAAACGAGTAAGAAAGCGGGTAGACCGTTATACTTGCTCGTAACATTCATTCACCCGCAATACCCTCAGTACATCCGTGAACATGGCGCTTGCAACAGTGCCGAAATATCCGTTACTCCAAACAAGGTACGTGGTATATATATATATATATATATATATATATATATATATACAGGGTGTAAAAAGACCCTTAACGAAAACTGAAACTCCATAACGTACCAATCATTACGAACATCTTTTCTTCTGGAGATATTGAGGCTCAAAGTTACTATGAAATTTTTGTAATTAGGTACAAAATAGATACATTTACCCTGCCAACCTGTTCTTTAGATGACCTATGCACCCATGGATAAGTAGGGATTTCGAAAATTGCACGCGCGTACTTTTAATTGCGGATTAAAAAATGGGGCTTTGTTAAAAAAAGAAGGTTTCCCAGGTTTTATTTTCGCTTAGTATGACTGGGCATGATGTCCAAAACGAGTAGACTTCGGCTTGGTGATGGGTCTTGTGACACTCTGTATATATTTACTAACTTATAAATGTAATAAAAAAACGGCATTCTTTTGTGTGCAGCTCTCAGATGTCGTTGAAAATAAATTGAGCATTAAAACGAAAGCTGCAACATTTTCTTCAGTTCTTTGTATACAAATATTATGAACGCCATATTTTCGACATAAAGCTAGTGCGCATAGCACTAGGTTTATGTCGAAAATATGGGTATGTTGTATTTATTTTAACATCACAGATGGTTAAAATAAATACAGCACATATTTTAAACAGGAATTATGAGTGAAAACATGCGACTGACGTGAGTTATATGAATATTTCTTATTAAAATATAATTGAAATAATGATAAGGTCCATACAGCTTTATCGAGAAGTTTTAGAGAGAAGCAGAACCACTTACGAGCAAACAATAACTCAGGATTGCATATAGTTCACTTTATGCCTAGGCAATGTCTGGCAATAGTCACTCTGTGCCTGAGCAATGACCGCAGCTTCTGACACTAGAGCCAGCTAATCGCAGGTTAGTCACGACCGACGTTACAGCTACGAGCTCTCGCACTTATGAAAAACTTGTCATTAGGATTAATGAACTGAGTGATTCACCTGACTTGTGATCTTTAAGAGTGCAATCAAGTAAAGGTGAGGCGTATTTGACGCGGAGGGTGGCGAGTGTTATATTGGTTGTTTCAACGGCGATTTTATTTATTTAAGTATCTTTTAGAATACTACTACTGTCCGTGTGGTGACGGAATAAGAACACGGATTGTCACCACCCCATATAATCCCATGGGTATCGTTAGAGAAAAGCACTGTTAGAGAAGGAAAACTTGATACAAACCCTATACCAACCCGTTTGTCCAGCGTGGTATAGTAGGCCAATTCCTCCTTTCCGCCTAGTCCAGCAGTAAACTGTTAAAGGCTGATGATGATGATCTTTTAGAATAAACATAAAGAAGAAGTTAAATATACATCTGTACTGAACATGATTAATTGTCAGTTTTTAGCAAGTAAATACTCTTAATTCTGCATTTTTTATATTAATATTTTTTTGTGTTTATGTAAAAAATCTTAGGCAATTCATAATATTTGTTCTAAATCTTAATGTCCTATAACCCGTTATTAGAAAATTTTTGAAGTGCCCTATGACTCAGGATGTATGCCTAATACGAAAGTTATCAAATGTCACGTGTTCTTACACGTGGCATTTAGCTTCTAAATGACACTTGGTCGTGTCTAATGAATATTAATTCATTATTTTCATTGAATATTTAATCTGTTGTAGGTCAATGACATTAACTGTAAACAGTAACTAGCTCTATTTAAAGATTTTTTATGAAAACACGTTTCTCATTTAATACTTAGAACATAACTAAATCTTGTAGAAACTTTGAAATCCAGCCGTATTTTCAAACCGCTTGCCTGCAATGCAAGTCACTGTGCTGAAGCAGATCGGATTGCAGTTTTAATTAACTTGGAAAATTTGATGTCAAGCGCGAAGATAACTAGGAGTTTATTTAACTAAATGTGCAACAACTATTCGCGTTCAAGTTTGTTTCAAGTAATTTGTTAAGTTGGTCGTTAATTAGTTTCTGGTTAAAGTGTATATTTTATCTGTCTTCTTGAGCTTAAACGCAAAAAACGGTAATTTTAGAATACCAAATAGCAGTCTGGGACTAAAAACTATTGTGTTTATTAACATTGGTGGAGGGTGAATCTCACGAGGGCAATACTTCAGTACGTCCGTGATTATGGTTCTTGCCACAGCGTCAAAATGATCGGATATGCAAAATACTTACTTTGAAACTAATACGAAAGCACCACAACTGGACTCCTATTATACAAAAAGCCGTTAAATCTGTTGGTTCGGTTATTTATTTCTCAACATCTGACACTGCATAGTGACACATTTTGCGCCACCAAGGGGACGGTACATTCGCGTAGAGTGGGCCAAGCAAGAGATGGTAAATCCCACGGGTGCGAACAATTTTATATCTAAACTAGAGGATGCCAGCAGCTTTGCCTGCATTTTTTTAAATTTACCCGTTTTGGCGGATCCCGTGGGAATTACGGGAAATCCCTTCTTAGTGCACCCCAACGGTCCCCAAGGAACATACATGCCAAATTTCAGCTTCCTGCGCCCAATAGTTTCGGCTGTAGCATGTCTGTCAGTCAGTCAGTAACGCTAGGATTTTATATATTAAGATACATAAAATCATACATACAGTTTTCATGTTGTGATATGCAGTCGGTTTCAGGGTATATTTTTTAATTTCATACTGTCTGTTTATACGAGTTTTAGGTTAATTATTTCAGACCTGTTATAAGATAGTAAGTTACACTTGTTAACACGGTCTGTGATCAAATGATGACAAATGAGCATGACAGCGCCTCTTTATGTGGCTTTCACATTGTAATGTACGTGGAAGACTGATTGCTCTGTCATGATTTCATAGAGGCTTCAACATTAATAAAGGTTTTTGGAAGATTGAGATTGAATGCGGGAGTAATACGGAATTCGCGCTTCATGATTTTTCGTCATCTAAGGGAAATAAATGACCACTTAGCTGCAACATCTTCATATTAGGTATAAACGTGAAAATCTGTGAAGACGGATAGATGGATATTTGTTACCCTTTCAAGCAAACACTGCTGAACTGAATGTGATGGATTATTGCTGTAATATAGTTTAAACAGCAAAATTGCACGTTGGTTATAAGTTGTCCCATGATATTAACCGACACGCATGCGTGCAAAAGTATAACTAACTGTCAATCGTAGGATACCTACTTATATAAACTAATAAAAATATTCGTAGAAGTAAAATAAATAAAATTAATTTCTTACAGTTTAATATTTGTTACAACATTTCAGCCGTAGTAGGGAATGAATATGACTGTGTAGAATAATAGTTGGTAGTTTAATAAAGTGTTATTCCGTGGTCTGTATTGTACATCCGAAGCAAATGACGCATTGTTGGCATGCTTTGTAAAAATTGTTCACGAGCAAAATTTTTTTTTAGTTTCAGCTTTATAACTTGTTGTGAGTTTTAGTCAGCTTGTATGGATTGGTGTAAATGATCGTTATGACTATAGTGACAAAATTTAATCTACATTTATAACGAAAACTTTTTAAGTTTACTACATCAATCTTATACAAAGTAAAAGAGCTAAAATACATACATATAGAAGTACTTTATTAATTTTTACTTATTTATTTTTGTAATGTCCCAATATTTAGGCAAAGACGACAACACATACATTTATTCCTACCTAGGTACGAATACTCTTGTCACCGCTGGCGTTCCAGCCCAACATGAACCTCAGGGCTTGGCACGTGACGATGGCAAAAGACCAGACGGTATGTTTTTACTTCCATGGAAGCTGGGTAGGCCTTGGGTGTGGGACGCAACATGTGTCGATATTCTTGCGCCATGTCATCTTCCTAGCACAGCAGGTTGTGCGGGCACTGCTGTTGCTACAGCGGAGTCTCTTAAACGGTGCAAATACATAAACCTAGTAGTGGATATGTATTTCAGCCGTTTGGGGTCGAAACGTTGGGACCACGGGGTCCAAGTGCGAGATCTCCTTTTAGAAGAGATTGGTTGATGCCTTCTAATCACGCTACGCTTGACCAGAAGGCTGGCCTGTATTTGGCACAAAAGATCAGCATTGCCAGACAACGTGGCAATGCTGCCAGCGTTCTGGGCACGCTCCCAATTGATGGCGATGTGGAGGATTTCCATGACGCCCTTTAATATTTTTCTTTGCCTTTTTTATGTACTGGTTTTGATTTATTAGGTACTTTAGTACCTATAGAAATTATTGTTTTATTTTATACTAGAGGACGCCAGCAGCTACGCCTGCATTTTATTTTTAATTTACCCGTTTTGGCTGATCCCGTGGGAATTTCGGGAAATCCCTTCTTAGTGCACCCTTACGGTCCCCAAGGAACATACATGCCAAATTTCAGCCTCCTGCGCCCAATAGTTTTGGCTGTAGCGTGTCTGTCAGTCAGTCAGTAACGCAAGGATTTTATATATTAAGATGACTGTATATAGTCACCTAGTAATGTATATAGTCACCTAGTAATGGTTAAATTTTATTTGCATATAAAAAGGCGGAACGTGTTATTACAAAGGATATATAAATAAATTGTCCTTGTTTCTTTGTGCGCCTCTCAGCCGCAGGTTTTGTACGATACGATTTCGTGTACAAAGTTAATTATTTTACATAGCTCTACTGTTTTAAAGTATTTTTTTCTAGTATGTTATCAAGAATTTTAACTCTCCAACTAATGGACTAAAAGCATTTTCAAATTGTTGCTTATATTTCATAGCAATTGCAAAAACCACAGCAAAATTGCAGTGCCATCAATCGTTTCAATATAATTTTATATTCAGTGCATGACTCACTCATGAATTTATCAATATTAATTTTTTTGACGTTTCGTAAGTACTTGCAAAGTTTACACGAAACAAAGAAGTATTTTATTTCATTTCATTTTAGTTCATTTCATGTCGACAAGTACAAGGTTGCGTATGCATTTGTAGATAAATATTGTTACGAGCTGGGGTTCGTGATAAATTATATACACTATGCCAGAAAAACTGCACTTTATTCACTAACACAATAACACTAGATACACACACTTATTTTCACAACACTAATAAAACACACTATTCACACCAATAGAACAACACTAAACACTTCCGACTTATTTCCCTTCGCTTGATCTTGATCGCTTTCCGTATTCAATTGAACTGTGTCCGGTCCGTTCGCTCCCGCTCTATTTATACTGGCCGGATAACATCACTAGGCTTTTCGAGACGACTCACGATATTTCTGGAAACGTGTAAGGTGTTTCTAGAATTGCGTAAATGTTCTATTTACACCTACGCCATCTATTAGAGGATAGATGAAACAGCCTTAAACAACCGATACATCTAATCTCATGTAGTTCTCCCATTCACTGATAGATGGCGTTATTTTCAATTCGTAACACGGCCTCCCTCTTAAACGTGTTCGTCTCGAACATCGTTAGACCCATAGTAACGAGCCAACCGGTCCACATGAACTATCTTCGGTGCACCTCGCGACCCCTTCTGGATTCGATAGGTGACGTCGTTCATCCTGGTAATTATGCGATATGGCCCGTCCCATCTGGCTTGTAACTTAGGCGATTTTCCTTTGCTTTGTACTGGGTTATGAAGCCACACCAATGATCCCTCATCGAAGCCTTTGTTGTTTGCCTTCCGGTCGTAGCGAGTCTTCATCTTCTCAGACATCTGTTGTCCAGATTCCCTGATGTGTTCGTATACGTCGTTCATCCTGTTGCGTAGCTCGGTTGCGTAATCCGTTATATTGCGTGGAGATTCTGGTGGAATACCGGTGATAAGGTCTGCAGGTAATCGGAGCTCTCTACCGAAATTGGCAAAAGCTGGTGTTACTCCTGTAGTTTCGTGGACCGCACTGCGATATGACAGGAGAAATGGTTGGATGTGCTTGTCCCAATCTCTTTGTTTGCTCTCCACGACCTTCGCCAGGTACCTTTCCAGTGATTGGTTAAACCATTCAACCATGCCATCTGATTGCGGATGATAAGCCGTGGTCCTGGTTTTATGTGCACCCATTACGCGACAAGTCTCCTTGAACACCTCAGATTCGAAGTTCCGGCCTTGATCGCTGTGGATTTCCAAGGGCACCCCGAACCGACAAAAGACTTCATGCACCAGCTTATCAGCCACTGTGGTAGCTTCTTGATTTGGGATTGCAAACACTTCAGGCCACTTCGTGAAGTAATCCATCACAACCAAGAAGTATTTGTTTCCGTCCTGGCTCTCAGGAAACGGCCCAGCGACATCCAACGCTATGCGCTCCCATGGAGCTCCCACATTGTACACCTTTAATGCACCTCTGCTTCGAGTATGTGGCCCCTTGACAGCCGCACAACTTGTGCATTTGCGGCACCAATCCTCGACGTCATCTCGACAGTGGAGCCAATAAAACCGCTCCCGGATCTTAGTAAGGGTCTTCTTAACTCCCATGTGACCTCCCGAAGCACCATTGTGATAGAGCTGCAAGACTTCCGGCACCTTAGTTTTGGGCACTACCATTTGCAAATCGCACTGGCTACCGCGAGCGTTTTCCCATTTGCGGCACAGAACTCCATCCTGGACGACCAAGCTTTCCCACTGTGCCCAATAACTCTTGGTGATGGGGCTTATTGCTGCGATATCACTCCATTTGGGCCTAGGCGCATCTGATTTCTTCCATTCAAGACATCCTTGTCATCTCGCTGAGCACTCTGCAAAGCTTCTCTCCATTCGTCGCTTAGATCCGTCTTTAACATCCTCACTAGCGCTGCCTGCTTTGCTTCCTGTCGGCTACAGTGCTTGCACTGGTCGGGACACGGCCTACGCGATAGGGCATCTGCGTTACCATGAGACTTGCCGCTGCGATGTTGTATTACAAAATCAAACTCTTGCAGTAGTTCAATCCATCTAGCTACTTGTCCTTCTGGGTCCTTAAATTGAAGTAGCCATTTCAGCGCTGCATGGTCGGTTCGCAGGTGGAATTTACGGCCCAACAAATGTTGAAATGCTGCAACGTCTTTACTACAGCCAAGAGTTCCCGCCTGGTGACGCAGTAGTTTCTTTCGGGTTTGGATAAGGTCTTGCTGAAGTATGCTATAACAACTTCTTGATCACCCTTCTTCTGTGACAGCACGCCGCCAATTCCAGTGTTACTGGCATCTGTGTCAACTATGAATTCATGCTCATTGTCAGGGTAGCCTAGAATAGGTGCAGTACACAGATGTTCCTTAAGCTTCTGGAATGCAACGTCACAGCTCTCATTCCAACAGAACTGTACTCTGTCTTCGGTGAGCTTATGAAGAGGTCGAGCAATGTCAGCAAAGTTCTTCACAAACCGTCGATAGTAGGAGCATAATCCGAGGAATGCTCTGACCTGCGTTTTGTTCTCTGAAACTGGCCACTCCTTCACGGCAATGATCTTATCCGGGTCAGTTTGAATACCGTTCTCCGAGACCACATGTCCTAGAAAGTTCACTTGCCGTCTGAATAACGCGCATTTCTTCGGACTCAGCTTCAAATTAGCACCTCGTATTTTTGACAGCACTTGCTCCAAGTTTCGAAGGTGATCCTGGAAGGTGCGCCCCACGATGATGATGTCATCCAGGTAAACCAGGCAGGCGTCTCCGATCAGTCCCATAAGCACTCGCTCCATCAGTCTCTCAAAAGTAGCCGGAGCGTTGCACAATCCAAAGGGCATGACGTTAAATTGCCACAGTCCTTTGCCTGTGGAGAATGCCGTCTTCTCTTTGTCTCGAGGATCTATTTCCACCTGCCAGTAGCCACTTTTTAGGTCTAAGGTAGAAAACCACTTCATCCCCGTCAGCGTATCCACACTGGATATCATATCAGTCATCGATCCTTGGCAGCGGGTAGCTGTCCTTCTTCGTGATGTCATTCAATCAGCGGTAGTCTACACAGAAGCGCATGCTGCCATCCTTGTTTTTAACTAGGACAACCGGAGAGCACCACGGGCTGGACGAAGGCACGATTACGCCTTCGTTCACCATACCTTCGATCATAGCTTCCACTTCACGTTCCCGTGCTACTGGCACACGTCTTGGTCGCTGGCGAATCGGTGCTTCACTTCCCGTGTTTATTTTGTGCTGGACTAGTGCTGTCTTCCCTATGTCGGCATCACTGGTCGAGAAAATATCGGCGAACCGGTTTAACATCTTCTTAGCCTTGGTCTTCTCTTCTTCTGACAGGGTACTTTGGCAGTCCTCCAAAAGTGAAGACACGTCGAATCGTGCATTCTGAACCTTGTCGCTGGTAGGTTGCTCTTGACATCTACGCATCCAAGCCGCTCCTTCATAGGTGCCCAATTCCGTCTCTTTTTTGAGCAACACTTACTTGTCACTTGCATTTAGTGCGCGTACTGATGAAACTTTGGTACCCCTTACCAAGGTTCGTGCAATCTTCCATGAGGCATCTTCCTCTAGGCTTTCGATAAGTACGCAGCGGTTCCCTCGACCAGAACTTCCGGGTAAACAAACCGGTACAACCGTTTCCGACCGCGGTTGAAGCGTGACATTCTTCAGGCAGTACACTTTTCCTGAAGTTGCGCCTTCCATGAAGACTTCTTCCGAGCCACATTTCAACACTCCTTGGTTAACATCGATCTCGCAGCGATACTTCCGCATGAAGTCTAGGCCCAAGATGCAGTCGTCCACTATATCGGCCACGATGACTTTGTGACGGTAAACTTTGTTGCCTAGCTTCAGATCCACCTCCATTTCACCTCGGACGGTTATGTGCTGACCGGTAGCTGTTCTCAGATTCACACATTCATTGTTCCTGAAGCAGCCCCGAAGAACCCGTCTTGCCAGATGGAAACCGACGACTGTCCGAGAAGCACCCGTGTCCAATGTCAGCTTGCATGGTGTTCTGTTAATTTCGCCTTCGATGATCAGGCTGTTCCCGTCGCATGATTGCGAGATCGAGATACTTGGGGCTCTTCCATTACCAGCCAGCACCCGCCCCGCAGTCCTGGCTTCTACTCGTTTCCCTGCTCTCGCTGCCTAGCAGGCACATCAGGCGACCCCTTTGGTGGAGACAGGGTGTCACCAGGCTGCCTACGCTTTGGGCAGCTCGAGCGGATATGGCCTCTTTCTCCGCAGTTGTAGCACCGAGGTGACGACACAACTTCCCTGATGCGGTGACCTCGGTCGTCGCGTCGTACTGCTTCCACCTCCAGAGCGTGGGCTAAGGCGTCCTTGAGGTCCTTGAAGTGCCCAAGCCTCACTGCTGCTCTTACCTCCAGGTCCCGGATCCCATCCGTAAACGCCTGTACGAGGTTCCCATCAATAAGCGCAGGAGACGACTGGTATGCCTTCCTGACCAGCTTTTCCACCTCTAGAGCCCACTGCTGCAGAGTTTCTCCGGTGCGTTGCGTCCTGTCCTTCAGCTGAGCACGATACACATGTTCGAGGTGCGCGTCTCCGTACCTCGCCTCCAGCGCCTCAAGAAGCTTCTCGTAGGTGACGTCTTGTCCGAGTGCCTCCAACACTGTCAAGGCCCGGTCGCGAAGGCCCAAGGTTAGGGCGGTTAAGGCCTGTTCTTTGGTCCACCCATTCGATCGCATCACAGCCTCAAACTGGATCTTGTATGCAGACCATGATGACGGGCCATCAAATGGTGGAACCTTAAATCCACGAGGTGAGGGCGCTACAGCCGCTGGTGTTACTTCGAGCCCACGCAATCTCCTCTCCACTTCAGCGACACAGGTCTCGTGATGGTCGTGTACACGCTTCTCTATAGAGGCGACGCGAGTCTCAAGCTGGTCGTGTACGAGCTTCTCCACGTCGCTGATACGAGCCTCGTGCTGCTGGAGCTCCTCTTTTACCACCTTCAGATCCTTCCCTACAGCGGCGCTGAGGTCTTTCATCACCACCAGCTGTTCCTCCAAACGGCGGGCCTGCTCCTCCTTGTCGCGCTGTAGTTGTTCCTCCAGGCGGCGCGCGTGCTCCTCTTGACGGCGAGCCTGCTCCTCCTGACGGCGGGCCTGCTCCTCCTGACGGCGGGCCTGCTCCTCCTGACGGCGGGCCTGCTCCTGCATGAACGCCATCAGAGCCGCGATGTCGGGCACCGTCACGGAGTGTGTGGCGCTTGCAGGCTCCACTGCAGCCGCGGAGTCGCCTGGTCCACCAGACGATGGAGTAGGAACGTCTCCGAAGCGTCTCTGGTCCAGGTCTTGCTGGCGCTGGTTCTTGGTGCGCACTCCTTCAGTTTCTTCTTTCGGCATAACCGGCATAATTTATCCCACTTCTGACACCAATTTGTTACGAGCTGGGGTTCGTGATAAATTATATACACTATGCCAGAAAAACTGCACTTTATTCACTAACACAATAACACTAGATACACACACTTATTTTCACAACACTAATAAAACACACTATTCACACCAATAGAACAACACTAAACACTTCCGACTTATTTCCCTTCGCTTGATCTTGATCGCTTTCCGTATTCAATTGAACTGTGTCCGGTCCGTTCGCTCCCGCTCTATTTATACTGGCCGGATAACATCACTAGGCTTTTCGAGACGACTCACGATATTTCTGGAAACGTGTAAGGTGTTTCTAGAATTGCGTAAATGTTCTATTTACACCTACGCCATCTATTAGAGGATAGATGAAACAGCCTTAAACAACCGATACATCTAATCTCATGTAGTTCTCCCATTCACTGATGGATGGCGTTATTTTCAATTCGTAACAATATTATAGACGTTATAAGTAGACTTAGCATGGCGTAGACAATTGACCTGATAGTACAATGTATAAACGTACCTACTCGTTGTGATAAATCTAATGAAATTGGCGACCCAGATAAGGTCTGACAATTCCTTAAAATTTTGCGAATTGGTAAGGCACGCAATTAATTTATTCCTAACAACTTCAACTTTTATTATCTTACGGTACATTTCACTTCTTCTTCCAATTTTCATGGTAATAAATACCTACGAAGTCCTTCATCTCTGCGAACTTCAGATTACTTTCCATTTATCTTGTCGAAATTGGCTGCTTGTGATTACAAGAATTTCAAGAAGATAAACGGAGCGTAATGAAAATGAAAATGAAATTTTTTATTACTGTACACAAAAAAAGAACAATACATCGGGTAAAGTCACTCATACAACAAAGACAAAGGGAAGTACATATATCAAAACACAAAAAAAAAAAGAGAAAACCAAAACACGGTGTTGAAAAACAAAATTAAAAATAATAGATAATACACCTGAAAAACAAAATTAAATGCCGTACGGAAGCCAATAAGAGTAGCCAAAGTAGAAGTTTAAGTTTACTCCATGATATCTGCTTTTATCAATATATAAATATACTATAAATATACGTAAATACATAAATATTATGTGGATAGGATAATAAATGATAATAGTAGGTATCTTATATATATATACATAAAAAATATTTTACGAGCAGTGATAAAATATTTACGAATATAAATTATATGAAACAATAATAATATGGTCTAGAATATTTAAATAAATGACAAGTCGGTGTTAATATTGCCATGCCGTCGTTGCGCGTCAATAAGGTACTGTTTAAGTTGTTTTCTAAATGTGCCTAACGTGTTCAAGTTCCTTATGGAGATGGGAGATTATGGGAGATTATTCCATATCTTCGCTGCGGCGTATCGGAAACTTCCTTTGAACCCAGCCGACCTGTGAGGCTGGATGGAGAGCTGCTGAGAACACTGCCTGCTCGTGCAATCCCTTCTACTAGTCGTCCATGTCAGCCTATTGTACAGATAAGAGGGCTCACCATATTTAACAGACCAAACAGCAGACATGCCAAATGATGTTTGCGCCTCGATTTCATCTTGAGTATCCCATGTTGATTTAAAAACGGTGTAACATGTGTTTTAGGTGGTATGGTAATACAGAAACGTGCACACGCATTCTAGACCCTTTGTATAAGATGTTGTGTTCTAGCGAGTAATCGGGGTCCACATACAACATCCGCGTAGTTCAACCGTGACAATACCAATGACTCCACCAACATTACCCGCAGTTCCTGTGTTATGTAAGGTCTTATTTTATATAAGACCTTCAGACGATAAAAACAATTTTGGACGGACGAGGCTATATGTTTTTCATAACTAAGGTTTGAATCCATATTTAGGCCAAGGTTTCTGGCTTGATAAACCCTTTCTATTATTTCACCCTTGAGTACTACCCGTATATCTCTCGGTAGTGCAATCAATTGTCTCAATTGTCTATCCGTGCCAAACAATATGTATTTTGTTTTTTGAGGGTTAAGTTCTAGACAATTGTCATCAGACCACGAAAATATACTGTTCAAGTCTGTATTTAAATTGTTTTGGGCAGTTTGTAAGTCTGTAGGCTTAAATGAGATGTACAGTTGAACGTCATCGGCGTAGATGTGGTATTTGCAGTTTTGGATATAAGTTGTAATATCGGCACAGTACAATATAAAAAGAATAGGCCCCAAAATGGATCCTTGAGGCACACCCCTTTTTAATGAAGTCAAATTGGATTTATTGGTGCTATCATCACTTTAACAAATTTCAACAAATTGCTTTCGGTTGCTGAGATAACTATGAAACCATTGCAGCGCTCTTTGGTCGAACCCATAATAACTTAATTTTGACAATAGGAGCTGCAAATTGATACAATCGAACGCGCGGGAGTAGTCTAATAGCACCAATAATGTGCACGTGCCCTGATCTTGAGCTGACAGAATATTGTCCGTTACGTCAATAAGTGCAGTGCAGGTGCCGCGCCTCTTCCTAAAACCGGATTGGAATGTGGGTAGTATGTTGTTTTTTCTAGGAAGGCAGTTAACTGATCGCATACTACCTTCTCCATTACCTTAGATAGGTAAGGCAACAGGCTAATTGGTCGAAGCTCTCTGACATTCCTAGGGTTGGGTACTTTAGGTATTGGTTTAACACGGGCAACTTTCCAAATTTCAGGAAACGTTGAAGTTGCTATTGAAGTATTTATGATGTCAGTTACGAGTGGCAGGGTGTGCGACAGAGACAAGAGAAGCATATCAAGACTGATTCCATCGTGACCTTCCGCGTTAGACTTAAGACCATGAATCCACCGCGATACAGACCCTTGGGTCACTGGTGTGATGGAGAAAGTGGGACAACCATACCTGTGAAATTCAAAGTACGTCAGCTGGGAAATGGTGACGTCCTCTCTACCAGGAACATTTAGAAAGTGAATATTTATTTCATCAGGGCATGCGAATTGAGGTGAAAGTTCTGAATTTATTTTAGGGGGAAGGACTGTAGATTTCAGGTTTTTCCAGAGCTCTTTGGGATGGCTAATCTGCTTGTTAATATAAAATTTAAAATATGCCGTCTTTTCGTTATACAGAGCAGTTGACACAAGGGACTTCAGTTGTTTATAATAGCCTCTTTTACTTTCGGATTTAGATTTCCGATATTTAGCTAAGGCGTCGTCGCGTAAACGCATCATTAGTTTTACAGTGTCTGTTATCCACGGATAAGATGGTTCCTTGACAACGGAGGTTCTAACGGGCGCGTGAACATCGAACACTGACAAAAGGTGCTGGTTAAACGCATTCACCATTCCATCAGCCGAACTGATCCGTCCTAGACCATCCCACTGCATGGTAGCTAATTGTGCCTCAAAGCTTTCCTTAGAGATATGTTTAATTGGCCTGTACTTTATTACCTGTGGTTTAATTTTTTCCTTTCTAATATGAAATTCACACATAACTGCACAATGGCCATAGCTATTAACCCCATAGTGTTCAACACATATATTTTTTATAGGGAGATCCGAACAAACAAGATCAATCAATATCTGGCTGATTTCAGTATAATGTGTTGGACAGTTAACCAAACCAACTGAGTAAGACTAAGACACCTAAGAAACTCAGTAACCTTCTTGGTTTTGCTGTCACTAGGATTAAGAAAATTTACGTTGAAATCTCCTAGAAGAATCGTGCTGTCACAATTACCCAACGAACTTATTGTTTCAGTGATAGCGTCTAAAAAAAGATCTAGGCAGAGCCACGGCGGGCGGTATGCAGTACCTATAGCAATGTTTTTACAATTATGCTTAAATGTCAGCCACATCAGAATCTGTTCAACTTTTATTCATAGCGACTATCAGAAGTGGCAGTATATGAACGCACGTTAAAACCGCGGCCTCCACCTCGGCCAGAGCGTACCGTGTCAGGGCGAGGTATGTGCATAAAACGGTATTCGGGCAAGGCCGGTCCCCGAGCATCCTCACCCGGGCGTAGCCAGGTTTTGTTGATGGCCATGATGTCGATACAATGCCTATCTAATAGTGCCGCAAAATCATCATGACCTATACCAAGAGAACCCGCATTTAATAAGCCAACCTTCACATATTTATCGATCATAATAATCAGTACATCTACGTCTGTATTTTACTGGGGACTGTATAAAAATTAAAAGAATTGTGTAAACTAATTTATCGATACTGCAATTAACTTTATATTTTATAAATACATGAATAGCATGAGAAAACTGATTTGTGTTATAAATAACATCTGAAGTTAATTTAAAAAGACCACATAATTCACGTAACTGCTGGCAGATCATTATCTATATATAAATACGTGAAGCAAAATTTTGTGATCCCTTTTTACGGCAAATGCGGGAACTACGAAATTCGGCAAACTTATTGTTTACATGTAGAAGTTTTGCAAAATGCTAATATTTTTATTTCATATGCGTTAGAAATATATGATGTGAATGAAAATAAACGTTACAAATACAGCCAAACATTTCACTCACACACATGGAAATGATGTATACATACACAGTATTACTCTACTTACAAACTTGTCAAATTCAAATTCAAAATATTTATTGTGTATTCAAAAAAAATCAAATTTTAAAATTCCAACTTATGTACCTATGGTACATAAGTTGGAATTTTTAGTTATTTGAACATGCTATGTCCCGCCATTTAGGCATACAATAATTAGGTACATTTATTCTATCATAATATTATATACGCTATATAAATGTTCATTGATGACATTGACAAATTATTGAAATACGTCAACAAATGGGATATATTTATGCCAGTTAAATATAAGTTGGAAATATAAATCACAACCATATCATTAAAATAAACTACAATCAATTCAACACAAAATAAATAAATAACAATAATAATAATAATATAATGAACAATATGTCAATATTAATTATACAATTGAATTCACAATAATAGAATACATATTATCGTACTAGCGTATTTATTAAAAACTACCTTACTATTTAGGCATGAAAAGGAATGTCATAATAACGGTCCAATGGAGAACTTAAAATAATTGTTTAATTAAGTATTGTCAGATAGATATGCATTTATGTCGTAGTAGCATTTATTCACAAGATTTAATTTAAAATGTCTTTTAAAAAGTGCGGTATTCATGTTTTTCATTTGCTGAGGTATTTTATTGTACAGCTTAGGTGCCATACAAAGTATGCTCTTGTGCATTAACATTGTCCTGGAGTGTACTATACAGGGTCGGTCTTTGTCACGCTGATTTCGGTTATTGACATCTGATAATTTTTTTAAATAAATGTGGATTTGTTTTTACAAATATAGCTGCCTCATAAATGTAAAGCGAGGGGACAGTCAAAATTTTAAATTGTGTAAAGTAGGGCTTACTAGTGATCTCAGTATACTGTTCGCGGTTTTTTGGATATGATTCCATTAAGTTTAAAATGTTTCCACTTATCCCGTAAGTCTCTTATTTATAAAGTAAAATGTCAAATGTACATGGTCGAAGGCCTGCGTCATGTCGCAATATAAAGCGCAATTAGGTGTTTATTTATCAACATGGGAGATTACATTTTTTATGAAATCGAATATCGCCATATTAATTGACTTATTTTTGCGGAAGCCTTTTTGAGTTTCTGTTAAGATGTTAAATTTTTCTAAGTACTGATACAGTTGCTTAAAGATATATTTTTCGAAAACTTTTGAGATGTTTGACAAAAGTGCTATTGGCCTATAGCAAGCCATTTTCTGTTTGTCATCTTTTTTAAAAACTGGCTTTACTATAGACATTTTCAGTTTATCGGGGTACACACCAGCATCAATACTGAGATTGAGGATATAGCTTAGATGATGACAGATTTCATTGGCTACGTATTTGATTATTTTGGTACATAGACCATCGTGCCCGACACTATTTGAATTTTTCAAAGCTAGTATTATTCTTAGTATATCATATGGTGTACTAGGTGACATAAAGAATGAATTTGTACAGATAGTATTTTTAATGCTGGTGTACACTTGGTTTGCCACAGGTTCAATTTTATTTACAAAATAGTCATTAAAGGCTTTTGCAATTATTTCAGGATCCGTAATTATTTTATTTTGTATTTTCAAAGAATATAGTTATAGTGCTTATTGGTTTGTTAAGTTTAGTCTCATTAATAATAGCCCAAATTGCCTTAGACTTATTATGGTGTGTATTTATTTTATGATTATTTTGGGCAAGTTGAGTTAGCCTAATTATTTTCTTAAGGGTCTTAGCGTAGTTTTTGAATTTGTGTTTATTGGACTCATTTGTATTTAATCTATAGCTCCACAGGAGTTTTCTTTTTATTTTGCTACATTTTTTAATCCCGCGTGAGATCCACCGTGGTTTGCGGTTAGCTCTTATTTTTATCTGTTTATATGGGAAACAGGATTGGTACAAGAATTTAAACATTTCCATGAATGAGTTGTAAGCCATGTTAGGATTTATTGTATGATAGATATCGGCAAAGGAGAGACAACGTAAGTAGTTTCTGAATTTTTGCATATTCTCTTCACTATAATCACGTCTTAATATGTGCCAATAGTCGATAGCACAAGTCTTATTTGCAGGAAACTGCAGTATCTGCGATGTATGATCAGATAAGCCAAATTCTAATATATGTGCTTTACATTTGTTGCCTAAGTTATGGGCAAAGTTGTCAATGCATGTACCGCTAGCTAATCTTGTCGGTTGATACAATTCCAGTCTTAGGTTAAAATTAAGAAATAAACATTCAAGTTCTAATAATGTACTATTACGCTTAAGGGAGTCAATGTTATAGTCTCCCGCATTCATGACATCTCTTTTTGGAAACTTGCTTATTAAAATTAACAACTTTTGTAACCGTTCAAAAAATTTAGTAAGATTGGTTGGTTGGGTATTCTGTATATACAAACAATTATTATCTTGTAGTCTATAAGTTCTACTGCGCAGCATTCAAAGACTCCTGCTATAGATAACTTTGTGATGTTTGGGATTACCTTAAATTTATGCCCTTTTCTTAGAAGTATACACTCCTCGTTTGGTCTCTTTTCTGCAGAAACACGTTGCCAACGTGAAGTTTGGTATAAATAGGTGTTGTTCATTACTAATTGTCATAAAATGTTCTGATACGCAAATAATATCTTCTTCTGTATTCTTTTCTTGTAGTTCGGCAAGGCACACGGTGAGCTCTTCAGATTTATTCAAAAGTCCAGCAATATTTTGATGCATTACATACAAGCGTTTAGAGCAGAAAAAACGATCGAATTTTTTCTTCCTCCTTGTCCGTGTCTATTACGTAATTTGGATTATGTGAAGTGCCCTGTAAACGTGTGCCTTCATCTGATGTTTCTTTTATCATTTCTATGAGGAGTGCAATATCCGTGAAGATCGTGTACATGCCAAGATTATTAATCGAGCCGGTGTTCTAACGGAACATGTTGCTATCATACGTTAAATTCTTGTTTGAGTCGAGGAAGTATGCATGCTCGTGTGTTAAAATGTCCAGACAGAGCAAATTATTAAATGACTCAACTCTTGAATTAAACAACATATTGGAATATTTTGAAAACTTGTAGGTTGGTGTACATATGATCACATTTGTATAATTTATACTTTGCAATAATCGTCGTATATTCATTATAACATTGAAATAATCATCTGTGGTTGTAAAATCTGTTTCACCAATAATAATTATGCAGAAATCATTCATGGTGAAGTTTTGTACTTTTGATTCTATGTCTTTTAACATGTGAGATATGTTGCTATTTGGTAATAAATAGTGGCAGAGATGATGATAGTTATGTAAGGTTATTTCTGCTATTAAGCGTATTTTGTTTTGTTTGTTCGCACTTATAATACAGATTTTACTCGACATTTTTTGCTCCAGATTAGTATGCTCTTTCTGCTGTTCAATGCCGACGGACATTTGTGTAGTTTCTGATATATTAGACGTTTGTGCATTGTAGCTATTATTCATGGTCTGTGTTTCAATGTTATGTCGAATAATTCTATTTTCAGTCTGCATCTCCTTGTCCTTTTTGCCCCTCATTGGCAAGGAAAGTCTTTAGAACGGGTTACGATACTACGGTCTAGATACAGATTTAGGTGTGACTGTTTTCCGTTTGGGTGTGAGGCATATTTTCTTATATGTTTCTATGGTTTTTAGAGCAGTTTGCAGATCTGACTTCAGGCGATGGTTTTCAATATTCAAATTATAGATAATTGCTCTTGATGAGCACTAGTCAGTTCCGCTGTAAGGATGTTAATTTGTTCGCTTCATTCATTGAAAGAGCTACTATTGTTATGTAGACTGTGCGGTATGCTCATCATCGTTGCATCAAATAGACTCCTGTCATCCATTGATACGTTGTTAAGATCATTTAATGAATTCGTTCTGACAATTCGTTTTCGGTGTGTTATGTTGTTACTGTCAGATTCCATTTTTAGGGTTCCGTACCTAAAAGGTAAAAAACGGAACCCTATTACTAAGCCTCCGCTGTCTGTCTGTCTGTCTGTCTGTCTGTCACCAGGCTGTATCTCATAAACCATGATAGCTAGAAAGCTGAAATTTTCACAAATTATGTTCGGTTGCCGCTATAACAACAAATACTAAAAATAAAAAAAAATAAAAATTAAGGGGGGTCCCATACAAAAAACGTCGTATTTTTTGCTCAAAATTACTAACAGTTACAGGTAGATGCTTTAAATTTTTACAGAATATGTAGTTGTATATTACCTTTCAAAATAAATAATTAAATTTTTAAAAAGTTAATAATAAAGGGGGGCTCCCGTACAACAAACGTAATTTTTAAGCAATTTGTTAATCGATCTTAATAAACAGGTAGAAACTTATAAAGTATTTAAGTTTACATACAACGAACATGATTTTCTTTTATAGATGATGGTACGGAACCCTTTGTGCGCGAGTCCGACTCGCACTTGCCCAATTTTTGATACAACAAAGTATTATATTTTGTAGGTAGGTTACTAATAACATATACTGGAGTTATTATTTGAACCCGCCCAATCAATGTCAATTGAATCGTATTTATACTTTTTGTGAATTTTTCTTAGTATTAAAAGTAGTATTTTTATTATAATCTACTACTAGTGTCCTCTCGTAGTTTGATACGTAGTTTGCTTTGATGAAATACCGGGGAGTTGCTTGTGATTGTTAACTAGATGGCGTTGTTGAAGACTAATGCACCCAATATAACAAAGTTTTTAGTGGAGACGGAACGCAACTCTCTGAAGTAGTTAATTGGTTTAGTGCTAATAATTTACTTTTAAACGAAAGAAAAACAAAATGTATTAGATTTTCCACACCTAACGTAAAACAAGTTGAAACCAATATACGGATGAATGGAGAAGAGTTGGATCTTATAGATAACACCGTTTTCTTAGGCATAACTTTAGATTCTAAGTTACAGTGGGGCCCACATAGGTATAAGTAAGTTGTCGAATAGACTTAGTTCTGCAGCGTACACGGTTTATAAGATTCGTCAGTTAGCTGATATAGATACAGCCAGAATAGTATATTTCAGTTATTTTCACAGTATAATGTCATAGGGCATTTTATTATGGGGCAATGCAGCTGACATTCAAACAGTGTTTGTACTGCAGAAGCGAGCTATTCGTACAATTTACAGTCTTGGATCAAGGCATTCTCTGAGGGAAAAATAAAGGAAATTAAAATAATGACTGTCGCATCTCAATATATTTATGAAAACTTGATATACGTTAGGAAAAATATAAATATGTTTTCGAAAATAAGCGACATGCATAGTATAAATACACGAAATAAAAATAAACTAGTGCTACCTTTAACTAGACTGCAAAAAATCAGTAACTCGTATAAGTGTCAAAGTATACGCTTCTACAACAAAATTCCAGGCAGTATTCAGGCATTAAGTTTAAATAAGTTCAAAGTATTTGTTAAGCAGAGTTTGTGTTTGAACCGAAGCATGTGGCGTTCCATAGTCTCTGCCTACCCCAATGGGAGACAGGCGTGACGTTAGATAGATAGATAGATAGCTAAAATGTCATGTAAATAGTATAAAATTATGAATATTTGACATTTGTAATTTATCTATTTTGTTATTATTTATATTCTGACATTCTAAAATGACATCAGATTATTTTTATTTACTTTAATAGTAATTATTGTATTATGCTTTTGACATTTCCAAATTGACATTCAATTATTTTATTTATGTTTGACATTTCCAATAACTTAAGTGACATTTAATAATTTTATATAATTATGATTTCTTTTTTTTTTGACATTTTCAAATTGACATTTAATTATTATTATTTATTTAGTGACATTTTAATTAGAAGACATTTTATTGTATAATTTTTTTTATTTTAATATTATTGTTTACAACATGTACTCAACCTTATGATAAAATGTAAGGAGCAAGTACAATGCGGGAATTAGTAAACTTTTCAACTAATATTAGTGGCAACCTGTCTGGTGGCTTAGGCTGGCATGCTTATGCATACACCTACTGATGGCGTGGAGGCATAACGATTCAGGTCGTGTTGACTCCCTCAATCAAGGTTGAGCCGTACGATGGCTGTTGAATGCGGGCCATCAGCGGGCTGAGTCAGTTATAAGCGTCAGATGATATCCTGCATTGTACTCGCATTTCAATCTATTATATCTGGACTTCAAAAGAATATAAACGAAGAGATGAAATGACAAACAAAGCAATGACTCTGAGTTTGTTTCGGCCTTTCTTCTCAAGAAGTCATTTAGCTAGGAAAAGCCGGCTTCATCTAGAATAGGGTTTTGACATGTATAAGTGTTGTAAACAACCAAAATGCAGAAAAAAATATGTCTTTATGTCTTTATGTCTTTAACTGTCTGACAAATATGTTTCATCTGTGCTAGCACTTATGGTAAACGTCACTTAAGTCAGTTCACTATTATTGTTTTTGAAATGTTGAGGAAAAAACGATCACTGTTTACATAAAATTAGTTAAGCAGTTTAAAAGTTTAGTTTTTAGCGTGATTAATGGAGAGTTTGAGATTTATAATTGGTGAAATAGCGAGTTTCGTCCACTTTTACCGTTTAGTAGTGTTCGAAATGAAAAAATCACTTAGACACTGGGTGTATAGTCAATTGTTTATATCTACACAAGTTATAGTTTAAAAGTTCCACAAATGATTTAACAAGTTATTTACTGTATTAAGGTTAGTATTACACACTTTTCACTTCATTTAATTGCGATTAAACATATTTAAGTAAAATAATTAACGCGAACACAACTGATTAGGCCAGTGTTGCCAACGTACTTTACCCAAAAGTTGTTTCAAGTTTATCCTATTCTGTCTACTAGATTTTATATTTGACATTAAATTTACCTCGACATATCTTTATTTGCCAATTAAATATATACATACATGTATTCCACGTTTAATGCATCATGTATTTTATAGATTGTCATTATAAAATTTCTGACAAAGTGTAAAATCACAAAAATGATATCCGTAGAAAAAAAAACGTAATTGCATTGCATTGTGTCAAAAAAGTTTTGAATTTTGAACACATAATATTGATTGTGAAAATTTAATACAAAATATTTTTCAATTCTGTTATATAATTGTGAATAACAGAGACTTTGACAAAACAAAAACATTAATAATGTAGAAACTTTAAATTTTAATCAATTATGTTCGAATTTCGACCACTGGGTGACCCCTAGTTGAGGTAATTCTTCCAGTTCTATAACACATCCTTAATTATAATATATAATGAAATTCCGTTTCTCGTGGTATCTTTCCAGAAGATTGGAAACATGCGCCAATAAGACATAAAAAATACTGCTGAAAGTCCTAGAATGTTTATTCCATCAGTAAATAAGTTGCATGTCGTAAACCCATGTAAATTTACTGGCCGCACTACTGTCACTGCGTTGGTTTGCGTAACTGTTGACTAGGCATGCGTTCTAACTCTTAGGAAATCTTACGGTTTGATCCTTTTACTCTCGAATCGACTCGATTTTAGGTCTTTTGCACTGCATCATATTTGGCATAGTTACTAACATAATTCCTTCTACGCAACTTTGCCTGAAAGACGTCGCTCTTGGATATGATACAGCCGCAGATAGCACCTACATGTGCTGTAGTTTTAAGTTATTGTGTAGCGGCTGTGTACTTATTTAATGTTATTTTGGTGTACTTTTAAGCGTTATTAATCTATCATAACAATGTCTTCGATCTAATAGCAATTGAATAAAATGTACGAGTTTTTTAATGTATGTACATATTTAACGAGACTATGGTTGGCAACGATTGAGAACTGTGCCAAGTAAACATTACGGAGTGTTTTATAAAATATTATTTATATTCTCTTAATAAATGAGGATATTGCCGAGATATTTTGTTCGATTAACCATACAAAGTTTTCCATACCAATAATATAAACAGCTTCAAAAATTAGGTAATATTTTTAAATATTGCCCTTTAAATCTGACATTATTACTTTGGCTTACTTGTTGCGTATGCACCGACTCGACTGAACCGTTATTCCCAATAAAGCTGACTTGTATTCTGTAAGCTAGTTAAGCGGACCCCGGGCTCGAAAGCGCAGGTTTTAGAACGCAACCGGGACAGCGCTAGGATGATGATGATGACATTCTGTAAGCTAGCTCTCAGTAGCAAAAACGATTCGAAGAACAAAGACGAACAATTAGAAGAGACTAGTTAGTCAAGCGTTAATTGCTTTTATATCAATAAGGAGTCTCAGATACTGATTTGCTCAATGAATACATGTAATGATAACATATACGTACCCAATCAGACAGAAAATCATGTAAAGGCTACGGGTGAAGAACCTGTTTCGTCTGGCATCAAGTGTTTAATGCTTCGCCGAACATAATACGATATGGAAATTTAGTTTATTTATATTTTTGTGTAGTGGTCCCGCAGGAACGCAATTTTGATCTCTCACACGAAGAACTTTGACCTCGAAAGGGCCAAACGGAGCCAAACACCGATCCAATCAATGTGTTGGCTAAAATCGTATTAAAATCCCTACGTATGAGTCACAAGCAGACTTCTTCAGTTTTTGCCGATTCTTCTGAACTACGAATATGAATACTAGTTGCTTCCAAGACTTACGCCTTGGAGTCAGATCAGATTCGACATAATAATAGCTTTTCTACAGAGGGACTGCCATCTTACCTGTGACGCCCAAAGGGATAGCGATATTCCATTGATTAGACCAGTGTAATTTGATTTAAGGGTACGGACTTCCTATATCGACTGTCGCAGACTATTAAGACGACAATTATCGCTTAGTGCAACTCTAATATCTCCAAGGAACGAATATGCCACATGTTAGCTTCAAGTGCCCAGTAGTTTCGGCTGTGCGCTATCTGTCCATCAATCAATAATGGAAGATATTTCTTTTAATTAGTATTCATAGGTTAATTGGAAGCCCGAAGAAAAACAGGAAGACCAAGAAGGAAATATACAGACCAACTCAAGGAACAGGGCAGTGTTAGTACATATAAAGAACTAAAGCAGCTGACACTTGGGGCAGGCCAGTTCAGGCCATTTACAAATTACGAACAAGAGTTTCGCTCAAAGATAGAGACATCGGTATATTAACAGTAGCGTATTATTATTTTTTTATTCTGCATCTGTCCCTAATCAGCGTACATAAACGTTGTTAGCGCAGGATTTTAATTACTAACTATGTTGTACGAGTGAATTTTATTCGAAAATCTTGACATAGGTACTTACTCTCCTACAGATTTCAAAAGCTTTTACACCTTTGTAGATAACATTACCGTGGCTTTGATTATTTTCTCCTCTTTAAGTTTAGCAAGAAACAAACTAACATTGAAGAATAAAAATCTATCTAAGTTGATTTATTAACCAAGATGAACATTACATTACGTCAGTTAGGAGTAGGTATATTATGTAAAGTTCAAACATTCATGAAAATCTCAAGCCCACGCAGAACCCAGTGGCTGATAAATGTAAATATTAACTTAAGCTTCTTACATAACTCCAGCAAACCACAGTAAGGCAATCAAAAACAGAAAGCCACTTAATCCAGAGCAGACTGGAAACCCGACGGCGCGGCGTTATCGCTGTAAGCGCCTTTAGTAAAAATACATCACGTAAGTAATCAAGATAAAATATATAAGTGTGTGCAGGCTGACATATTCTGGTGTTTCTGTATATTTGAGGAAATGAAGGACTATACCTGCCACATTACGCGTCTAATCAGTTTCTGCGTTCGACATCTACAGAGCGGTTGTGTTGTGTGATATTGAATTTTAAATTGAAGTGCATTGAAATAATAGCCATTTGGATGGCTCTCTTCTTTAAGAGTTTTTCTCAAAGAAAGATTCAAGGAAATCGGTATTCTAACAGTAGAGTCTCAGTATATAAATGCTATTGTTTTGCACGTGTATAAAAATATAAATTCGTATTCAAAGAGTAGTGATAGTAGTGTACACTCTATAAATATAAGAAATAATCTGCATAATTTCCATCATGGTTCTGAATATTTGCGTGGTCCGTGTGGTGACGAATTAAGAATACGGAATGTCACCACCCCATATGATCCCATGGGTGTCGTAAGAGCCGACAGAGGGAGCATATTATGCAGAGAACAGCGCTGTAGGAGAAGGAAAACTTGATACAAACCCTATACCAATCTGTTTGGCGAGCGTGGTATAGTAGGCCAACTCCTCCTTTCAAAGGAGAGGCCTAGTCCAGCAGTGGACTGTTAAAGGCTGATGATGATGATGAAATACAAGAAATAAACATAAACTATGTGTTCCGTATTTGCGTTTGTGCAAAACTCATAGTTCTTTTATAGGACTTAGTATTCGTATCAATCGTATCTACAACAAGAAAGCGAAAAGTATTTTGGACTTGCAGTTTAGCGCATTTCAGACACAGATTAGAAATGACCTAATGCAAAAGGCATATTATAATGTAAATGAATATCTTAATGACAAATGCGTTTGGAAATTATCTGTTTCATAATTCATGTGTATGGTAAATAGGTAGATAATAATACAAATTTTCATGACATGTAATTAAATATTATTCTATTCCAAATAAAGTTATGTAAATGATAGTTTTTGGAATCGCCACCACATGATTATTTATCTCATTCACATCGTCAGATACCTCTTATTTGTTAAGTAAAATGTTTTTATTACAGTTGGATCGGTGTTGTATTTGAAAAGGTATCATGCCAATCAAATATAGTACTACATTTGCATTTTTCACGCGTTCCACAAATTGCTGATAATATTAACGATCTGGAAAATGGGGGTTATTCGCGTTCATGGTCAGTATACCAACAGATTGTCAATTACTGCCGGTTCGTATACCGTTGTCGTCATGCTCACTAAAATGTCATTTCTTGTGGTGGCGTCGTGTGTCGGGTCATCCCTGTCCCTCTGATATGGCGAGAGGGATGATGGCTGGCCCATGCGTCATATTTGTGAACGGGTGCTACTTGCGATGACTGGTCGATGTCGGTCTTACGGGCTGGTATTATGTTTTTCCTATTTAACTGCATCATTTCCATCATGGTTCTGAACATTTGCGCGGATTGCCTGCCTTATTAGGAACTTAGTGTAAGTGGATGCTCCTGTTTCGCCATGACTATTTTCAGGAGGCTAATTAAATGAACATCAACATTTAACTAAATTATGCTTGAGTATTATGTTGAGTAAATAAATACAAGTGACATAGAAGGTGTAACAGTTGCAGCACTTTACAAAATTGAAATTGTTATGTACTATGCAAAACCTGGTGATGAAAAGAGTGACCGTGAGTTTTACTGCCCGTTCTTTCTCAAGGTTCTACGCCCTTGCTTTGCGAACGTGGCAGTAAATGTAAATGTAGAAGCTTTAAGTAATTATAATTATTAATGGAAATTGCTACAACGACAAGTGCCTAGCACTTAAATAAGAGAGAAAGTTTAGCTCCTAATCCACATCATCTAACAAGATCCCCAAAACTCATGAGCAAACATAATACGGGTATTGTGAACTTAAGTTACGTACGTAGTTTAGTTACGTGACGACCGTAGAATATTGTGTGTCATCACGTGACAGCTTCACAGGTCGTCACGGGCTCACGTGCGCCTTTATCGTCATCGATTGGTTGGCTCGATGCAATTTAATATAATCCTTTCCCTTTTGATACATGCTCCGATTGTATTTATTTGTGCCTGGAAGTATTATCAAACTTTTTATATCATTCTGTTGAGCCAAAAGTCCTCTTAGAAGTAAGGGTCAAGGGCATTGTCAAGTGTGGGTCGGCATACTTCACAAATCCTTTAGAAAGACCCTCAGACAATCTCAAGATACAAAGATAACCGAGATTAATAAGCTCTTTCCGCCCACATTGCTGAAATAGAATAAAGCTTAAGATATAATTAGTAAACAACGTACCTAAGTATACAAACTCACTGTTCTCACTTGTTCCACTTGCTGTCCATCGATCAAAACATTACAAGCCGTAACTAAGAAGAGCAACTTAAGCGACTTGCAAATGGCTTTATAGAAAAATTATGAACTTCGGGTTCTACGTGTCTACTGTTTGGTTATAGCAGTAAATGTAGCATGCTATGTATTAAGATTCCTTTATTAAAATCATATTAATAAAGATACACTACAAGTAGGAATATTGTGTAAATATATTTGTTTTTCTTCATCAGACTATGTGTTTCGAAATACGCATTTTGTTATTTGGTCGCATTGCCCGCGGGGACGTTATATTAGTAACGTATCTGATCCAGAGAACATCATAACGCGTAGACTAACGAGCTAATGGAAAAGTTTGTAAGTAGTAACTTCAGCTGTCGCAAGGTACCGCAACGTAATTTTATTATGAAAATGCTACCAAAAAAGCAAGAGAGGTGAAGCAAGACAGATATGTCGAGATCGTTGCAAATAGCGTTCCGTAGTCTCTGCCTACCCCTCCGGGAAACAGGCGTGATTCTATGTATGTATGTATGTACCAACAATAATGCCCGAAATATTATTATATTTTCTGCTCTGACGAAAATGAGTTGTTCTGTTTTATACTCAAGACTTACTAAGCCTATTTACATAATCATTTTTATCTTGTGTTTTATTTTCATTCTCGAGGCACAGAAAGCATCGCGAGTAACGCTAGAGACTAGACACTATGGTGTCATTTTAATGTGACCAATTTAAAATTATTTTGACATTTTTTATTTAAAAATTGCATCGAAGGCTAAAAATTTTACATTCATGATTGGACACATAATTAATTAATGTCAATTGAGTTTTAATTATAATTATAGTCATGTCACTCTTCAGCTTAGCATGCAAATCTCCTCTGTTAGTAGATGAATATAAAATACAAAATGAGGTGAATATTTTTATTATAAAAAGACAAATAATCGCTTTTGGCATCTCATAAATTATTTTGGAGATGACCTAAAAGGAATGCTTGGTAAAGGAAAACTTTTCTAATATAACTGTTGCTTCCTTTTGAGTTAGGGTGGATGAATAAAATATAAATGATGCGGATAAATATATCCACAGAGATTAGTTAAGACGAGAGATATGTTCAAATAAAAGATAACTCCGACTTCGCAGAATAAAATTGTTTTAACAAGGGAAAGTAATTTAGCAGGAATGTAGAGTTACTCTTTTAATTACGGGAAAAGCGAAAAAGACTTTGGAGTAAATGTTTATGACTTTAAAACGATATCTCTTATCTGAGAACAGTATATCAAGTCAGGGCAAAGTAACATTTGTTTTATAAATTGTAGAAAATGCGTAACGATTTATAGCTGAAGGTGGTGATTACGGCCGTTTATCTGAAAGTTAAAACCTATTTGACACTTTCTGTAAATAAAGAATGTTACTTTTTGACGATGAAAATGTAAGGAAAAGCTTGTTGATGTGGAATCACGCCATTTTTAATAAGATAGATAGATAATTCTTTATTGTGCAAATGTTGGTACAAATTCGGTGTAAATGACAAGTGTACTACATACATATTAAATGCACAAGGGCGGCCTTATCGCAAAGTGCGATCTCTTCCAGGCAACCTTAGGATGGACAGACTGAAAAGACAAAAAGCTTTGATGTGTAGTGACTAAGTATCTGATTACTATAAATTGGTTTGTATGTTTCCTTCCCAAGATCCGTCGGTGGATGAGTCAGGCCCGCATTTGTATTTTTTTTATCCCTCTTAAGCCTTAATCAGTCATCTGATGTTAATGATTGATGCGATTACCATTTGGAAAACAGTTAATTTGTTGAAATCAATAATCGGCAATCATATACCAATTTTTGGACCCAGCACATTATCGTGAATGTCTTACTTTATACTAAAATATTGCTTACCAGTCGGGCTTCACAGTTCAGTTGGTTATAAACAGATATTTTCTCATATTATAAAACATATATGACGACCGGTTGGCGCAGCGGGAGAGTAAGCGACTGCCACGCCGAAGGTCGCGGGTTCGATTCCCGCTCAAGTCAAACATTTGTGTGCGTGAACATGGATGTTTGTCTTTCTGGGTGTTTCTATGTATAATATGTATGTATTTACAAAAAAAAAGTATATATGTATGTTTATCCATTATTAGTACCCATAGTACAAGCTCTGCTTAGTTTGGGACTAGATGGTGTTGTGTGAATGTGGTAGAATACTATTATTATATTATATGCATACATACTGAGTATCTACCTAATGAATATGACATAATAGCTGGGCACCCGCAATTCACCTACGTTATATCTTTATCTAAGAGTCACACACATGCTCTGTTTGAGCAAAACGCCTAATAGAGATAAACTTAAGAAGCAAAACTTTACCTAACAAAAAACAACAACAAAACAAAGTCTACATGGACTAAACATAGTCTTTAGATAAATTCTAGTCTTATCTATGTAACATATTTATTACACCTACCCTTATTTAGGTAAAGTTAAAGATTATTTAATTGTTTACAAAACTTAATGTTTCTGTTTCTTATTGCTGCGGAGTTTTAGCCATATGCATAAGTGCATATTATGTCAATATAGCTGCTGAATTGCGATAGTAGTGCATGTATTTAGGTCTGTCATCCATATCCTCAGAATTATCTTCTTTCCAGCTGTTTAAACTTGCCAGCATGGGCTGGCAAGTTTAAACAGTTCCAGTGTTTCAATTAACAACTTCCAGTGTTTCAATAGCGATCCATATTTTTTTTCTTTTTAAAAAGAAAACGCCCGCTCTAGGACTAAATCCTGTGTCGTGGGGGACTTTACAAATATACAACTAACAGACACAATGAACACTGAGACTAGAAACAACAGTTTATGCATCACATAAAGTGTTGTCTCGTCTGGGGATCGAACCCACAACACTCGCTGTAGGGTCAAGCGGCGAGGCGGCCGCAAAAAACCACTACGCCAACCGCGCTGTCGAAGATTATCATTTAGTTTTATTGAATGCCATCATGGCATCTATAAAGCTCGGCGTCGAGTATAATAGTGACAGTAGAGTGGGTGCAAACTGCAACGTTTACGATCGTACTCGTAGCGGCGATCGTTTAGTGCGACTGACTGCGTTTGTTCGTGCCACAGCAGCATAAACGAAAGACGAGATAAACACGGCGTGTATTTCAACCCAATGTGTTACCAAAAAGTATGTTCTCAGCCCATGATATAGAACCATTACATGTTATTTTCGAGTATAAAATTTTCGTCAAAGTGAACATTACGACAATAGGACCATCTTACACACTATTTATTACTTACAAATTAGCTTCACCGTCGTTCGGTAAACTGACTTTAAATACACGTTGAATAAAGAAGTCATTTAATTTCTATCCGTACATAAATAAATTAAGTAGCAGTAATTGAAAGTGTATGCAAGCGAACTTAATACTCTTGGTTTTATTTACCAGCCTACCTTAGAGTGGAGCTGAGATTTATTTCAAAAAGGCCAGGACTTGACTATAAGTCACGTGCGGCAAAGATGCCATATCTTAGGTAAATTAAGATGGCAGCATTACGGCGTAATGCTAAGCAAGAAAATACATTAAATGTCCAATCCAGTGAAAATTCATCTTCCTCTAAGCGTTATCCCAGTTTCAACCCGGATTATTACCGTGCCGGGGTCCGCTTACTAGTCTAACCGGCTTTGGCTGAATATTAGCTTTTCCGCAGGGCGACCGCCGTCTGCCCTCAACGCAACCCGAAGAGATAGCGATATTCCACGGTTTAGACTAGTGTCCGTTTATTAAGAAGGTACTGACGCCCTGTAACGACTGTCAAAGATCTTCATGACAACCGTCCCGACGGCTTAACGTGCTCTGCGAGGCACGGGGCAAGCGATAATTAACAATGCAATATGCACATAACTCCGAAAAGTCATTGGTGCGCGCCGTGGATTCGAACTCGATACCCTCTGCATGGCAGTCTGTTGGTATCTCCTAGGCTATCGCTGCCTTCTGTGAAAATACATTAACATTATCAGACAAAAATCCCAGAAGAACATACATACATACATACATACATATCGTCACGGTGTACACCCACTTTTCGCCAGATATACTTTAGTCCCACGTAATAGGGGGCGAGCCTATTGCCGTACCGGGCACAATACCAGACTCCGTGCTGCTACTGAGAATTTCGTGACAGAAAAACCCAATAACACTGCCTGACCCAGGAATCGAACCCGGGACCTCTCGATCCCACGCGCACATGTATGCCGCGAGACTAACGAGACAGTCGTATAGAGTTTGATGTCGAGTTTTCCGTCTCTACGCAAAGATGGTATTTGCATCGTGTTATCCCTTAGTCGCCTCTTACGACACCCACGGGAAGATAGGGGGTGGTGACACTAGTATTCTATGCCGTCAACCACACGGCAAAGATCTTCATGACAACCGTCCCGACGGTTACGCGGATAATTAATCTTTGCATCGCCAATACGAGAAATAGCAGAAAGCCGATGTAATACAACTCCTTTAGCTTATTTTGCTTATTGTAATTTCGTAAAGACTGCAAATCCCAGAAGCAATTACATTTTAAAACACATTGAAATTCACTTTGAATAAAAGCAAAGCAATCTAAGCATTTCATTTGACAAGCTTGATCAGAAGTTTAATAATTAAATGCAAACAAATATAATAAGCGTCGCGCAATTATTCAGCCTCACCGCGACATCCCGCCGCCGCACCTCGCGAACACAATGCGCTTGTCTCCATTCACAGCACACAATGCACACCAACGCGCCTACAAACCAACTCATTAATTAGAAAACTACCCTACTACACCACTACACATATATTTATATTTATTTAAGTACCTAAGTGCTTAGGCTGCTAAAAAGGTTTAAGTGGGTAAAAAGGGTTTTCTCCTAGAAGGGTAGGTGTAATCCTACATCATCCATCAAGGAAAGACCTGTTATAACCAGATGTGTTATGGAATAGTAATAGTAGTAGACTTATATGACGACCTGTTTTATAATGTTTCATTTCATAACTAAGAAAGTAATCTGTCACAAGAAAGAACTGGAAAAGAACAAGCCTATACTAATATTTATGTAACTTGTCTAAATATACATACAATATTAAATGGATTATTAATTACCTCTTGGCTATTTATATGCAAACTGTAATATTACACCCAGCCAGCATCAAATGCTATACGAGAAATAGCAGAAAGCCGATGTAATATAACTCCCTTTGCTTATTGAAATTTCATAAAGACTGGAAAAATATTATGTAAAAGCAATAAAAGAAGACGAACATTCACACCAACAATATCGTTAGCATTTTTACAGAGTATTAAGGCAGTGTCATGTTTTCAAAAAGGTATTCTGTTTTTATTCAAAATGCGCCTCTTTACCTCATACAACTCAGCAACTTCCTTAGTTTAAGATAAGAGACTCGCTGATGTTGTCTTTATTTTGTCCCTGAAAGTGGCTTTTACCAACTAAGCCAAATAATGCTTGTTATGTTGATATATAAAAATATTTATATATAAAATATAAAAACTTTTTATATAAAAACTAGAGGACGCCAGCAGCTACGCCTGCAATTTTTTTATTATATATATTTTAATAGGCTCGCCACCTATTACGTGGGATCAAACACTGGCGAAAAGTAGGCGTTTAATATGCCTCTGCTTACCCCTTCAGGGAAGCAGGCGTGAGTCTATGTATGTATGTATGTATGTATTTAATTTACCCGTTTTGGCCGATCTCGTGGGAATTTCGGGAAATCCCTACGGTACCCAAGGAACATACATGCAAAATTTCAGCTTCCTGCGCCCAATAGTTTTGGCTGTAGCGTGTCTGTCAGTCAGTCAGTAACGAGAGGATTTTATATATTAAGATAAAAGCTTTCAACTATCCCAACACAAAAGCGATGTCTCGTACAAAAGACTATCATGGAACTGTCATGGAAGACAGTGACAAAAGGAAATGGTGGAGGTCAGCCGCGTAGACGAATAGTGGCTGAAATTAATGAATAGCAACTAACTTTATATAAGTGTCCTAAACAAACGCCACGGGCAGTTGTTCTAAGAAAACCATTATAGCATCAATCGGTTATTCAGCGGGCCAATGAATTTTGATGAAATTTATCCTGCGCTCTTTCTATACATATAGTAACAGTTTATTTTGTATTAGTATAAAAAGCTATATTTGAGACTGTCTGTTGAGATAATAAAAGACACATTGTTATTTCCTAAAAAAAGTGATATTTTTATATACATAAGAAATTAACATTAAAAAGCAGTTAAGATGGTTCAAGAATAACATTGGTTACACCAATGTATTATCACCCTGTCATATAATTGCGACGTAACTTTAAGTCATAGCACAGATAATAAATAGTAACTTTCATTAAATTACAGTTTTCTTTGTTCAGCGCGCGGGGGAGGTAGTTCACAGAACATTATCTTACATGTTCTCACCCATCACGGTGCCACGTACCACCTCATATACATAATTATGTGAACTTCGTCAGCTCACAAAGTGTCGAGTGATACAGCTGTGCGATAATTACTTGCGATTGACAGACCGTGTGATTATTTGATTGATAGCAGGAAATCGCAATTACAGCTCTGTAGTGTCTTAGAAAATACATCCAACAAAATGTTTCAAGAAAAAAAGGAACATGTGGTTTGACGGAGTAGCGTTTAAGTGATGTTTCAGTTTTGACGTCAGAGTTGGGCGAAGCCTAATTTAGTCTAATTGTAAGAAAATTTTACTGCCTTTGTGGGCCAGTGGATAGCGTATGCGTCTGCTAATCGGAAGGTCCCGGGTTTAATTAAACGTGAGCTTTAAAAAATTTAAGATAATTCCTCTGCCACCTATTTGTAATTATTTAAATGTCACACATCCCTTTGTAAATACAATATTCTTGTACAGACAAGCTTTGACATGTATCTAATAAATAGTATGCACGTTATGATAGCATAGCCAGATGCAGATGTCAGGACGCGTAGCTCCCGTATATACGTGACCTAACAGAATTACTCAAGTTTCTGAGACACCTGTTGCACAGTGATGAAGTGCTATACAAGTTCACGTTACAACAATAACTTCGACTTCATTATTTTGTTTACCTAGTAATCATGTCGAGAGCTTATTAGGCAAACATGTTCATTAATTTGAGTTTGTGTTGTGATTTATAATTATGTTTGTGACATATCATTCAAATTGTTTGATGTGGTATTGTCACTTAAATTTCCTTGAATTGTTTACAATGCTTTTGTTGTTACACCTGCCCGCATTTAGGGAAGAAACGGAATTATAATGTAATAACGGTAAAATAGCCTTTTATTTGTCCCGACGTTTCGGCGTGTGTTACGCCAACCGTGGTCGAGGGCAAACTGTCTTCCCGTATCCAATATTTTATCCACTTGTGAATACCTTAAACCTGTTGTCATGCCTACGTTTGTCGAGCCCTTAGCTGCTATTACCAATAATTAGTAATGTGATAGTTACACCTCGAATAACAAAGGACCACGGCTCGTTAACATAACGTAATCTGAGAAGTACGATCCAAAGGAGACTTTCGATCGTGCCTTTATCGGATCAAGTTATTATGAAATAAGGATAAAACACATTTTATTTACACTTGATATTAGTATTCTTGGAAGTCAACTACACGAAAGTGTAGTGGTTTAAGCGGTCGCTTCGCCCGTTTAGAACTGCGCTTAGTGTTGTGAGTTCGATTGTACGTGAAACAACACTTTGTGTGATGCACAAAATTGTTGTTTTGAACTGTGTTCCGAGTCTGGTTGTTTTTTGTCTTCGGTGCGTAAATGTTTGTGAAGTCCTCCACGATACAGGATGTATTCCTAGTGCTGCAGATATATTTATCAAAACACAATTAATAATAATAAAGCCCTCACATGAAATCAATTCTGTACCAATGTGAATATTAAATTTATTTTTGTAGACAATCGCAAGGGAAATCATTATTTATAATACGAATCTAATACATTTTTTTTTTTGAGTTTCTGTTGTAATAATTAAAACTAAATCAATACAAAGATTATTATGCTCGTATTAATTTATAAACAGAACATCCTTTGTTAGGGCGCTTTCAGATTAGCGTATTTTTCTGCGCGTGTACGGTCGTTTCAGCATACGCGCTTACACGCGCGCTACATTACGCGCTTCAAAAAACCGAACGGGCATATTTCGGCGTGTTCGCTCGAAACTGTAGTGACATCTTGTCAGTGTCAACATGGATTCTGACGGCTCGTGCATATACGAGCTTAGAAGCGCGTCAACGCTCGTACGAGTTGCGCGTGTGCCAAAAGGCGCGCCTGTACGCGCCTACATGCGCTTCCAAAAACGAGCTTATACGCGCGTATAAAACGCTAATCTGAAACCGCTCTTATGGTCTAGGCGGTTGTCAATATGAAGGCCATAGATTTATATGTACTTGATTAAGGCATATGTTATAACCTTGTAAAACCATTTCAACAAAACAAAATTTTACGAAATCAAATTCCCTTCATGACATTCCGCCCGCTGCTTCGGGCGAGTGGTACGTGATAATAAGTATCCTCTGTAATTATTCAGGTAATAAAGTACTTGACCGTCGAGCATACAAAGGCAGTGCTTCAGTACTCAATTCATCTTTAGTTATAAATAGCAACCTAAATAGCAATTATATCGTCCTATTCCACAATGAAAGACTACATACATCGCACATAACTACGATTAGTGAAGCTTACCATTATCGCCACAACGTTTTGGAATAACATCAACACATTTTTTTTTTTATGCCCGAACGGGTAGGCAGAGGTGTAATATTACACCCACATTTCGCCATGATTTTTTAAGTCCCACGTAATAGGGGGCGAGCCTATTGCTGTACCGGGCACATTACCAGACTCCGAGCTGCTACTGAAAATTTCATAACGGAAAAACCCTATAACACTTTGCCCGACCCGTGAATCAAACCCGAGACCTTCCAATCCCACGCGCAAATATATGCCGCAAGAACAACGAGGCAGTTTTATATTATGTTTTATATTATTATATTTTGAGTGCTTGTCCCCACGTTGATGTAAGGAAGTGAGAGTTGGGTATGGCAGAAAAGGCATGAAAGTAGAATTAACGCAGTTGAGATGCGATCACTGCGTAGTATGTGTGGGGTGAGACTGATCGATAGAATTCCGAATGTAACTATACGAGAGACCAGTGGTCTGAAAGAAGATGTCGTGACTAGGATTGAGAAAGGAATGCTGAAGTGGTTTGGACACGTGGAGCGAATGAGTGAAGAAAGAATAACGAATCAGATTTATAAGGCAAATGTGTATGGGCAAGTCGGTCGCGGCTAGAGGATTCGATCCCGGTCGATTTTTCTAGTCCCGGGATTTCGGGATTATCAACAGTTAATACCGGGATCCCGGGATAGTCCCGGGTTTGTATTGGTAATAGAAAGTGGTAGCAAAAAGAAAGTAAAACATATCAAAATCAACCTTTTATTTTAAATCTTTATTTAAATCTTCAAAAACAAACCAAAATTATAATTTCTTCTAATAAAATGAACTAACTAGGCCTTTATAAAATAGTTTAATAAATTATTGCTAAGTTTGTTTAATTATTTTACAATAAACTTAATAGACCAGAAACTATATTATTTACTTATTTAAGCCACGAAAATAAAATCTAAGAAATAACAACGCATCCAACGTATCATCCGAAAGCATACTTCTTAATTTACTTTTACGGAATGTTTTGCAAATAGATGAGGATGTAGGCCTCTGGTTGATCCTGCTAAGGTTTTTAAAATAGCTAAATAACGCTTACATTGTGCTGAGCTACCCGTTTTGTCGACTAAAAAATGACTCCACACTGACGTAATGTCTTTATCTTTTTTATGTTTGACATAAAAGCTTTCCTTGGAGGGAGACATTGTTTACTTCTTAAACCTAAGGCTGGTTTCAGAATCACGCGTTTGACCGGCGCCGGCCACACGCGCGCGCTTACAATTACACTAGATAGTAGCGTTTCATAGTCACGCAGTTCAAACGCGCCGCGTGTGAGACGCGCGCGCTGGACGCGCTGCCGAAGCTTCATACATTGCAATGAGAAACGCGAACTCGTTTCACAGTGGTCCGCGCGCCAAACGCGCTGTTTAGACGCGCTGGCCGACGGCGCGTGCCGCGCGCGTCACACTGAAACCAGCCTAAACAAAAAAGAAAAGAACATTTGAATCTATGTACAACATAAACATAACCTCTTAGATCAACAGAAAAAGCATTCGCTATTTTTCATCTATATTTACTCATACACATTAATGCATTGTTGTTTTTTTTAATAAATTTATTGTTTATCACCAATTAACAATATAAATATCAATACTTACACGATCTGAAGCGTAATTTTTACACTATTTTACACACATACTTAATCCCACACCGGTCGTTAGCAGAAAGAAACGCAATCAGCTGTGTAAACAAGATGGCCGGCAAATTTTGACGTTTAACGTCAAATGAAAGCAAGTGCGTTTCGTTTCACGCACATTTTTATTGACTTATATAAAAAATATATTAGTCCCGAAAATCCTGGGATTCATTGAATTTAATCCCGAAAATTTCGGGACTAAAATATGATCGGGATCCCGGGATCCCGAAGACCGGGACCGAATCCTCTAGTCGCGGCAGACCTCGTCGGAGATTCCTCGATCAAATTGGGGACGTCCTAAAAAACGGCAAGGTCCGAAGTACCCGAAACCGGCGAGCATGTATGAAAAGAATAATGAGTGTAGAGGAAGCGCGTTAGGTTTGTAAGGATAGAAGCAAGTGGCGTTCTGTTGTCTCTGCCTACCCCGACGTATGTATTATTATATTTAGCCTATTATTAATATTATCTATTTGCGGAAATATAATGACTCCGAATGAGTTCAGTCAGGAGGTGATTTAAGGATGTTCAGATGAGTACACAGAGCTCTTAATCAATGTGTTACGGACTCCATTCATATATTGGTAGGCCACTCATTGCGGGGGGGTTACAAGTAAGTTTCAACTACTATCAGGTGGGCCATCAGCACGTCTGCCACCTTGGTGATATAAAATAGAAAGAATTGGTATAGGCCTCATCCCCCTTCTCCTCTCTTCTGCTCATATTCCTTTTCCTTGCCAGGTCGGCATCGTGAGACTCTCTGATTTCAGGCGGCGGTATACGCTTACCATTAGGCAAACAACTTACTTCTTTGTATTCCTTCGCATAAAAAAGATAAGCTGTTTCAGTTTTGAGTAAAATCATAGAACGGTAGTCCCGTGAAATGATTTTTTTATTTTGAATTACGATTTATTACATTAAAAAGCTGTACGGAATGGCACATGGATATCGTAAATTGATTTCGAAACTAGCACCAGTTTATAAGCAAGTAAATGAATATGATATACCGATATTCCTTTTAAAAATATGTAAAATAACAAATTAATAGATTTGAGTAAATTGTGGCTACGACGTGTACCGGTTGGCCAGTACCGGTGTTACACCTGTACCTCGTCATTAACGAGTTTATTGCTACACGCCCACGCACCCAGCACAGGACCTATGCTTACACACAGATAGACAGAGACACAGAGACCACACAAGTGCACTTAGTTTTTTTACCAAAAAACTAAGTGCACTTGTGTGGTCGTATCTAGAAACTTCGATAGAAGGAAGAAAACATGATGCGACATAATTGTCTTTTCAGCATCAAGTTTCGCTGAGGAACAGTGATTAATGATTCAAGGCTCGTCTTCTTTAAAGTTATGTGTCTTATATTAAACGTATAGCGTTGTCGTTTAAGTCGTCGCCTGGCCGTTTAGAATCGCACAAAATACTTACATGTTCGATGGCACAAAAAACCACAACGTGTGTGTTAGCTCAAGTGTGAGATCCTTTGCGTCCGTTGTTGAATGTTTGTTACGTCTTCCGTGACACTGCATCTACTCCTAGTGCGTTAGATGTATTAAAAAGGATAACGTCACTAAATAATACATTGCAGTTGAACTTCTATCCAGTATTATTGAGATATAAAGGGTTTCATAGTAAGAGTACACTTTTTCATTTTAAAATAAAAACAAGTATTTTATGACAGAGTTGTGATATTTTTATTGTATTGTAAAGAAGACATGTTCCGATTAAGTATGGAATAAAATATCCGACAAATGACCCCTACGGCTTTGATGACAGGCCATTACTCTTTTCATGAAATTTTCCATGTCTTTTGCACCGAGATGTGGCTGTATCTCACCAATAACTCGTTGGATTTTCGATTTGAGCTTAGGAATTGTTTCGGGTTTATTATCATAAACCCGAGATTTCACAAAACTCTAAGAAAAAAATCGCACGGCGTTAAATCACACGATCTTGGTGGCCAGTTGACGTCAGATTTTCGTGAGATAATTTGTTCTGGAAATCGTTGCTGCAATAAGTCAATTGTTTCAGGCGTGGTGTGGCAGGTTGCGCCGTCTTGCTGAAACCACATGTTGGCCAGTCATGCCGTCCAGTTGAGGCCACAAGAATTCCATTATCATATTCCTGTAACGAGTGCCGTTCACAGTCACTGCAATTTCGCCCTTAGTTTCAAAAAAGGAAGGTCCAATCACACCGCCTGACCAAAATCCACACCAGACAGTTACTCGTTGTGGGTGCATTTGTTTTTCATGGATTGCATGAGGATTTTCTGTCCCAAATTCGACAATTTTGTGTATTCACGAAGCCATTCCAAAAATTGGATTCGACTTCACTTTGCTCCATTACCCATTGAACAAATTGCCGGCGCTTTCCATGGTCTGCTGGTTTGAGCTCCTAAGTTAACTGAATCTTGTATGCATGAAGGTGGAGGTTTTTAGTCAAAATTCTGTGCGTAGTGCTTCGTGAAATTTGAAGTTGTTAAGAACGATGTCAAATTGATGTTTTCGGGTTTTTGGCGACACTCTCGTTTATAGCAGCAGCATGTTTTCAAGATACCGACTGGTGCGTTAACGCAAAGGATTCTAATCATCCATAATTGACCCAGTTTTTTCAAATTCTTTGACCACTCTTCGAATGGCTGATACATTAGGTGCACTTTCTTGGCTGAAAATTTGGCGAAGTTTGCGAGCGGTTTCAGCGTAACTTGCCTCATTTTTGTAATGAGTTTTCACAATTATGACGCGTTGTTCATTCGAAAAGCGCTCCATTTTTAATAATCTGATTAAACAGAGATGACAGCTGTCAAATTTCAGAGTTGCCACTTGCATGAAAAAAAACATACATATATACATAGACGCCCGCCTGTTTCCCGGAGGGGTAGGCAGAGACTACGGAACGCCATTTGCAACGATCCTGACATACATATCCCTCTTGCTTCACTCACTCCCATCGAATTCCTCATGCATGCTCTTCTGTTCAGGGTAGTTCTGACCTTTCCTGTTTTAAGGATGTCTCCAATCTGGTCAGAGAACGTCCGTCTTGGTCTTCCTCTTCATGCTATCCCATTCACAGGTCAGTCTTTCCTCATCTATACTCTCCATGGGCCCAAACCACCTTAGCATTCCTTTCTCGATGTTTGTCACTACATCTTCTTTTACAACACAACACTCTCTTCTTTACTCTGTCATTCAAAGACACACCACACATACTTCTCAGTGCTCTCATTTCTACAGCATTTATTCTACTTTCATGTATATTCTGCCATACCACAGAATAATTAATAGTACTAACGTACAGAAGCTTCACTTTTCAAACCAATTTATTGAAATTACGACTCTTGGTACTAAGCAATAAAGTTCAATTCAGCTCGCATAAGTACTTAGTGCCTAATGCGATATTAACCTAACAGTTCCCGTTCTTTTCTAACACATAACGCTGTCGCTGTCTGGCGCGGAGTGGCGCGCTAGGGTTGTCGACTTGGCGCTGCTACTATATTTATTCATCGTCTATCTACCTACTTGACCACGTACCTAATAATAAATAATTATCCTATAAGTATCCTATCCCACTATTGGAGCTAGTAGAATAAAAGCACAAAAATTCTGGTCGCTTACATTTTTACTATACAAATTCTTAGTTATTTCCTAAACGCGTGGACCGATTTACATGATTCAAACAGATAAAATGGTTTTTGAACAAAATCTTTAATTGAAAAGGCGTTTAAGTTTATAATTTGAACAGTGAATGAACACGGCGCGTGAGAATACGGAGCGGTCGCACTCGTTGCGTGACGTCTAATGTGAGCGGCGCGCGGCAACCTACTAAATCCAACCACGTCGACGTGGTCGGCCGAGGTACTTGTAAGTTTGTACCTAAAATGCGAAGTGCGCCCGGCCTGGCCATACCCAACTTTCACTACCATACATAAGTGTAGGTACTAACACCCCTCTATAAAAACGTCCAATTTTAAAAAGTGTAATCTTATTGAGACACCCGTTATACGATCCGTTTTCTGAAAAACATCTCCCACCCATCATTTAAATGAAATTCAATCTTATTTACACAAAGGCATAATCATTGGACTTGTAATTTTCCGTTATTATAAAAATTATAATAGCTCTTGATGTGAAAAAATTGTAATTTTGTAACCAATTTCAGTATTTCTTTGAACCATATTATAAATAATTTTGGCAATCGCTTTGCCATATTTAATCATGCCAGTATATATTTTTATTTCAATACTAGACGTCGCCAGCGGCTTCGCCCGCATCAATCATACATAAAAACCTTCCTCTTGAATTATCATATCTATTAAAAAAAACACATTGAAATCCGTTGCGTAGTTTTAAAGATTTAAGGATACATAGGGCTAGACAGACAGAAGATAGACTTTGTTTTATACTATGTAGTGATAGTGATATCAGAGTAGCTTACGTCATATTGTGAATTATAATTTTACCAGTATAATAATTTATTAATAATAATAATATTCTACCACATACACACATCACCATCTAATCCCAAGCTAAGCAGAGCTTGTGTAATGGGTACTAGATAATGGATAAACATACTGATATCCTTTTTTTAAAAATACATACATATAATACATAGAAACACCCAGACTAAGACAAACATCCATGTTCATGCAGACCCATGACCATGAGCCATGACCTTCGGCTTCGCAGTCACTTACGCTCCCGCTGCGCTAACAGGCCGCCTAGTAAAACACCACACAATGTTATCATAATGTTAGACTTTGCCACCGGCTGCGCCCGCGTGAATGATGCATCTAAATCAGAGATCACCCTGTCTACTGTTCAAAACAGACTAAAAATCCGTCAGGTAGTTTTGAGTTTATCGTGTTTATACAGATAGAAAGGAAGAAATGGGTACTTCATTTAATAATATGTAGGAAAACAAGGAATATTTATCATTCCACTAAAATGGCTCGGCACAGAGTAGGTATAGGTACTTGCTCACACCGTCTCTACAGCTTATCTCACAAGTCACTGGGTGACTGATCAATCCAATCACATACATGAATAAGCAGATACACTGAATGTCCATTTATTATTCTGTGATATGGACGTATTTGATGGACTTATGTCATAGTTCGTTTAGTAAGAAACGCGAAAGATTTATCAAGGTTATTGCTACGAAAACGAATGGTAATGGGGGGCACCTAATTCCAGTATATTTTTGAAAGTCTATTATTAGATTGCAAATAAACATTTTCAACTAAGGCGATAAAAATTTAGATTGATGTCTCCGGGAGGTCTCTTAAAGTGCTGCCTATTATTTTTACGGATGATGATACTGAAGTCCTGATATTATAGTCCAGTCAAATTAGGTCAAATTGGGTGCAAATCTCGGAAAATCGAGATACCCAGTATATGACCACGTAAACCTTCTAGTTTGGCATCCTAAAACTGTTCTCAAAAGTGACATATGATTGGATGTCCGCAAGTTTTTCAGGGGCCAAAGGGCAATTCAGGATGAAAGGTCACAAACATCGCTTTTTTCTAATTTTTTGCTAATATCTCGTTTCCTATGGGTTTTACGCTATTTATATCTATTATCAATATTGTAGACAATTAAATTCTCTTAATTTTTTTATTTGACATTTTTTTATATCTTGAACTGTTTTCGAGACAGAGGGCGTAGAGCGCGCGGTCAGAGAACTATCTGAGGTCAAAAACTCGTAATATTAAACTTATAATTTATTGCTAAACATATAGTTATCATTTTTTATTAACTTTTAGATTAAATAATTGTAATATGTCCGTCTCCATATTCCAATATATATTTATATAAAATTTCAACAAAATCTGTTCAGCCGTTATAGCGTGAAAACGCAAAAAACATACATACATACATACTTTAGAATTTATAACATTAGTAGGGATTTAGGAATTTACAGATTGTAAATAAGATGTACTTAATTATTTCCTACTTCAAATGCTATTAGTGAGAATATAATTACAATGTAATTAAAATATGTCCCTTAGTAATTTTTCAATTACCGAAAGAGATTATGAGTGTTATTGAATAGATACATTTTAGAATTATTAGAAAGACAGATTGAATTTAAACTAAAAGTTAATAAAAAATGATAATTATATGTTTAGCAATAAATTATAAGCTTAATATTACGAGTTTTTGATTGAGACTACCAGTTGACCTCAGATAATTCTCTGACCACGCGCTCTACGCCCTCTATCTCGAAAACACTTCAAGATATAAAAAAAATGTCAAATAGAAAAGTTGTAGAAAATTTATTTCTTTACAAAATTGATAAAATACAAATAGCGTTAAACCCATAGAAAACAAGATATTAGCAAAAAGTGTTGAAAGGTCCATTTTTGTGACCTTTGACCCCTGAATTTAAAACTTGCGGACATCCAATCATATGTGACTTTTGAGAACAGTTTTAGGATGCCAAAATACAAGTTTTTACGTGGTAATACACTGGGTATCTCGATTTTCCGAGGTAAAACCCTAATTTGACTGGACCATTAATGGCATTTCGCACTTACCAACTTACCAAGAAGCAAGACGTAAATTTTTACTCTTAATATAATCATTAACATGCTCAAAAACTTTACTACTTAACATTTTCATACGAGGAATACTAGTCTAAATTGCCCTTAATTTATATTTGATTTTTGCAATACATTTCATATTTAGAACTCTCTGTGTTTCTGTTTCTTGTAAAATGTACAAAACTATGTATTTTACAAAAGTTGTAAACTTTATTACAACTGACGGCGAAAGCTGCAGTGACCAGTAAATCGAATGAATACAATGTTCATCAATCTGATAATATTATATAGCATGCTTTTAGTCACATATAGTGATCATTTTACCCATTAATAAGTGATACCATTTGTAAATATTTGTATATTATACTTTTCTAGTTTGAATATTTATACCATATATTATTATATAAATGACATCAGGTTTTATTTATTAAATTATAAGAACAAAGTTGAAATTATTATACCAAAATAAATCGTCTCAACAATATTACCTGGTCTGATAAAGCTACATTATAGTAATTCTATCCGTTTGTAAATCTATAAGAAAAGAGAGTATAATATTTATAACTGTAAAAGAAACTTAGAAGCAAAATAAATTACTTTGTCGATTATCATTGTAAGACAAAACCGTCACATTAAGTTTAAGATTAAACGTATTTATCATAAGCCACTTGAGTTTGATAAATTGCTCTCTTTCATTTCGATTAGCTCCCGAAGACGTATTTTTTGCTACTAGCTTTAAATATTTAATGTATAATATTATCTTCAAGACTTAAAAATTTTAATTAAGCTTTAATAATATTTTATGATTTTTCTAACAAATTAGAATCTGATCAGTAGGTATACTCGTAGGTGTCGTTAATAATAAGTTAACTAAATTTATTATGACTTATCTTTTACAACTAAATATAATTAAGCTTATTATTTTCCAAGTGACTAAAAACTTAAAGATGACTAAATGTTTGCAACTAATAAAATAAGTTGCTAGCGCTTAAATATTTTCGCGACTATTATATTAAATAAGATTCAAAACTAAGAGTGTTATAAAAACTTAAAACTAGCCGCTGCGTTTAGGTAGCAAATAAACTATACAAGTCAATTGAAATAATAGCCGAGGAGCTATAAATAATGAATTGGCGACTAATAATGTTAGTAGGTAGGTTATGTTAGGTTTTCTTGTGACCCAGTTCCCAAAAATAGGAGCCCTGCGAAGAAAAACACTTCATTTAAGACAAAATCATTTGCCAAATATTGAAATTTGTATTATTTATGAATATCCATTTTCAATTTTTTATTCATCATCAAGTTTCCGCTTAGATACAAATTCAGTTCCCAAAAAAATAAAATGCTGCTAGTTTAAATTAAAGCGAAGCTTATTACTGACATCTTAATATGCTACATTTTACTTATTACGATACTCCTTATTAGCTGCCAACCCATTATATATGGTACCCACTCTAATTATTTTTGAAACTTGTATTCGCTTTTCTTAGTCGCCGCATTAAATATATGCCTAAATATTATAGCAGACCTTTAATCTGCCACAAAACGATCAGAAAACTACGAAGTTGCGTCATTCAATGAAGAACACGTGAGTAATCTTTATTTCAAAATAACCTGTAGCCTGTCAGGCTACACGTCCATAACGGTATAAAATATATAGGTACAATAGGTGATATGGTAACAGTAGAGGACCAGTCACTACCACTCATAAAAATGACAGGAAATGCATGTAGAATTTGTCCTTATAAGAAGCATAGAATAACAACCCACATTTGTGTCCCATATAACAAACCAGTGTGCTTACAATGTTCTCGTTCTTAGAGAAAATACTATCAATTTAAAAATTAAGCAAAAAACGCAGTTGTTAGAATTATTGTTATTTGTTGTGTGAAGTGATGTTTTTATTTTTTAAGTTTTTTATTATGTTGGAATTTTATAAAAAGAAGTTTAATTTGTTTGCTTTTATTATTTTTATTTGTAAGTTTTGATTTTGTTTGTTCCTAGACATTTTAAAACAAACGTAGATTATATTTTCACTATAACTAACCCATACTTCAAGTTAAATAATTATAATTTTGAAGATCTTTTGCATAATCTTGTTAAAAAAATAACACTAGGAAGTATAGGAGCCTGTGAGACTACATGTCCACGGCAATGTTATAAAAATGTGACGTCCATACTTAAAGGCTATTTATGCTCAATACGTTTTTTTGCGGCAGTCCAGTTGCACAATCTCAAGTCTCTTTGTTTTATGATTTAAAGTTTTATTATTTATTGTTAAAAAATATATCGAAAAACATGTATGCGATTTCTGATGTTATAAGTTGGTAGTAGATACTTCAATTTACGTTTTTCCATACGCCTTTGATTGCTATCAGAAACAGAACTACATGAGGCTTAAATTGCCTACATTTCCATTTGATCTCAAGGTTGGTATTGTATTTTAAAAAATAAGCTATTTAATGCTTTTCTCGGGGGAGCCTCACCCCTAGAAAACGCGTTCCCAGGTGGTACGGTAGATATGCCAGGTAGGAGGGAAATAAAATACCTCCCGCGGACCAACAGGCCGGATATGGATACTCCGTTAACAAACACCTGTAGAAGAGCTTCTTTGGCGTACCCGAAGGCGAGGTCTCTGCAGTGCTGAGCGCTTGGGCTGGAGCGTCCAGAAGGGATGGTGGCGGATGAATTCTATTAAGGATCAACGGCAGCGCCCACACCTTAGAGTAAGATACAGTCTTGGCGTCAGGTGACAACCGGCCGTAAAACTCATAGTCAATACACCTCCTCCTCGTTAATATGAATAAAGGCAAAAAGAAGAGAGCGAATACAGCTAGGGCGTACCCCAAAAGCGACGATGGCGAGAAAAGTGCGAATTATGAAGATTGTGCTAGGGCGTCCCCCGTAAGCGACGAAAGAGATGACAAATATGCCAACTCGCATAAGCATACCATACAGTCGCAAATTAGACTAGCCACGTGGAACTTGGGTACTCTCACAGGTAGGGGTCAAGAATTAGCGAAAATATTACAAGCCCGAAAAATTAACATATGCTGCCTACAAGAGACCAGATGGAAAGGTTCCAAGTCAAGAGACCTAGGAATGGGTTATCAGCTACTATATTATGGCACTACCAACATGCGAAACGGAGTCGGGATTGTTCTAGACTCAGGGTTAAAACAGCGTAACATTAATAAAGATAGAAGAAGTGACAGGCTCATAGCAGTGAAATTGGCCGTGGATGGACAACCACCCCTGAATATCATCTCGGCGTATGCACCGCAAACTGGTTGCACCGACAATGAAAAGGAAACTTTCTGGGATGAGTTCGATGACCTACTGAACTCCATAGCTCCCGGAGAAGTTAAGTACATTGGAGGTGACTTAAACGGACACGTGGGTGCGGGCTACACTACATATTGCGCAATACGGGGGCAATCTGGATATGGCACACTTAACAAAGATGGGGAACAAATTCTAAGCTTTTGTATCAGACATAACTTAGCAATAGTCAATACTGGTCAATACCTTCTTTAAGAAGAAAGAGGAACATTTAATCACGTAGAAAAGCAGAAATAAGCACTCGCAGATCGATTTTATCCTCACTTATAGGCTTTCTCTCAGAAATTTCAGGGACTGTAAGGTTATACCTGGGGTGGCACTTACGTCGCAGCACCGAATTCTGGTGGGTTGTATTAAGTTACCAAGACCAATAAAATATACTCGGAATAGAACACCAAAAACAAAGTGGCATCTATTAAATACAGAGAAGGGAATCGACTTACTACGGAATTCAATATTCAAAAGAAAGATAGATCTGTAGATTTTAGATTCGTTTTTGACAGTTTTTGACACAAGTTCCATACAAAATATGTCAAACACGAATCTAAAATCTACAGATCTATCTATAGTTCGAATATTGAAAATGGCCGTTAGTAACAACATTACAGGAAATTTTGTTGGCCGATATGGGTAACAAAAACATCACAGCGGAAGAGATGTGGTCCATTTTTGAGAAATTTTGCTTAAAAAAAGCCGAAGCATAAATCGGAACGTCAAAGGGCGGGCTAGGCAACAACAGGGACCCCACATGGTGGAACGATGATGTAAAGGACTCTTTAAAGAACAAAAAAGAGCATTTTACAAGATGGCAAATCTCAAAACTGGAAAGCGACCGTACTCAGTACAAAAACGTTAAAACGATAGCCAAACGTAAAGTAGCACAACATAGGGCACAGTCAAGGGATAATTTTTACTCAAGGCTTGAAAATGCAACAACTGACAAAGAAATTTTCAAACTTGCTAAACAACGCCATATGGCAGGCCTAGATATTAAGATTAATAAATACATCAGAGAGGAAAAGGGACACCTACTAATCGATAATGACAAAATCAACACTAGATGGTGCCAGTATTACAAACTACTTCTCAATGAAGAATTTCCCCGTCAAACCTTGATGACCGTCCCAGAAACAGCCGGACCCATCGACAAAATCACCCCAGATGAGGTTATGAAAGCTCTTAGGAAAATGAAAAACCACAGAGCGGTGGGACCAGCCAACTTACCCGCAGACCTGTGGAAGCAGATCGGGCGTACTGCTGTAGACTGGCTCACAAAACTATTTAATCTTATCCTCATCTCTAAGAAGATCCCAGAGTCTTGGCGCCGTAGCTACCTGGTACCTTTCTATAAAAATAAAGGCAACGTCAGTGACTGTGGTAACTACAGGGGTATTAAACTCACGTCTCACACCCTAAAAATCTGGGAACGGGTGCTTAATAATCGTTTTAGCCAACAAGTGTCCATATCGGAGAACCAATGTGGATTTATGCCAGGAAAATCCACTACAGATGCTATCCAAACCGTTAGAACCCTCATGGAAAAACATCGGACCAATAGGGAAGACCTACATCTAGCGTTTATAGACCTCGAAAAAGCCTTCGACAGAATTCCCCGGAATTTAGTGTGGCAAGCGATGAGGGCACAACTAATTCCAGAACACTATGTGGCCTTAGTGCGGGATATGTATGATCGCATCAGCACCCAGGTAAGAAACTTGGCTGGACTAAGTGAACCATTCGAAGTAAAGGTCGGAGTTCACCAAGGATCCGCACTTAGTCCACTCTTATTCAACCTATCCATGGACTATCTAACAAGAGACATCCAGGCCCCTCTTCCATGGACGATGCTATATGCTGATGATATTGTTCTCGTTGACAAATGCCCAAATAAATTAAATACCAGCCTTCAGCAATGGAAACAAGCACTCGCGAGCAATGGCCTACGCATAAGTCGAAGCATGACTGAAAACTTGAAGTGCGTCTTTAGCGACAAATCTTCACTCAACACAGACATCTGTATTGACGAATACCCATTACGTAAAGTCGATCAATTTAAGTACCTTGGATCATCACTAACTGCAGACGGAGATATACACAGATGTAACCCACAGAATCAACGCAGCTTGGCTGAGATGGAGAACTTTAACGGGAGTACTCTGTGACAACCGAATGCCAGTACGACTTAAGGGTAAGGTTTACAAAACTGCAGTAAGACCTGCCGTGCTTTATGGTGCCGAATGCTGGCCAGTCAAGAAAAAGCATGAACAAAAACTGCATACAGCAGAGATGAAAATGCTACGATGGGCAGCGGGAGTGACAAAACTCGATAAAGTGCGTAATGAGCACATAAGAGGTTCTTTCAAAGTTGCACCCATCACAGAAAAAATGATCGAGAGTCGCATGAGATGGTTCGGACATGTAATGAGGAGAGACGATAAACACGCTGTAAAGAAAGCTTTAGCTATCCCCGATAATAGGAAAGGCAGAGGGTGACCCCTCGCCACGTGGTGGACAACCGTCTCCAAAGATATGGAACGGGCTCAGCTTAGCACGCAGACAACCCAGAACCTCGAACCCGAATATCCTGGCGCCTAAGAACGACGAGGGCCGACCCCAAATAATGGGAGCAGGCAAGGAAGAAGAAGAAGAAGAAGCTATTTAATGCTTACTGCAGTAATTTACGATGGGAAAGCAAATTCTATGCTTTGACATTGAATGTTTTTACCAATATAGTTGATTGAATCAGGCGTTACTTGGAGGAACTCCATTGTAACCTAATGGAAGCAAAGAGGAACCCACCACGCACCCTCGGATTGACCACCCCAACTATTGCAATAGAAAAAGGTTGACAATACCGAACTCCTCTAAAAGGATAAGGGATATAGGAATGGTATGGGTTCCAGGAAGATACCTGACTTGCAGTATCCCGCTGTATGCACCGACTATTCTTCGACACGTGTTTCGCCTCTGCACGAGGCATCCTCAGGAGCGATGGGCAATGACTGAGCTGACTCAGTCGTTGCCCATCGCATCCTATATCCCTTATCCTTTTTGAGGAGTTTGGTATTGTCAACCTTTTTCTATTGCAATAGTTAGGGTGGTCAATCCGAGGGTGCGTGTTGGGTTCCTCTTTCCTCCCATTAGGTTGCTTTTATCTAGTTATTCACTAAAAGTAAGAGGCAAGTGCACAGTGTTTCTGCTTTGATTTTGAAGCCACCACTACCAAACCTGTGGAGAGCTTTCACATTCTAGCATTTATATAACTTGAGGTTTCAACCTATAACAATCATTCTGTGACACAGACCTATCTGTGGCTGTTTTTAATGCCTGCGGTGCAATCCATACCAAAACGTCAAGCAAATATAAGGTACTCAACCTTTCTTTATCAAAATTTCGTGTTGAGACCCATTATGTAAATATTAGCATGTAAACAATCGTGAGTTATTAGTTAAGAGAGTTTGTAAGTATTTAATAGTAAAAGGTATTGTTTGCATCGTGCAAACGCAACTTTTTGGGCTAATTGAGTTTCGATTGAAGGCATTGTGCTCAATAACAAATAATGAAGGTTTTTAAGTACTCATTTGACTGAAACAATGATGGAGTCAATATTGCTAATAAATTGTACAGAAGTCTGAAGTGCACAGTTCAATAAACTAGAGACATCTTTTATTTACAAAGACTGCCGCTGATTTAACAGAATTAATTCGCATTTCTGTTGAAAGTCAATTCTGTTAACGCTGAAAGGTTTATGAAGTTTGTTATCTTGTAATTGTTACTTAGCAAGCTTTGTTTGGACTAACATTGTTATTATTTACATTATGTCGTTAGGCACGCATTGTGCGTAGCGGTATTTATTTTGTGAAATTACACTAATTAACCATTTATTATAACATTACTTTTGTACTTGAGGAGAATATTCAAGACACTTCTGTTGATTCATAATTATGTAGGTTGAGGGGAGTCTATAAATATAAGTATAAATACATTAAGTTGAATGCTTTGGGCAGACGGAGCTGCGGGCTACAGCTAATTTTTGGTATAAGGACAATCTTGTGTCGCAAATATCTTTATAACTATCCAATCAATCGATCCCATTGTTCAAGCAGAGTCGAAACAGTAACAGTAACTAGTGAATCAGTCAGTTTTATCTCGTGGTCCCCCCACGAGATCGAACCCACAATTCTTGGCACAGTTCTTACCATTAAGCTAACCGTTTAAACCACTACGACCTAACATTAGTATTTAAAAAAACTCACGAATCATAGTAAATATTATTCCGTGAGTAGATGGTTAGCGTCGTAGACTAAACTCCTCCCCTTACAAGTCGCCAGCAAAGTACAAGTAAGCAGCTAGGACATCTGCTCGTATACATCAAACGCGTAATCAGTTGACAAAATGACCGTCACAACTGGCGCAAGAATCTAGTTTACGCCTTTGAAGTAGAATCTTTAGATGGCAGAGCTCAAGTGTCTAGACATGAGCAATTTGAACAATCATGCCTTATAGAACGAATACGTCTAATTTACGAATATCTTTCCAAATAGTTGACGTCAACTGCCTATTGCTTACATCTGATCAGTATCTATTTTATCTGATTTGTTTGCCTTTGTTTGGCGTTCAATATTTTGCTTATTCTTGAATATGTAGTAATTTGGAAAGTATAATATATTAATCACTGTTTTCTTCTGGTTTCTTGAGTTCGTATAAAATCACACGTATATTGAATTGAATTTATAACGTTTAGCAAAGCTAGGTCACAAAGTTATCTATCAAAGAAAACAAAACAGATGCTTTATTTTTCAGCCAAGATCACAATTAGTGTCTAGTAGTCGGCTAAAATATTCGATCTCTTCATGGATTTGAACATTAGAGATACATGTTTGACATATTTTGTATGGAGCTTATGTTCATGTGAATTTGTAGATTTGACATACATATTGTATGTCAAATCTACAAATTCATTGATAGAGCGAATATTGAAACAAGCCGTTAACCTTCTCATGCCCGTGATAAAGTAATGAGACCCTGAAATAAACAAACACAAAACAAACGAAGACTTTTACTGAAATTCGCCTGACTGCATAAAGTATCAGTTTGAAAATACTGTCCTCAGTGGAAAAGAAATATACTCAAGTGTTTATTTTATTCCTTAAATTTGATATATATTCAACGCGTCATATTTTAAACGAAACTTTTTCACTCTAGACTACGCCTTATTTTAACGTGACTTCATAAAGCCTCATCTATTCAATAATGAACTGGCGCTTAGGAGATACACGCGAACGCCTTAATACATATATAGCGAAACTATAGCTCTTCGTAGTCTGGTAAAAAAGTTCACTATTATTTCGGCTAGTGCTCTCGCAACGGTTTAGGTGGCTGATTTTTGTTCGATGTGTGATATCAATGAAGTTATAAAGTCGCGCCGAGTTATTTTTATCACAATTCCCATAAAGAACAGAAAAATATGTTTCTTCACTAGCAGTTGTTCCATATCTGGTTATACTTTATTAACAGTATTTCGGGACTTTTTGTGGAAATAATTTCATGTCTACAAAGTTGGCTCTGGAGTCAACCATTTTGCTGTTTGATTGTACAATCCTAGGCTTCACAGATACCACAAACATTTCCTTGAAATTTTGGGATCTTACATTAATCCGCACCCGCATTCTCCTGATTGCGGTCGTTCCAATCCGATTACAATTGTACTGATGTATAGTTTATACAGTACAAGTACAATTTCAATCGATAAAAGCCATAGGTATAGAGATATCCGTGTCATCGGATCGCTAGTTGTATAGGTACCCTTGTTATTTGTCTCTTAGCGTTGTATATTGCTTTTCACACGCGATCACCATGGCAATTTGTCATCTTGAAACACACAGGGCATATTGTTTGGAAGAGTAAAGAATAAATATTTAATAACGAGGTCTTAAATCTTTAAAGCTCTTTGAGACTATTTTCGTTTTTATCTCGTAAAACTTTCAGCTATTACTGAAAGCTTTGTGAAATCTTTTAATGTGGTTTATCTTCTGTATAAAATTATTCTAAGAGACGATAGACCCCGAAATGATTATAAACATTTATTATGTTGTAAAATTTAAGCGGATAGAGAAAGCCGTCCTAGTTTCAAACTTATTAGAAAATAGTATGTTTGGAGAAAAGTAGTATCTCCTTGAACGTTAAGACGGGACAGCTTAAATGTCCAAAGCAGTTTGAAAGTGTATACTTATTTTTTTTTATTTTAAGGCACCAAGAACTGCTGACATTGGTAGATCATATCGAAAGTACTGAAAACTTTTTGCTACAGTGAAAGTGTTTGATTGAATTTGATTTCCCTCCTCCAAGTGGTAACGACATTGTTCATTATGAAGGTTCAGGGTGTAACTAAATAATTGGCTCCATCAGTGTGTAACAAGAAAGCCTTAACTACCTTCAGCGGGTTATCTTACTCACTGTTATCAAGTTAATCGTACGTGTTGCAGAGATAAATCTAGAGGCGGAGTCTGCATATATGCTGATTCTAGAATTAAAACTCAATCCCTTGACCTGACTAATTATTCATGCAAAGATAATTTTGAGTGCTGTGGTGTAGAAATATCTGAACATAATATTAGTGTTATATGCATTTATAGAACACCACACTCTAACATAAACATGTTCTTTCATCGACTTGACCTACTTCTTTTTAAATTAATCTATAGAAAAAGGCGAAGAACTATCCTGGTCGGTGATATTAATATTAATACTTTGAGGCATACCAGAGTGGTCCAACAATTGATTGACATTGTAAAGAATTATAATTTGACATTCTACATTAAAGAAGCCACTAGACAGAATTCTTGTATTGACCATATTATAGGAAGTAAAATCAACAAGGCATATAGTGAGGTAATAAGGTTAGGGCTGTCCGATCATGACACAGCTCAAATGCTGTACATACCTGTCAAAACCGTAACTAAGCAACCTAATGTTGTATTTATTTATAAGAGAGATTGCCACCCGGACCACATTAAAAAGTTCTGTAGTTGTATGAGCAACCTTAGTTTTAGTGAGACCTACAAAGAAAACAATATTAACAAAGCATTTACCACATTTCACAATGACTTGATACTATATTTCAATCTATGCTTCCCTGTTGTGAGGTATAAAGCTACTCACAAACAACGTAAACTTAAATGGATTACTAAGGGACTGCGACGTAGTTGCAATACAAAGCGAATTTTACGCTATAGATTCTATAATGATAGGACACTATATAATAAGCTAATATTCAAAAAATACTCAAAGCTTTTAAAACAGTGTCTATCAAAATCCCAACAAATTTGTAATCACAAATACATACATGCCTCAAGGAACAGATGTAAGGCTGCATGGAGAATCATAAAAGATGACACTGAAAGGTCCTTAATGAAAAACTTAATCACAGAAGTTAAAGTAGACAATCAGACAATAATAAACCCAACCGAAATAGCATGTAAATTTAATGACTACTATATTGACTTATGTAATACACAGCACCACATCAAGAACACTAACAAAACTACTCTTCAGAATAGTATATTTCTGGAGCCTTTTAGTGATTCGGAAATACTAAAGATTGTCATGAGTTTAAATAATGGTAATTCCGTAGGGTATGATGAAATATCTACTCTTGTACTAAAAAAAAGTGCTATGTTTATTGCCCCTGTTTTAACATATCTAATTAACCTATCATTTGAACAAGGTACCTTTCCTGAAATGTTAAAAAAAGCCATTGTGAAACCTATTTATAAAAAAGGTGACAAAACTGATATGACTAACTATAGACCAATCACACTCATTCCTATTTTATCCAAAATATTTGAAAAGGCGATGCACTCACGCCTGACCTCGTTTCTAAATAAATTCAATATAATAAAACCTGAACAAAATGGATTTCAACGGGGAAAGTCCACAACTTTAGCAGCTTTCAATTTAATTCATAGAATTGTCACTAGCATTGATAAAAAGTTGCCAACAGTGGTTATATTCTTTGATATGACCAAGGCTTTCGATTTCGTGTCACATAAAATACTATTACTAAAATTGGAACAGTATGGAATTCGGGGACAAGCATTATCATGGATTGAATCATACCTGAAGAATCGTTTACAAAGGGTAGACATGCCATATATAGGACATGACTCAGCCTTAACGATCAGTAGCTCGCCATTCAAAGTTAACAAATTCGGAGTACCGCAAGGCAGTGTATTAGGCCCGCTTTTATTCCTTTTATATATCAATGATTTACCTGACATAACACATTATAAAAGTATTCTATTTGCAGATGACATTTCCATAATTTTGACATGCAACAATTTGACTTACCTTAGTGACCAAATAAATGAGACGATCCTTAGGGTGACAAAATGGCTAGAATGTAATAATCTGAATGTAAATTTAAATAAGACTAATTATATACTATTTCATAATATTCGATCAGTAGCTAAGAACCTTAATAATATAAGCATTTGTGAGAAAGATCAGATAACATTTTTGGGAATAACACTAGATAAGAATGTAAATTGGAAACCACACATTCATGCTACATGTACCAAAATAAATAAATTTGTTTATGTCTTAAGTAAGCTTAGGAACACCTCCACAAAAGAGACTACCCTGTTAGCTTATCATGGTTACGTCAGTTCTGTGCTAAGATATGGTTTAATATTGTGGGGTAACTCTCCAGAAGCTAATAGATGTTTCATAACACAAAAACGATGCATAAGAGCCATAGTTGGGATTGCTCCCGATGAGTCATGCAAACCCCATTTTAAAAATTTAGGCATACTTACCTTATACTGTATGTACATCTTAGAAATATCAATCTTCGTCAAAACGCATCCAAACCTTTTCACCAAGGCAAAAGATAAATATCCAAGAAACACTAGGAATCCTGACCGGCTGGTTCTTGAGATGATCCCAAAAACAAGTCTATATAAAAATAACTGCAATGCAATGTGTATCCAAATCTACAATAAACTACCAGATTGTTTCAAAGAATTGCCCTTAAATCCTTTTAAGAACCAAGTTAAAAAATGGCTATTAGAGAAGGCATATTATTCCCTGAAAGAATTCCTTGAGACAAAATAAATATCAGTGTCATGTCACTTTTAGTACATGTACAATGAAAAGTTATAATTAATTATGTATAATGTGCACATCATAACTGTTGTAATTGTTCACAATCAAACACAATTCTTATTATATAATTTTTTTTATTAAATATATTACATTGTACTACCAATGATGACATTATATTCTATGTGTAGGACTAATTTATGAATGTAATAAAATGTTAGTATGCATGCATTGTACCTAATAAATTTAAAATTATGTGACATTTCACATGCCACTTGTTGGCTAAATAGAAGTTCAAAAATATTCTGTAACACCTGCATGTACTCTATTTAACGTGAAATAAATATCATTTCATTTCATTTCATTTCATTTCATTTCATTTCATTTCATTTCATTTCATTTCATTTCATTTGTTTCTGTGACGTCATTAGTCAGTGGCGGAACAAGTAAAATAGATTTAGAAATGGAAGATTTAGTTGGGACTCACAATATGATTATTTGGAAGGACATCAAAAAAGAAAATCTCTGCAAAGCTTTTAATATTATATTAATTCCTTCTTGAGAATAATAATAATAACTATCCGAGATGGAGTTAATTATGAAAGTTCTTAGTAACAATTAAAAAAAAACCTTTACTTTATTTACTAAAAGCATTACAATAATCCCCCCGTGGGATCTCCACCTTGTCGTGGTGAGGGGGCTAAGTAACCGTGGATTGGTCGCGGTGAGGCTGCAGAAGAAGAAGAGATGCGGTGTTGTCAGGTTGCCATCCTCCCTATCCTCTGCGGCCACTGGGTGTTTTGGCGGCAGAGCTCAACACCTTCATCCGCCGCCGAGGGTGTTTTGTCCGGTCCAATACCCGTCGGGGGGTAGCGACGAATGCTTCAGCGGTACCCGACCCTCCGACACACGGGTACATGAAGAACACGGGTTGGTTTTTAGTCAGTAAGAGTCTGACAGTCCCCTTCGCCCTTCTCCGGGGCGGAGGGACTCCATGAGGATTTTCCAACCCGACAACACAAAAAAATGCATTAAAATAATATTGCTTATTTATTCTTCTATGTAAATACATGCGCCCTTCCCAACTAATATTATTTGAGCAATTTCTCACTATGGGCCTTATCAGAAGGCTCAAGGTCACTCAGAGGGCGATGGAGAGAGCTATGCTTGGAGTTTCCCTGCGAGATCGAATCAGAAATGAGGAGATCCGCAGTAGAACCAAAGTCGCCGACAGAGCTCTCCGGATAGCCAAGCTGAAGTGGCAGTGGGCAGGGCACATAGCTCGAAGAACCGATGGCCGTTGGGGCAGAAAGGTTCTGGAGTGGCGGCCACGTACCGGACGACGCAGCAGAGGTAGGCCCCCCGCAAGGTGGACCGACGACCTCGTCAAGATCGCGGGAGGCGGTTGGATGCGGGCGGCTCAAGACCGGTCTGTGTGGAGAACCTTGGGGGAGGCCTATGTCCAGCAGTGGACGTCGTTTGGCTGATATGATGATGATGATGAATTTCTAATGCAGTGCTAATTTATGTTAGCTGTTAAGACTCGCTGTTGACAAGAAAACTTGTCAGAAGCCGACTGCCAACCATTGGCAATGGAATGGCACTACACATACGAATAAAGCTGAGCTAATGACTGAATTTTAGATATTAGCTTGCTAGTATAATGTCTAATTGATAACTTAATACGTGTCTAATGATATATTTTACGCTACGTGGTTTCTGAAGTTTAGCTACGTTACTAATATTATTTCTTTTATTACGGTATTTAATAAAAAGCTAGGTACGTGATATTTAATTCTAATAAACTTAATTGGCCTCGTAATTTAACTTAGTACTATTTGCTTCTCAAAAAGTTGTTACTCTCGACTAAATGATTAGGTCCAAACTATGTTAAGTTTCTATTTATTATAGTTCCTTTGTGCAAGGCAATCAATTATTTATTGATAATAACCCTAATACAGTGAAAAAGAATATTTATTTGCGATAAATGATTATAGTATATCAAATCTGGAATCGAAGCGATGTAGGTAACCCCAACACGAATTAATCCTGTGCCGCAGGAGATGGCACTAAAGCACTTAAAAATAAACCGGTCAAGTGCGAGTCTAGCTCGCGCACCGAGGGTTCCGTACAAACCTGTAGGTATATATAATTATTTAAAAAAATATATGATGTAACTAAAAATTTAAGGTTTTCCAAATTTTTCCTATGTACTATAAAACGTTGCTTTATGCCAAATTTCAAGATTCTTGATCGACTAGAATTAGTACCCTTTAGTTTTGACTTTAGCATTTGATATGTATTTCAATTTTATGTTAATTCTACGGGTACACGAGGAACCTTTAATATTATTAAATTCATTCTTTTCCTTTATCTGCGCTATAAGACGATGCTTTGTGCCAAATTTCAAGATTCTGAGTTCACGGGAAGTACCCTGTAGGTTTTTATTCTCTTGTGAGTTTCGAAAATTTGCGGCATAAACATCTGTATTTTTTAACTTAAAGATATTATAGACCCGAGTATTTGATATGAATTTCAATTTAATACCTCTACGCGGTCATAAGGAAAGTATAATATTATTTTTATTGTATGATGTAACTAAAAATTTGCGGTTTTCGCAACTTTTCTTTATCTGTGCTATAAGACGTTGGTTCGTACCAAATTCCAAGAAGCTGAGTTTACGGGAACTACCATGTAGGTAATTTTCACTTGCGAGGTTCTAAAATTGCGGAAATTTGCGGCCTAAACGGCTGTATCTTTTGATTGCGTTGGTTTAGAAGTTTGATTTATTTACAGCTTCATAGGACAGTAGACATGACTACTTGATATAAATTTCAGTTTGATACCTTCATGCGTTTCTGAGAAAATGGGTCTTGACAGACGGACGGACAAACAAAGTGATTCTATAAGGGTTCCGTTTTTTCATTTCGAAGTACGGAACCTTAAAAATCATAAAATATAACTCTTTCAGCCGAGAATAAAGCTTTCGATTGTCTGGATACCTGCGATACAAACCAGAAGCAAGTCATCAGCAAGTTTAAACAATTATACAACTCATCAGAACTGTGTGTAGACAGTGTAGATGTAATTAATGATGTGTGGTGTGCTGAAATACTAAAAATGCGGTAAGAAATAAAAACAAGTGAGGGTAGTTACTTAAATCCGCGGCACTGACGGTACACCGGTCCCTTTTCGACTATGACCATTACGTCGTAAGCCGGATGAAACGTCAGAGGAAACAGAGGTCTACCTTATTTTAGTTAGTTAATGCGATTCAGTCCCGTTGAACAATTTTATACCGATACAGTTTGTGAAATTCGTCGTCAAGAATATTAAGATCATTAATAAAATTCCAAAATTATGAAATTTCCCACCGCATAAGTAGTGACAGTACAACTGTGGATACAACCGAAAATAACGTCAGGCGGCGATATATTTATGTGATTTGAAACACGAGTGTGGTACGAGTGTGTCTGATTATAAGTGTATGATAATGCCTCTTATATCAAACCTGTCCATATGAATACGTAATACAGTAAATTGTTTAGTAAAAATATTAAGAAGAATCTGTTCGAATAAAATTATTAAGATAACAACGGAATTTTCATGCTATATTATAGCTTATATTTTAAACAAGCTGTTTCCCGCGGTTTCACCCGCATCTTAAGGAAATGACTTCGCGTCTCGGTTAATTTAAAGCCTAAGTTACTCCTTAGTACATCAGCTATCCGCCAGTGAACGTCCCGTCAAAATCGATCCAGCCGTTCCAGAGATTAGCGAAAATTAACAGACAGACCGGCAGACAAAAATTTAAAAAAAAAATCATTTCGTTATATGTACCGTTTATATTATACATCCATATGCATTAAGTAAAAAGCGGTTTTTTTAATATTACAAACAGACACTCCAATTTTATTTATGTGTATAGATAACTGGTAATACGAGCCGTTGCCACGGCTTTGAACGCTTAAAAATGCAACCCGTATATAAAAGCCTGCCTTGGTAGATGTTTAGGTACGTCATAGAACAAAACATACTGTCCACACATATTTCTACGTAATGTAGGCTCTACAACATGTCAGTAAAGAATTATTTAGGAAAATTATTATGAATATGGCCCATTACAAAAAGAAATATTTATACTAAATCGATTTACTTGAACTAAATTACTTTAAGCCAAGAATATTTCCTTATACCTATTTTCTATTTTTGCTGAAGCATTTTGAGTGTATTTTGTTGGAAATAACGAGGACCTTTAACTTCAGATTTTTTACTAACTTTTTTTTATTTCTACAACTCAACAAAAATATAAAATGATAAATGGAGACACAAAAGAGAAACGAAAAGCTGGAAAATATACCACTGTTTAACTAAACTATATGAGCAACGATATTCGGGATTATGTAGTTTTTTTTTTTTTTGTCAAATACATAAATATTGAATAGGCGGCGATAGCCGAGTGGATATACCAACAGACTGCCATGCAGAGGGTATCGGGTTCGAATCCACGGCGCGCACCAATGACTTTTCGGAGTTATGTGCGTATTGAATTGTTAATTATCGCTTGTCCCGTGCCTCGGAGAGCACGTTAAGCCGTCGGTCCCGGTTGTCATGAAGATCTTTGACAGTCGTTACAGGGCGTCAGTACCTTCTAAATAAACTGACACTAGTTTAAACCATGGAATATCGCTATCCCTTCGGGTTGCGGAGGTCAGACAGGCAGTCGCTCTGTGGAAAAGCTAATATTCAGCCAAATCCGGTTAGACTAGAAAGCGGACCCTAGATTGAAAACTGGGATAACGCTAAGAGGAGGAGGACATAAATATTGAATTTATCACAAAAACCTGTGTCAAGATTTTCAATTTCTATTACGGTCTGAGTTTTTCTAGTCGTCTCACGGAGTTTATAGTCGTCTCACATTGTACTCACATATTTATAGTTAATACCTTATTTTATATATTATTAATTTTAATCATATTGTCTGGACTTTAAAAGAGACTATGACCTCTGAGTTTGTTTCGGATGTTTCTTCTCAGGGCAGTCAGTTAGGAAACACCGGCCTCATCTAGTTTAATTTTTTTTTTTTAAGTATGACTTTGTTTAAGTGTTTGTAATGAACCTATGAACAAATAAATGATTTGACTTTGACTTTGACTAATTAAAGTCTGAGCAAAAGTTAATTTATCTTTAGGGACCAGATACCACAGAAGAAATTTAATATCCGTTACACTTGAAAATTAATTTAGTAGTATTTGACATATCTTACAAAATATTTTTCATAGTAATGTTAAAATAATTGTATTTATATAAACGAAATCATTCGTCTTCCTCCGTCTGTGCGATATTTATTTTCTACTTGGAACATAAAACAGCACGAATAATAAATATGTGGTATTTCTAGTTAATTTAGGTACTTGAAGTTTGTGATTATAAAGTCGCGCCGAGTTATTTTTATCACAATTCCCATAAAGAACAGAAAAATATGTTTCTTCACTAGCAGTTGTTCCATATCTGGTTATACTTTATTAACAGTATTTCGGGACTTTTTGTGGAAATAATTTCATGTCTACAAAGTTGGCTCTGGAGTCAACCATTTTGCTGTTTGATTGTACAATCCTAGGCTTCACAGATACCACAAACATTTCCTTGAAATTTTGGGATCTTACATTAATCCGCACCCGCATTCTCCTGATTGCGGTCGTTCCAATCCGATTACAATTGTACTGATGTATAGTTTATACAGTACAAGTACAATTTCAATCGATAAAAGCCATAGGTATAGAGATATCCGTGTCATCGGATCGCTAGTTGTATAGGTACCCTTGTTATTTGTCTCTTAGCGTTGTATATTGCTTTTCACACGCGATCACCATGGCAATTTGTCATCTTGAAATACACAGGGCATATTGTTTGGAAGAGTAAAGAATAAATATTTAATAACGAGGTCTTAAATCTTTAAAGCTCTTTGAGACTATTTTCGTTTTTATCTCGTAAAACTTTCAGCTATTACTGAAAGCTTTGTGAAATCTTTTAATGTGGTTTATCTTCTGTATAAAATTATTCTAAGAGACGATAGACCCCGAAATGATTATAAACATTTATTATGTTGTAAAATTTAAGCGGATAGAGAAAGCCGTCCTAGTTTCAAACTTATTAGAAAATAGTATGTTTGGAGAAAAGTAGTATCTCCTTGAACGTTAAGACGGGACAGCTTAAATGTCCAAAGCAGTTTGAAAGTGTATACTTATTTTTTTTTAATTTTAAGGCACCAAGAACTGCTGACATTGGTAGATCATATCGAAAGTACTGAAAACTTTTTGCTACAGTGAAAGTGTTTGATTGAATTTGATTTCCCTCCTCCAAGTGGTAACGACATTGTTCATTATGAAGGTTCAGGGTGTAACTAAATAATTGGCTCCATCAATGTGTAACAAGAAAGCCTTAACTACCTTCAGCGGGTTATCTCACTCACTGTTATCAAGTTAATCGTACGTGTTTCTGTGACGTCATTAGTCAGTGGCGGAACAAGTAAAATAGATTTAGAAATGGAAGATTTAGTTGGGACTCACAATACGATTATTTGGAAGGATATCAAAAAAGAAAATCTCTGCAAAGCTTTTAATGTTATATTAATTCCTTCTTAAGAATAATAATAATAATTATCCGAGATAGAGTTAATTATGAAAGTTCTTAGTAACAATTAAAAAAAAACCTTTACTTTATTTATTAAAAGCATTACAATAATCCCCCCGTGGGATCTCCACCTTGTCGTGGTGAGGGGGCTAAGTAACCGTGGGTTGGTCGCGGTGAGGCTGCAGAAGAAGAAGCGATGCGGTGTTGTCAGGTTGCCATCCTCCCTATCCTCTGCGGCCACTGGGTGTTTTGGCGGCAGAGCTCAACACCTTCATCCGCCACCGAGGGTGTTTTGTCCGGTCCAATACCCGTCGGGGGGTAGCGACGAATGCTTCAGCGGTACCCGACCCTCCGACACACGGGTACATGAAGAACACGGGTTGGTTTTTAGTCAGTAAGAGTCTGACAGTCCCCTTCGCCCTTCTCCGGGGCGGAGGGACTCTATGAGGATTTTCCAACCCGACAACACAAAAAAATGCATTAAAATAATATTGCTAATTTATTCTTCTATGTAAATACATGCGCCCTTCCCAACTAATATTATTTGAGCAATTTCTCACTATGGGCCTTATCAGAAGGCTCAAGGTCACTCAGAGGGCGATGGAGAGAGCTATGCTTGGAGTTTCCCTGCGAGATCGAATCAGAAATGAGGAGATCCGCAGTAGAACCAAAGTCGCCGACATAGCTCTCCGGATAGCCAAGCTGAAGTGGCAGTGGGCAGGGCACATAGCTCGAAGAACCGATGGCCGTTGGGGCAGAAAGGTTCTGGAGTGGCGGCCACGTACCGGACGACGCAGCAGAGGTAGGCCCCCCGCAAGGTGGACCGACGACCTCGTCAAGATCGCGGGAGGCGGTTGGATGCGGGCGGCTCAAGACCGGTCTGTGTGGAGAACCTTGGGGGAGGCCTATGTCCAGCAGTGAACGTCGTTTGGCTGATATGATGATGATGATGAATTTCTAATGCAGTGCTAATTTATGTTAGCTGTTAAGACTCGCTGTTGACAAGAAAACTTGTCAGAAGCCGACTGCCAACCATTGGCAATGGAATGGCACTACACATACGAATAAAGCTGAGCTAATGACTGAATTTTAGATATTAGCTTGCTAGTATAATGTCTAATTGATAACTTAATACGTGTCTAATGATATATTTTACGCTACGTGGTTTTTGAAGTTTAGCTGCGTTACTAATATTATTTCTTTTATTACGGTATTTAATAAAAAGCTAGGTACGTGATATTTAATTCTAATAAACTTAATTGGCCTCGTAATTTAACTTAGTACTATTTGCTTCTCAAAAAGTTGTTACTCTCGACTAAATGATTAGGTCCAAACTATGTTAAGTTTCTATTTATTATAGTTCCTTTGTGCAAGGCAATCAATTATTTATTGATAATTACCCTATTATATACCCTATACAGTGAAACAGAATATTTATTTGCGATAAATGATTATAGTATATCAAATCTGGAATCGAAGCGATGTAGGTAACCCCAACACGAATTAATCCTGTGCCGCAGGTGATGGCACTAAAGCACTTAAAAATAAACCGGTCAAGTGCGAGTCTAGCTCGCGCACCGAGGGTTCCGTACAAACCTGTAGGTATATATAATTATTTAAAAAAATATATGATGTAACTAAAAATTGAAGGTTTTCCAAATTTTTCCTATGTACTATAAAACGTTGCTTTATGCCAAATTTCAAGATTCTTGATCGACTAGAATTAGTACCCTTTAGTTTTTACTTTAGCATTTGATATGTATTTCAATTTTATGTTAATTCTACGGGTACACGAGGAACCTTTAATATTATTAAATTCATTCTTTTCCTTTATCTGCGCTATAAGACGATGCTTTGTGCCAAATTTCAAGATTCTGAGTTCACGGGAAGTACCCTGTAGGTTTTTATTCTCTTGTGAGTTTCGAAAATTTGCGGCATAAACATCTGTATTTTTTAACTTAAAGATATTATAGACCCGAGTATTTGATATGAATTTCAATTTAATACCTCTACGCGGTCATAAGGAAAGTATAATATTATTTTTATTGTATGATGTAACTAAAAATTTGCGGTTTTCGCAACTTTTCTTTATCTGTGCTATAAGACGTTGGTTCGTACCAAATTCCAAGAAGCTGAGTTTACGGGAACTACCATGTAGGTAATTTTCACTTGCGAGGTTCTAAAATTGCGGAAATTTGCGGCCTAAACGGCTGTATCTTTTGATTGCGTTGGTTTAGAAGTTTGATTTATTTACAGCTTCATAGGACAGTAGACATGACTACTTGATATAAATTTCAGTTTGATACCTTCATGCGTTTCTGAGAAAATGGGTCTTGACAGACGGACGGACAAACAAAGTGATTCTATAAGGGTTCCGTTTTTTCATTTCGAAGTACGGAACCTTAAAAATCATAAAATATAACTCTTTCAGCCGAGAATAAAGCTTTCGATTGTCTGGATACCTGCGATACAAACCAGAAGCAAGTCATCAGCAAGTTTAAACAATTATACAACTCATCAGAACTGTGTGTAGTCAGTGTAGATGTAATTAATGATGTGTGGTGTGCTGAAATACTAAAAATGCGGTAAGAAATAAAAACAAGTGAGGGTAGTTACTTAAATCCGCGGCTCTGAGCACTGACGGTACACCGGTCCCTTTTCGACTATGACCATTACGTCGTAAGCCGGATGAAACGTCAGAGGAAACAGAGGTCTACCTTATTTTAGTTAGTTAATGCGATTCAGTCCCGTTGAACAATTTTATACCGATACAGTTTGTGAAATTCGTCGTCAAGAATATTAAGATCATTAATAAAATTCCAAAATTATGAAATTTCCCACCGCATAAGTAGTGACAGTACAACTGTGGATACAACCGAAAATAACGTCAGGCGGCGATATATTTATGTGATTTGAAACACGAGTGTGGTACGAGTGTGTCTGATTATAAGTGTATGATAATGCCTCTTATATCAAACCTGTCCATATGAATACGTAATACAGTAAATTGTTTAGTAAAAATATTAAGAAGAATCTGTTCGAATAAAATTATTAAGATAACAACGGAATTTTCATGCTATATTATAGCTTATATTTTAAACAAGCTGTTTCCCGCGGTTTCACCCGCATCTTAAGGAAATGACTTCGCGTCTCGGTTAATTTAAAGCCTAAGTTACTCCTTAGTACATCAGCTATCCGCCAGTGAACGTCCCGTCAAAATCGATCCAGCCGTTCCAGAGATTAGCGAAAATTAACAGACAGACCGGCAGACAAAAATTTAAAAAAAAAATCATTTCGTTATATGTACCGTTTATATTATACATCCATATGCATTAAGTAAAAAGCGGATTTTTTAATATTACAAACAGACACTCCAATTTTATTTATGTGTATAGATAACTGGTAATACGAGCCGTTGCCACGGCTTTGAACGCTTAAAAATGCAACCCGTATATAAAAGCCTGCCTTGGTAGATGTTTAGGTACGTCATAGAACAAAACATACTGTCCACACATATTTCTACGTAATGTAGGCTCTACAACATGTCAGTAAAGAATTATTTAGGAAAATTATTATGAATATGGCCCATTACAAAAAGAAATATTTATACTAAATCGATTTACTTGAACTAAATTACTTTAAACCAAGAATATTTCCTTATACCTATTTTCTATTTTTGCTGAAGCATTTTGAGTGTATTTTGTTGGAAATAACGAGGACCTTTAACTTCAGATTTTTTACTAACTTTTTTTTATTTCTACAACTCAACAAAAATATAAAATGATAAATGGAGACACAAAAGAGAAACGAAAAGCTGGAAAATATACCACTGTTTAACTAAACTATATGAGCAACGATATTCGGGATTATGTAGTTTTTTTTTTGTCAAATACATAAATATTGAATAGGCGGCGATAGCCGAGTGGATATACCAACAGACTGCCATGCAGAGGGTATCGGGTTCGAATCCACGGCGCGCACCAATGACTTTTCGGAGTTATGTGCGTATTGAATTGTTAATTATCGCTTGTCCCGTGCCTCGGAGAGCACGTTAAGCCGTCGGTCCCGGTTGTCATGAAGATCTTTGACAGTCGTTACAGGGCGTCAGTACCTTCTAAATAAACTGACACTAGTTTAAACCATGGAATATCGCTATCCCTTCGGGTTGCGGAGGTCAGACAGGCAGTCGCTTTGTGGAAAAGCTAATATTCAGCCAAATCCGGTTAGACTAGAAAGCGGACCCTAGATTGAAAACTGGGATAACGCTAAGAGGAGGAGGACATAAATATTGAATTTATCACAAAAACCTGTGTCAAGATTTTCAATTTCTATTACGGTCTGAGTTTTTCTAGTCGTCTCACGGAGTTTATAGTCGTCTCACATTGTACTCACATATTTATAGTTAATACCTTATTTTATATATTATTAATTTTAATCATATTGTCTGGACTTTAAAAGAGACTATGACCTCTGAGTTTGTTTCGGATGTTTCTTCTCAGGGCAGTCAGTTAGGAAACACCGGCCTCATCTAGTTTAATTTTTTTTTTTAAGTATGACTTTGTTTAAGTGTTTGTAATGAACCTATGAACAAATAAATGATTTGACTTTGACTTTGACTAATTAAAGTCTGAGCAAAAGTTAATTTATCTTTAGGGACCAGATACCACAGAAGAAATTTAATATCCGTTACACTTGAAAATTAATTTAGTAGTATTTGACATATCTTACAAAATATTTTTCATAGTAATGTTAAAATAATTGTATTTATATAAACGAAATCATTCGTCTTCCTCCGTCTGTGCGATATTTATTTTCTACTTGGAACATAAAACAGCACGAATAATAAATATGTGGTATTTCTAGTTAATTTAGGTACTTGAAGTTTGTGATTATAAAGTCGCGCCGAGTTATTTTTATCACAATTCCCATAAAGAACAGAAAAATATGTTTCTTCACTAGCAGTTGTTCCATATCTGGTTATACTTTATTAACAGTATTTCGGGACTTTTTGTGGAAATAATTTCATGTCTACAAAGTTAGCTCTGGAGTCAACCATTTTGCTGTTTGATTGTACAATCCTAGGCTTCACAGATACCACAAACATTTCCTTGAAATTTTGGGATCTTACATTAATCCGCACCCGCATTCTCCTGATTGCGGTCGTTCCAATCCGATTACAATTGTACTGATGTATAGTTTATACAGTACAAGTACAATTTCAATCGATAAAAGCCATAGGTATAGAGATATCCGTGTCATCGGATCGCTAGTTGTATAGGTACCCTTGTTATTTGTCTCTTAGCGTTGTATATTGCTTTTCACACGCGATCACCATGGCAATTTGTCATCTTGAAACACACAGGGCATATTGTTTGGAAGAGTAAAGAATAAATATTTAATAACGAGGTCTTAAATCTTTAAAGCTCTTTGAGACTATTTTCGTTTTTATCTCGTAAAACTTTCAGCTATTACTGAAAGCTTTGTGAAATCTTTTAATGTGGTTTATCTTCTGTATAAAATTATTCTAAGAGACGATAGACCCCGAAATGATTATAAACATTTGTTATGTTGTAAAATTTAAGCGGATAGAGAAAGCCGTCCTAGTTTCAAACTTATTAGAAGCTTAAATGTCCAAAGCAGTTTGAAAGTGTATACTTATTTTTTTTTTAATTTTAAGGCACCAAGAACTGCTGACATTGGTAGATCATATCGAAAGTACTGAAAACTTTTTGCTACAGTGAAAGTGTTTGATTGAATTTGATTTCCCTCCTCCAAGTGGTAACGACATTGTTCATTATGAAGGTTCAGGGTGTAACTAAATAATTGGCTCCATCAGTGTGTAACAAGAAAGCCTTAACTACCTTCAGCGGGTTATCTCACTCACTGTTATCAAGTTAATCGTACGTGTTTCTGTGACGTCATTAGTCAGTGGCGGAACAAGTAAAATAGATTTAGAAATGGAAGATTTAGTTGGGACTCACAATACGATTATTTGGAAGGATATCAAAAAAGAAAATCTCTGCAAAGCTTTTAATGTTATATTAATTCCTTCTTGAGAATAATAATAATAATTATCCGAGATGGAGTTAATTATGAAAGTTCTTAGTAACAATTAAAAAAAAAACCTTTACTTTATTTATTAAAAGCATTACAATAATCCCCCCGTGGGATCTCCACCTTGTCGTGGTTAGGGGGCTAAGTAACCGTGGATTGGTCGCGGTGAGGCTGCAGAAGAAGAAGAGATGCGGTGTTGTCAGGTTGCCATCCTCCCTATCCTCTGCGGCCACTGGGTGTTTTGGCGGCAGAGCTCAACACCTTCATCCGCCGCCGAGGGTGTTTTGTCCGGTCCAATACCCGTCGGGGGGTAGCGACGAATGCTTCAGCGGTACCCGACCCTCCGACACACGGGTACATGAAGAACACGGGTTGGTTTTTAGTCAGTAAGAGTCTGACAGTCCCCTTCGCCCTTCTCCGGGGCGGAGGGACTCCATGAGGATTTTCCAACCCGACAACACAAAAAATGCATTAAAATAATATTGCTAATTTATTCTTCTATGTAAATACATGCGCCCTTCCCAACTAATATTATTTGAGCAATTTCTCACTATGGGCCTTATCAGAAGGCTCAAGGTCGATCAGAGGGCGATGGAGAGAGCTATGCTTGGAGTTTCCCTGCGAGATCCAATCAGAAATGAGGAGATCCGCAGTAGAACCAAAGTCGCCGACATAGCTCTCCGGATAGCCAAGCTGAAGTGGCAGTGGGCAGGGCACATAGCTCGAAGAACCGATGGCCGTTGGGGCAGAAAGGTTCTGGAGTGGCGGCCACGTACCGGACGACGCAGCAGAGGTAGGCCCCCCGCAAGGTGGACCGACGACCTCGTCAAGATCGCGGGAGGCGGTTGGATGCGGGCGGCTCAAGACCGGTCTGTGTGGAGAACCTTGGGGGAGGCCTATGTCCAGCAGTGGACGTCGTTTGGCTGATATGATGATGATGATGAATTTCTAATGCAGTGCTAATTTATGTTAGCTGTTAAGACTCGCTGTTGACAAGAAAACTTGTCAGAAGCCGACTGCCAACCATTGGCAATGGAATGGCACTACACATACGAATAAAGCTGAGCTAATGACTGAATTTTAGATATTAGCTTGCTAGTATAATGTCTAATTGATAACTTAATACGTGTCTAATGATATATTTTACGCTACGTGGTTTTTGAAGTTTAGCTGCGTTACTAATATTATTTCTTTTATTACGGTATTTAATAAAAAGCTAGGTACGTGATATTTAATTCTAATAAACTTAATTGGCCTCGTAATTTAACTTAGTACTATTTGCTTCTCAAAAAGTTGTTACTCTCGACTAAATGATTAGGTCCAAACTATGTTAAGTTTCTATTTATTATAGTTCCTTTGTGCAAGGCAATCAATTATTTATTGATAATTACCCTAATACAGTGAAAAAGAATATTTATTTGCGATAAAGGATTATAGTATATCAAATCTGGAATCGAAGCGATGTAGGTAACCCCAACACGAATTAATCCTGTGCCGCAGGAGATGGCACTAAAGCACTTAAAAATAAACCGGTCAAGTGCGAGTCTAGCTCGCGCACCGAGGGTTCCGTACAAACCTGTAGGTATATATAATTATTTAAAAAAATATATGATGTAACTAAAAATTGAAGGTTTTCCAAATTTTTCCTATGTACTATAAAACGTTGCTTTATGCCAAATTTCAAGATTCTTGATCGACTAGAATTAGTACCCTTTAGTTTTGACTTTAGCATTTGATATGTATTTCAATTTTATGTTAATTCTACGGGTACACGAGGAACCTTTAATATTATTAAATTCATTATTTTCCTTTATCTGCGCTATAAGACGATGCTTTGTGCCAAATTTCAAGATTCTGAGTTCACGGGAAGTACCCTGTAGGTTTTTATTCTCTTGTGAGTTTCGAAAATTTGCGGCATAAACATCTGTATTTTTTAACTTAAAGATATTATAGACCCGAGTATTTGATATGAATTTCAATTTAATACCTCTACGCGGTCATAAGGAAAGTATAATATTATTTTTATTGTATGATGTAACTAAAAATTTGCGGTTTTCGCAACTTTTCTTTATCTGTGCTATAAGACGTTGGTTCGTACCAAATTCCAAGAAGCTGAGTTTACGGGAACTACCATGTAGGTAATTTTCACTTGCGAGGTTCTAAAATTGCGGAAATTTGCGGCCTAAACGGCTGTATCTTTTGATTGCGTTGGTTTAGAAGTTTGATTTATTTACAGCTTCATAGGACAGTAGACATGACTACTTGATATAAATTTCAGTTTGATACCTTCGTGCGTTTCTGAGAAAATGGGTCTTGACAGACGGACGGACAAACAAAGTGATTCTATAAGGGTTCCGTTTTTTCATTTCGAAGTACGGAACCTTAAAAATCATAAAATATAACTCTTTCAGCCGAGAATAAAGCTTTCGATTGTCTGGATACCTGCGATACAAACCAGAAGCAAGTCATCAGCAAGTTTAAACAATTATACAACTCATCAGAACTGTGTGTAGTCAGTGTAGATGTAATTAATGATGTGTGGTGTGCTGAAATACTAAAAATGCGGTAAGAAATAAAAACAAGTGAGGGTAGTTACTTAAATCCGCGGCTCTGAGCACTGACGGTACACCGGTCCCTTTTCGACTATGACCATTACGTCGTAAGCCGGATGAAACGTCAGAGGAAACAGAGGTCTACCTTATTTTAGTTAGTTAATGCGATTCAGTCCCGTTGAACAATTTTATACCGATACAGTTTGTGAAATTCGTCGTCAAGAATATTAAGATCATTAATTAAATTCCTAAATTATGAAATTTCCCACCGCATAAGTAGTGACAGTACAACTGTGGATACAACCGAAAATAACGTCAGGCGGCGATATATTTATGTGATTTGAAACACGAGTGTGGTACGAGTGTGTCTGATTATAAGTGTATGATAATGCCTCTTATATCAAACCTGTCCATATGAATACGTTATACAGTAAATTGTGTAGTAAAAATATTAAGAAGAATCTGTTCGAATAAAATTATTAAGATAACAACGGAATTTTCATGCTATATTATAGCTTATATTTTAAACAAGCTGTTTCCCGCGGTTTCACCCGCATCTTAAGGAAATGACTTCGCGTCTCGGTTAATTTAAAGCCTAAGTTACTCCTTAGTACATCAGCTATCCGCCAGTGAACGTCCCGTCAAAATCGATCCAGCCGTTCCAGAGATTAGCGAAAATTAACAGACAGACCGGCAGACAAAAATTGAAAAAAAAAATCATTTCGTTATATGTACCGTTTATATTATACATCCATATGCATTAAGTAAAAAGCGGATTTTTTAATATTACAAACAGACACTCCAATTTTATTTATGTGTATAGATAACTGGTAATACGAGCCGTTGCCACGGCTTTGAACGCTTAAAAATGCAACCCGTATATAAAAGCCTGCCTTGGTAGATGTTTAGGTACGTCATAGAACAAAACATACTGTCCACACATATTTCTACGTAATGTAGGCTCTACAACATGTCAGTAAAGAATTATTTAGGAAAATTATTATGAATATGGCCCATTACAAAAAGAAATATTTATACTAAATCGATTTACTTGAACTAAATTACTTTAAACCAAGAATATTTCCTTATACCTATTTTCTATTTTTGCTGAAGCATTTTGAGTGTATTTTGTTGGAAATAACGAGGACCTTTAACTTCAGATTTTTTACTAACTTTTTTTTATTTCTACAACTCAACAAAAATATAAAATGATAAATGGAGACACAAAAGAGAAACGAAAAGCTGGAAAATATACCACTGTTTAACTAAACTATATGAGCAACGATATTCGGGATTATGTAGTTTTTTTTTTGTCAAATACATAAATATTGAATAGGCGGCGATAGCCGAGTGGATATACCAACAGACTGCCATGCAGAGGGTATCGGGTTCGAATCCACGGCGCGCACCAATGACTTTTCGGAGTTATGTGCGTATTGAATTGTTAATTATCGCTTGTCCCGTGCCTCGGAGAGCACGTTAAGCCGTCGGTCCCGGTTGTCATGAAGATCTTTGACAGTCGTTACAGGGCGTCAGTACCTTCTAAATAAACTGACACTAGTTTAAACCATGGAATATCGCTATCCCTTCGGGTTGCGGAGGTCAGACAGGCAGTCGCTTTGTGGAAAAGCTAATATTCAGCCAAATCCGGTTAGACTAGAAAGCGGACCCTAGATTGAAAACTGGGATAACGCTAAGAGGAGGAGGACATAAATATTGAATTTATCACAAAAACCTGTGTCAAGATTTTCAATTTCTATTACGGTCTGAGTTTTTCTAGTCGTCTCACGGAGTTTATAGTCGTCTCACATTGTACTCACATATTTATAGTTAATACCTTATTTTATATATTATTAATTTTAATCATATTGTCTGGACTTTAAAAGAGACTATGACCTCTGAGTTTGTTTCGGATGTTTCTTCTCAGGGCAGTCAGTTAGGAAACACCGGCCTCATCTAGTTTAATTTTTTTTTTTAAGTATGACTTTGTTTAAGTGTTTGTAATGAACCTATGAACAAATAAATGATTTGACTTTGACTTTGACTAATTAAAGTCTGAGCAAAAGTTAATTTATCTTTAGGGACCAGATACCACAGAAGAAATTTAATATCCGTTACACTTGAAAATTAATTTAGTAGTATTTGACATATCTTACAAAATATTTTTCATAGTAATGTTAAAATAATTGTATTTATATAAACGAAATCATTCGTCTTCCTCCGTCTGTGCGATATTTATTTTCTACTTGGAACATAAAACAGCACGAATAATAAATATGTGGTATTTCTAGTTAATTTAGGTACTTGAAGTTTGTGATTATAAAGTCGCGCCGAGTTATTTTTATCACAATTCCCATAAAGAACAGAAAAATATGTTTCTTCACTAGCAGTTGTTCCATATCTGGTTATACTTTATTAACAGTATTTCGGGACTTTTTGTGGAAATAATTTCATGTCTACAAAGTTAGCTCTGGAGTCAACCATTTTGCTGTTTGATTGTACAATCCTAGGCTTCACAGATACCACAAACATTTCCTTGAAATTTTGGGATCTTACATTAATCCGCACCCGCATTCTCCTGATTGCGGTCGTTCCAATCCGATTACAATTGTACTGATGTATAGTTTATACAGTACAAGTACAATTTCAATCGATAAAAGCCATAGGTATAGAGATATCCGTGTCATCGGATCGCTAGTTGTATAGGTACCCTTGTTATTTGTCTCTTAGCGTTGTATATTGCTTTTCACACGCGATCACCATGGCAATTTGTCATCTTGAAACACACAGGGCATATTGTTTGGAAGAGTAAAGAATAAATATTTAATAACGAGGTCTTAAATCTTTAAAGCTCTTTGAGACTATTTTCGTTTTTATCTCGTAAAACTTTCAGCTATTACTGAAAGCTTTGTGAAATCTTTTAATGTGGTTTATCTTCTGTATAAAATTATTCTAAGAGACGATAGACCCCGAAATGATTATAAACATTTGTTATGTTGTAAAATTTAAGCGGATAGAGAAAGCCGTCCTAGTTTCAAACTTATTAGAAGCTTAAATGTCCAAAGCAGTTTGAAAGTGTATACTTATTTTTTTTTTAATTTTAAGGCACCAAGAACTGCTGACATTGGTAGATCATATCGAAAGTACTGAAAACTTTTTGCTACAGTGAAAGTGTTTGATTGAATTTGATTTCCCTCCTCCAAGTGGTAACGACATTGTTCATTATGAAGGTTCAGGGTGTAACTAAATAATTGGCTCCATCAATGTGTAACAAGAAAGCCTTAACTACCTTCAGCGGGTTATCTCACTCACTGTTATCAAGTTAATCGTACGTGTTTCTGTGACGTCATTAGTCAGTGGCGGAACAAGTAAAATAGATTTAGAAATGGAAGATTTAGTTGGGACTCACAATACGATTATTTGGAAGGATATCAAAAAAGAAAATCTCTGCAAAGCTTTTAATGTTATATTAATTCCTTCTTGAGAATAATAATAATAATTATCCGAGATAGAGTTAATTATGAAAGTTCTTAGTAACAATTAAAAAAAAACCTTTACTTTATTTATTAAAAGCATTACAATAATCCCCCCGTGGGATCTCCACCTTGTCGTGGTGAGGGGGCTAAGTAACCGTGGGTTGGTCGCGGTGAGGCTGCAGAAGAAGAAGCGATGCGGTGTTGTCAGGTTGCCATCCTCCCTATCCTCTGCGGCCACTGGGTGTTTTGGCGGCAGAGCTCAACACCTTCATCCGCCACCGAGGGTGTTTTGTCCGGTCCAATACCCGTCGGGGGGTAGCGACGAATGCTTCAGCGGTACCCGACCCTCCGACACACGGGTACATGAAGAACACGGGTTGGTTTTTAGTCAGTAAGAGTCTGACAGTCCCCTTCGCCCTTCTCCGGGGCGGAGGGACTCCATGAGGATTTTCCAACCCGACAACACAAAAAAATGCATTAAAATAATATTGCTAATTTATTCTTCTATGTAAATACATGCGCCCTTCCCAACTAATATTATTTGAGCAATTTCTCACTATGGGCCTTATCAGAAGGCTCAAGGTCACTCAGAGGGCGATGGAGAGAGCTATGCTTGGAGTTTCCCTGCGAGATCGAATCAGAAATGAGGAGATCCGCAGTAGAACCAAAGTCGCCGACATAGCTCTCCGGATAGCCAAGCTGAAGTGGCAGTGGGCAGGGCACATAGCTCGAAGAACCGATGGCCGTTGGGGCAGAAAGGTTCTGGAGTGGCGGCCACGTACCGGACGACGCAGCAGAGGTAGGCCCCCCGCAAGGTGGACCGACGACCTCGTCAAGATCGCGGGAGGCGGTTGGATGCGGGCGGCTCAAGACCGGTCTGTGTGGAGAACCTTGGGGGAGGCCTATGTCCAGCAGTGGACGTCGTTTGGCTGATATGATGATGATGATGAATTTCTAATGCAGTGCTAATTTATGTTAGCTGTTAAGACTCGCTGTTGACAAGAAAACTTGTCAGAAGCCGACTGCCAACCATTGGCAATGGAATGGCACTACACATACGAATAAAGCTGAGCTAATGACTGAATTTTAGATATTAGCTTGCTAGTATAATGTCTAATTGATAACTTAATACGTGTCTAATGATATATTTTACGCTACGTGGTTTTTGAAGTTTAGCTGCGTTACTAATATTATTTCTTTTATTACGGTATTTAATAAAAAGCTAGGTACGTGATATTTAATTCTAATAAACTTAATTGGCCTCGTAATTTAACTTAGTACTATTTGCTTCTCAAAAAGTTGTTACTCTCGACTAAATGATTAGGTCCAAACTATGTTAAGTTTCTATTTATTATAGTTCCTTTGTGCAAGGCAATCAATTATTTATTGATAATTACCCTAATACAGTGAAAAAGAATATTTATTTGCGATAAAGGATTATAGTATATCAAATCTGGAATCGAAGCGATGTAGGTAACCCCAACACGAATTAATCCTGTGCCGCAGGAGATGGCACTAAAGCACTTAAAAATAAACCGGTCAAGTGCGAGTCTAGCTCGCGCACCGAGGGTTCCGTACAAACCTGTAGGTATATATAATTATTTAAAAAAATATATGATGTAACTAAAAATTTAAGGTTTTCCAAATTTTTCCTATGTACTATAAAACGTTGCTTTATGCCAAATTTCAAGATTCTTGATCGACTAGAATTAGTACCCTTTAGTTTTGACTTTAGCATTTGATATGTATTTCAATTTTATGTTAATTCTACGGGTACACGAGGAACCTTTAATATTATTAAATTCATTCTTTTCCTTTATCTGCGCTATAAGACGATGCTTTGTGCCAAATTTCAAGATTCTGAGTTCACGGGAAGTACCCTGTAGGTTTTTATTCTCTTGTGAGTTTCGAAAATTTGCGGCATAAACATCTGTATTTTTTAACTTAAAGATATTATAGACCCGAGTATTTGATATGAATTTCAATTTAATACCTCTACGCGGTCATAAGGAAAGTATAATATTATTTTTATTGTATGATGTAACTAAAAATTTGCGGTTTTCGCAACTTTTCTTTATCTGTGCTATAAGACGTTGGTTCGTACCAAATTCCAAGAAGCTGAGTTTACGGGAACTACCATGTAGGTAATTTTCACTTGCGAGGTTCTAAAATTGCGGAAATTTGCGGCCTAAACGGCTGTATCTTTTGATTGCGTTGGTTTAGAAGTTTGATTTATTTACAGCTTCATAGGACAGTAGACATGACTACTTGATATAAATTTCAGTTTGATACCTTCGTGCGTTTCTGAGAAAATGGGTCTTGACAGACGGACGGACAAACAAAGTGATTCTATAAGGGTTCCGTTTTTTCATTTCGAAGTACGGAACCTTAAAAATCATAAAATATAACTCTTTCAGCCGAGAATAAAGCTTTCGATTGTCTGGATACCTGCGATACAAACCAGAAGCAAGTCATCAGCAAGTTTAAACAATTATACAACTCATCAGAACTGTGTGTAGTCAGTGTAGATGTAATTAATGATGTGTGGTGTGCTGAAATACTAAAAATGCGGTAAGAAATAAAAACAAGTGAGGGTAGTTACTTAAATCCGCGGCTCTGAGCACTGACGGTACACCGGTCCCTTTTCGACTATGACCATTACGTCGTAAGCCGGATGAAACGTCAGAGGAAACAGAGGTCTACCTTATTTTAGTTAGTTAATGCGATTCAGTCCCGTTGAACAATTTTATACCGATACAGTTTGTGAAATTCGTCGTCAAGAATATTAAGATCATTAATAAAATTCCAAAATTATGAAATTTCCCACCGCATAAGTAGTGACAGTACAACTGTGGATACAACCGAAAATAACGTCAGGCGGCGATATATTTATGTGATTTGAAACACGAGTGTGGTACGAGTGTGTCTGATTATAAGTGTATGATAATGCCTCTTATATCAAACCTGTCCATATGAATACGTAATACAGTAAATTGTTTAGTAAAAATATTAAGAAGAATCTGTTCGAATAAAATTATTAAGATAACAACGGAATTTTCATGCTATATTATAGCTTATATTTTAAACAAGCTGTTTCCCGCGGTTTCACCCGCATCTTAAGGAAATGACTTCGCGTCTCGGTTAATTTAAAGCCTAAGTTACTCCTTAGTACATCAGCTATCCGCCAGTGAACGTCCCGTCAAAATCGATCCAGCCGTTCCAGAGATTAGCGAAAATTAACAGACAGACCGGCAGACAAAAATTTTAAAAAAAAATCATTTCGTTATATGTACCGTTTATATTATACATCCATATGCATTAAGTAAAAAGCGGTTTTTTTTATATTACAAACAGACACTCCAATTTTATTTATGTGTATAGATAACTGGTAATACGAGCCGTTGCCACGGCTTTGAACGCTTAAAAATGCAACCCGTATATAAAAGCCTGCCTTGGTAGATGTTTAGGTACGTCATAGAACAAAACATACTGTCCACACATATTTCTACGTAATGTAGGCTCTACAACATGTCAGTAAAGAATTATTTAGGAAAATTATTATGAATATGGCCCATTACAAAAAGAAATATTTATACTAAATCGATTTACTTGAACTAAATTACTTTAAACCAAGAATATTTCCTTATACCTATTTTCTATTTTTGCTGAAGCATTTTGAGTGTATTTTGTTGGAAATAACGAGGACCTTTAATTTCAGATTTTTTACTAACTTTATTTTATTTCTACAACTCAACAAAAATATAAAATGATAAATGGAGACACAAAAGAGAAACGAAAAGCTGGAAAATATACCACTGTTTAACTAAACTATATGAGCAACGATATTCGGGATTATGTAGTTTTTTTATTTTTTGTCAAATACATAAATATTGAATAGGCGGCGATAGCCGAGTGGATATACCAACAGACTGCCATGCAGAGGGTATCGGGTTCGAATCCACGGCGCGCACCAATGACTTTTCGGAGTTATGTGCGTATTGAATTGTTAATTATCGCTTGTCCCGTGCCTCGGAGAGCACGTTAAGCCGTCGGTCCCGGTTGTCATGAAGATCTTTGACAGTCGTTACAGGGCGTCAGTACCTTCTAAATAAACTGACACTAGTTTAAACCATGGAATATCGCTATCCCTTCGGGTTGCGGAGGTGAGACAGGCAGTCGCTCTGTGGAAAAGCTAATATTCAGCCAAATCCGGTTAGACTAGAAAGCGGACCCTAGATTGAAAACTGGGATAACGCTAAGAGGAGGAGGACATAAATATTGAATTTATCACAAAAACCTGTGTCAAGATTTTCAATTTCTATTACGGTCTGAGTTTTTCTAGTCGTCTCACGGAGTTTATAGTCGTCTCACATTGTACTCACATATTTATAGTTAATACCTTATTTTATATATTATTAATTTTAATCATATTGTCTGGACTTTAAAAGAGACTATGACCTCTGAGTTTGTTTCGGATGTTTCTTCTCAGGGCAGTCAGTTAGGAAACACCGGCCTCATCTAGTTTAATATTTTTTTTTAAGTATGACTTTGTTTAAGTCTTTGTAATGAACCTATGAACAAATAAATGATTTGACTTTGACTTTGACTAATTAAAGTCTGAGCAAAAGTTAATTTATCTTTAGGGACCAGATACCACAGAAGAAATTTAATATCCGTTACACTTGAAAATTAATTTAGTAGTATTTGACATATCTTACAAAATATTTTTCATAGTAATGTTAAAATAATTATATTTATATAAACGAAATCATTCGTCTTCCTCCGTCTGTGCGATATTTATTTTCTACTTGGAACATAAAACAGCACGAATAATAAATATGTGGTATTTCTAGTTAATTTAGGTACTTGAAGTTTGTGATTATAAAGTCGCGCCGAGTTATTTTTATCACAATTCCCATAAAGAACAGAAAAATATGTTTCTTCACTAGCAGTTGTTCCATATCTGGTTATACTTTATTAACAGTATTTCGGGACTTTTTGTGGAAATAATTTCATGTCTACAAAGTTGGCTCTGGAGTCAACCATTTTGCTGTTTGATTGTACAATCCTAGGCTTCACAGATACCACAAACATTTCCTTGAAATTTTGGGATCTTACATTAATCCGCACCCGCATTCTCCTGATTGCGGTCGTTCCAATCCGATTACAATTGTACTGATGTATAGTTTATACAGTACAAGTACAATTTCAATCGATAAAAGCCATAGGTATAGAGATATCCGTGTCATCGGATCGCTAGTTGTATAGGTACCCTTGTTATTTGTCTCTTAGCGTTGTATATTGCTTTTCACACGCGATCACCATGGCAATTTGTCATCTTGAAATACACAGGGCATATTGTTTGGAAGAGTAAAGAATAAATATTTAATAACGAGGTCTTAAATCTTTAAAGCTCTTTGAGACTATTTTCGTTTTTATCTCGTAAAACTTTCAGCTATTACTGAAAGCTTTGTGAAATCTTTTAATGTGGTTTATCTTCTGTATAAAATTATTCTAAGAGACGATAGACCCCGAAATGATTATAAACATTTATTATGTTGTAAAATTTAAGCGGATAGAGAAAGCCGTCCTAGTTTCAAACTTATTAGAAAATAGTATGTTTGGAGAAAAGTAGTATCTCCTTGAACGTTAAGACGGGACAGCTTAAATGTCCAAAGCAGTTTGAAAGTGTATACTTATTTTTTTTTTAATTTTAAGGCACCAAGAACTGCTGACATTGGTAGATCATATCGAAAGTACTGAAAACTTTTTGCTACAGTGAAAGTGTTTGATTGAATTTGATTTCCCTCCTCCAAGTGGTAACGACATTGTTCATTATGAAGGTTCAGGGTGTAACTAAATAATTGGCTCCATCAATGTGTAACAAGAAAGCCTTAACTACCTTCAGCGGGTTATCTCACTCACTGTTATCAAGTTAATCGTACGTGTTTCTGTGACGTCATTAGTCAGTGGCGGAACAAGTAAAATAGATTTAGAAATGGAAGATTTAGTTGGGACTCACAATACGATTATTTGGAAGGATATCAAAAAAGAAAATCTCTGCAAAGCTTTTAATGTTATATTAATTCCTTCTTGAGAATAATAATAATAATTATCCGAGATAGAGTTAATTATGAAAGTTCTTAGTAACAATTAAAAAAAAACCTTTACTTTATTTATTAAAAGCATTACAATAATCCCCCCGTGGGATCTCCACCTTGTCGTGGTGAGGGGGCTAAGTAACCGTGGGTTGGTCGCGGTGAGGCTGCAGAAGAAGAAGCGATGCGGTGTTGTCAGGTTGCCATCCTCCCTATCCTCTGCGGCCACTGGGTGTTTTGGCGGCAGAGCTCAACACCTTCATCCGCCACCGAGGGTGTTTTGTCCGGTCCAATACCCGTCGGGGGGTAGCGACGAATGCTTCAGCGGTACCCGACCCTCCGACACACGGGTACATGAAGAACACGGGTTGGTTTTTAGTCAGTAAGAGTCTGACAGTCCCCTTCGCCCTTCTCCGGGGCGGAGGGACTCCATGAGGATTTTCCAACCCGACAACACAAAAAAATGCATTAAAATAATATTGCTAATTTATTCTTCTATGTAAATACATGCGCCCTTCCCAACTATTATTATTTGAGCAATTTCTCACTATGGGCCTTATCAGAAGGCTCAAGGTCACTCAGAGGGCGATGGAGAGAGCTATGCTTGGAGTTTCCCTGCGAGATCGAATCAGAAATGAGGAGATCCGCAGTAGAACCAAAGTCGCCGACATAGCTCTCCGGATAGCCAAGCTGAAGTGGCAGTGGGCAGGGCACATAGCTCGAAGAACCGATGGCCGTTGGGGCAGAAAGGTTCTGGAGTGGCGGCCACATACCGGACGACGCAGCAGAGGTAGGCCCCCCGCAAGGTGGACCGACGACCTCGTCAAGATCGCGGGAGGCGGTTGGATGCGGGCGGCTCAAGACCGGTCTGTGTGGAGAACCTTGGGGGAGGCCTATGTCCAGCAGTGGACATCGTTTGGCTGATATGATGATGATGATGAATTTCTAATGCAGTGCTAATTTATGTTAGCTGTTAAGACTCGCTGTTGACAAGAAAACTTGTCAGAAGCCGACTGCCAACCATTGGCAATGGAATGGCACTACACATACGAATAAAGCTGAGCTAATGACTGAATTTTAGATATTAGCTTGCTAGTATAATGTCTAATTGATAACTTAATACGTGTCTAATGATATATTTTACGCTACGTGGTTTTTGAAGTTTAGCTGCGTTACTAATATTATTTCTTTTATTACGGTATTTAATAAAAAGCTAGGTACGTGATATTTAATTCTAATAAACTTAATTGGCCTCGTAATTTAACTTAGTACTATTTGCTTCTCAAAAAGTTGTTACTCTCGACTAAATGATTAGGTCCAAACTATGTTAAGTTTCTATTTATTATAGTTCCTTTGTGCAAGGCAATCAATTATTTATTGATAATTACCCTATTATATACCCTATACAGTGAAACAGAATATTTATTTGCGATAAATGATTATAGTATATCAAATCTGGAATCGAAGCGATGTAGGTAACCCCAACACGAATTAATCCTGTGCCGCAGGTGATGGCACTAAAGCACTTAAAAATAAACCGGTCAAGTGCGAGTCTAGCTCGCGCACCGAGGGTTCCGTACAAACCTGTAGGTATATATAATTATTTAAAAAAATATATGATGTAACTAAAAATTGAAGGTTTTCCAAATTTTTCCTATGTACTATAAAACGTTGCTTTATGCCAAATTTCAAGATTCTTGATCGACTAGAATTAGTACCCTTTAGTTTTTACTTTAGCATTTGATTTGTATTTCAATTTTATGTTAATTCTACGGGTACACGAGGAACCTTTAATATTATTAAATTCATTCTTTTCCTTTATCTGCGCTATAAGACGATGCTTTGTGCCAAATTTCAAGATTCTGAGTTCACGGGAAGTACCCTGTAGGTTTTTATTCTCTTGTGAGTTTCGAAAATTTGCGGCATAAACATCTGTATTTTTTAACTTAAAGATATTATAGACCCGAGTATTTGATATGAATTTCAATTTAATACCTCTACGCGGTCATAAGGAAAGTATAATATTATTTTTATTGTATGATGTAACTAAAAATTTGCGGTTTTCGCAACTTTTCTTTATCTGTGCTATAAGACGTTGGTTCGTACCAAATTCCAAGAAGCTGAGTTTACGGGAACTACCATGTAGGTAATTTTCACTTGCGAGGTTCTAAAATTGCGGAAATTTGCGGCCTAAACGGCTGTATCTTTTGATTGCGTTGGTTTAGAAGTTTGATTTATTTACAGCTTCATAGGACAGTAGACATGACTACTTGATATAAATTTCAGTTTGATACCTTCATGCGTTTCTGAGAAAATGGGTCTTGACAGACGGACGGACAAACAAAGTGATTCTATAAGGGTTCCGTTTTTTCATTTCGAAGTACGGAACCTTAAAAATCATAAAATATAACTCTTTCAGCCGAGAATAAAGCTTTCGATTGTCTGGATACCTGCGATACAAACCAGAAGCAAGTCATCAGCAAGTTTAAACAATTATACAACTCATCAGAACTGTGTGTAGTCAGTGTAGATGTAATTAATGATGTGTGGTGTGCTGAAATACTAAAAATGCGGTAAGAAATAAAAACAAGTGAGGGTAGTTACTTAAATCCGCGGCTCTGAGCACTGACGGTACACCGGTCCCTTTTCGACTATGACCATTACGTCGTAAGCCGGATGAAACGTCAGAGGAAACAGAGGTCTACCTTATTTTAGTTAGTTAATGCGATTCAGTCCCGTTGAACAATTTTATACCGATACAGTTTGTGAAATTCGTCGTCAAGAATATTAAGATCATTAATAAAATTCCAAAATTATGAAATTTCCCACCGCATAAGTAGTGACAGTACAACTGTGGATACAACCGAAAATAACGTCAGGCGGCGATATATTTATGTGATTTGAAACACGAGTGTGGTACGAGTGTGTCTGATTATAAGTGTATGATAATGCCTCTTATATCAAACCTGTCCATATGAATACGTAATACAGTAAATTGTTTAGTAAAAATATTAAGAAGAATCTGTTCGAATAAAATTATTAAGATAACAACGGAATTTTCATGCTATATTATAGCTTATATTTTAAACAAGCTGTTTCCCGCGGTTTCACCCGCATCTTAAGGAAATGACTTCGCGTCTCGGTTAATTTAAAGCCTAAGTTACTCCTTAGTACATCAGCTATCCGCCAGTGAACGTCCCGTCAAAATCGATCCAGCCGTTCCAGAGATTAGCGAAAATTAACAGACAGACCGGCAGACAAAAATTTAAAAAAAAAATCATTTCGTTATATGTACCGTTTATATTATACATCCATATGCATTAAGTAAAAAGCGGTTTTTTTAATATTACAAACAGACACTCCAATTTTATTTATGTGTATAGATAACTGGTAATACGAGCCGTTGCCACGGCTTTGAACGCTTAAAAATGCAACCCGTATATAAAAGCCTGCCTTGGTAGATGTTTAGGTACGTCATAGAACAAAACATACTGTCCACACATATTTCTACGTAATGTAGGCTCTACAACATGTCAGTAAAGAATTATTTAGGAAAATTATTATGAATATGGCCCATTACAAAAAGAAATATTTATACTAAATCGATTTACTTGAACTAAATTACTTTAAACCAAGAATATTTCCTTATACCTATTTTCTATTTTTGCTGAAGCATTTTGAGTGTATTTTGTTGGAAATAACGAGGACCTTTAATTTCAGATTTTTTACTAACTTTATTTTATTTCTACAACTCAACAAAAATATAAAATGATAAATGGAGACACAAAAGAGAAACGAAAAGCTGGAAAATATACCACTGTTTAACTAAACTATATGAGCAACGATATTCGGGATTATGTAGTTTTTTTATTTTTTGTCAAATACATAAATATTGAATAGGCGGCGATAGCCGAGTGGATATACCAACAGACTGCCATGCAGAGGGTATCGGGTTCGAATCCACGGCGCGCACCAATGACTTTTCGGAGTTATGTGCGTATTGAATTGTTAATTATCGCTTGTCCCGTGCCTCGGAGAGCACGTTAAGCCGTCGGTCCCGGTTGTCATGAAGATCTTTGACAGTCGTTACAGGGCGTCAGTACCTTCTAAATAAACTGACACTAGTTTAAACCATGGAATATCGTTATCCCTTCGGGTTGCGAAGGTCAGACAGGCAGTCGCTCTGTGGAAAAGCTAATATTCAGCCAAATCCGGTTAGGCTAGAAAGCGGACCCTAGATTGAAAACTGGGATAACGCTAAGAGGAGGAGGACATAAATATTGAATTTATCACAAAAACCTGTGTCAAGATTTTCAATTTCTATTACGGTCTGAGTTTTTCTAGTCGTCTCACGGAGTTTATAGTCGTCTCACATTGTACTCACATATTTATAGTTAATACCTTATTTTATATATTATTAATTTTAATCATATTGTCTGGACTTTAAAAGAGACTATGACCTCTGAGTTTGTTTCGGATGTTTCTTCTCAGGGCAGTCAGTTAGGAAACACCGGCCTCATCTAGTTGAATTTTTTTTTTAAGTAGGTTTGACTTTGTTTAAGTGTTTGTAATGAACCTATGAACAAATAAATGATTTGACTTTGACTTTGACTAATTAAAGTCTGAGCAAAAGTTAATTTATCTTTAGGGACCAGATACCACAGAAGAAATTTAATATCCGTTACACTTGAAAATTAATTTAGTAGTATTTGACATATCTTACAAAATATTTTTCATAGTAATGTTAAAATAATTGTATTTATATAAACGAAATCATTCGTCTTCCTCCGTCTGTGCGATATTTATTTTCTACTTGGAACATAAAACAGCACGAATAATAAATATGTGGTATTTCTAGTTAATTTAGGTACTTGAAGTTTGTAATTATAAAGTCGCGCCGAGTTATTTTTATCACAATTCCCATAAAGAACAGAAAAATATGTTTCTTCACTAGCAGTTGTTCCATATCTGGTTATACTTTATTAACAGTATTTCGGGACTTTTTGTGGAAATAATTTCATGTCTACAAAGTTGGCTCTGGAGTCAACCATTTTGCTGTTTGATTGTACAATCCTAGGCTTCACAGATACCACAAACATTTCCTTGAAATTTTGGGATCTTACATTAATCCGCACCCGCATTCTCCTGATTGCGGTCGTTCCAATCCGATTACAATTGTACTGGTGTATAGTTTATACAGTACAAGTACAATTTCAATCGATAAAAGCCATAGGTATAGAGATATCCGTGTCATCGGATCGCTAGTTGTATAGGTACCCTTGTTATTTGTCTCTTAGCGTTGTATATTGCTTTTCACACGCGATCACCATGGCAATTTGTCATCTTGAAACACACAGGGCATATTGTTTGGAAGAGTAAAGAATAAATATATAATAACGAGGTCTTAAATCTTTAAAGCTCTTTGAGACTATTTTCGTTTTTATCTCGTAAAACTTTCAGCTATTACTGAAAGCTTTGTGAAATCTTTTAATGTGGTTTATCTTCTGTATAAAATTATTCTAAGAGACGATAGACCCCGAAATGATTATAAACATTTATTATGTTGTAAAATTTAAGCGGATAGAGAAAGCCGTCCTAGTTTCAAACTTATTAGAAAATAGTATGTTTGGAGAAAAGTAGTTTCTCCTTGAACGTTAAGACGGGACAGCTTAAATGTCCAAAGCAGTTTGAAAGTGTATACTTATTTTTTTTTAATTTTAAGGCACCAAGAACTGCTGACATTGGTAGATCATATCGAAAGTACTGAAAACTTTTTGCTCCAGTGAAAGTGTTTGATTGAATTTGATTTCCCTCCTCCAAGTGGTAACGACATTGTTCATTATGAAGGTTCAGGGTGTAACTAAATAATTGGCTCCATCAGTGTGTAACAAGAAAGCCTTAACTACCTTCAGCGGGTTATCTCACTCACTTTTATCAAGTTAATCGTACGTGTTTCTGTGACGTCATTAGTCAGTGGCGGAACAAGTAAAATAGATTTAGAAATGGAAGATTTAGTTGGGACTCACAATACGATTATTTGGAAGGATATCAAAAAAGAAAATCTCTGCAAAGCTTTTAATGTTATATTAATTCCTTCTTGAGAATAATAATAATAATTATCCGAGATGGAGTTAATTATGAAAGTTCTTAGTAACAATTTAAAAAAAACCTTTACTTTATTTATTAAAAGCATTACAATAATCCCCCCGTGGGATCTCCACCTTGTCGTGGTGAGGGGGCTAAGTAACCGTGGATTGGTCGCGGTGAGGCTGCAGAAGAAGAAGAGATGCGGTGTTGTCAGGTTGCTATCCTCTGCGGCCACTGGGTGTTTTGGCGGCAGAGCTCAACACCTTCATCCGCCGCCGAGGGTGTTTTGTCCGGTCCAATACCCGTCGGGGGGTAGCGACGAATGCTTCAGCGGTACCCGACCCTCCGACACACGGGTACATGAAGAACACGGGTTGGTTTTTAGTCAGTAAGAGTCTGACAGTCCCCTTCGCCCTTCTCCGGGGCGGAGGGACTCCATGAGGATTTTCCAACCCGACAACACAAAAAAATGCATTAAAATAATATTGCTAATTTATTCTTCTATGTAAATACATGCGCCCTTCCCAACTAATATTATTTGAGCAATTTCTCACTATGGGCCTTATCAGAAGGCTCAAGGTCACTCAGAGGGCGATGGAGAGAGCTATGCTTGGAGTTTCCCTGCGAGATCGAATCAGAAATGAGGAGATCCGCAGTAGAACCAAAGTCGCCGACATAGCTCTCCGGATAGCCAAGCTGAAGTGGCAGTGGGCAGGGCACATAGCTCGAAGAACCGATGGCCGTTGGGGCAGAAAGGTTCTGGAGTGGCGGCCACGTACCGGACGACGCAGCAGAGGTAGGCCCCCCGCAAGGTGGACCGACGACCTCGTCAAGATCGCGGGAGGCGGTTGGATGCGGGCGGCTCAAGACCGGTCTGTGTGGAGAACCTTGGGGGAGGCCTACGTCCAGCAGTGGACGTCGTTTGGCTGATATGATGATGATGATGAATTTCTAATGCAGTGCTAATTTATGTTAGCTGTTAAGACTCGCTGTTGACAAGAAAACTTGTCAGAAGCCGACTGCCAACCATTGGCAATGGAATGGCACTACACATACGTATAAAGCTGAGCTAATAACTGAATTTTAGATATTAGCTTGCTAGTATAATGTCTAATTGATAACTTAATACGTGTCTAATGATATATTTTACGCTACGTGGTTTTTGAAGTTTAGCTGCGTTACTAATATTATTTCTTTTATTACGGTATTTAATAAAAAGCTAGGTACGTGATATTTAACTCTAATAGACTTAATTGGCCTCGTAATTTAACTTAGTACTATTTGCTTCTCAAAAAGTTGTTACTCTCGACTAAATGATTAGGTCCAAACTATGTTAAGTTTCTATTTATTATAGTTCCTTTGTGCAAGGCAATCAATTATTTATTGATAATTACCCTAATACAGTGAAACAGAATATTTATTTGCGATAAATGATTATAGTTTATCAAATCTGGAATCGAAGCGATGTAGGTAACCCCAACACGAATTAATCCTGTGCCGCAGGAGATGGCACCAAAGCACTTAAAAATAAACCGGTCAAGTGCGAGTCTAGCTCGCGCACCGAGGGTTCCGTACAAACCTGTAGGTATATATAATTATTTAAAAAAATATATGATGTAACTAAAAATTTAAGGTTTTCCAAATTTTTCCTATGTACTATAAAACGTTGCTTTATGCCAAATTTCAAGATTCTTGATCGACTAGAATTAGTACCCTTTAGTTTTGACTTTAGCATTTGATATGTATTTCAATTTTATGTTAATTCTACGGGTACACGAGGAACCTTTAATATTATTAAATTCATTCTTTTCCTTTATCTGCGCTATAAGACGATGCTTTGTGCCAAATTTCAAGATTCTGAGTTCACGGGAAGTACCCTGTAGGTTTTTATTCTCTTGTGAGTTTCGAAAATTTGCGGCATAAACATCTGTATTTTTTAACTTAAAGATATTATAGACCCGAGTATTTGATATGAATTTCAATTTAATACCTCTACGCGGTCATAAGGAAAGTATAATATTATTTTTATTGTATGATGTAACTAAAAATTTGCGGTTTTCGCAACTTTTCTTTATCTGTGCTATAAGACGTTGGTTCGTACCAAATTCCAAGAAGCTGAGTTTACGGGAACTACCATGTAGGTAATTTTCACTTGCGAGGTTCTAAAATTGCGGAAATTTGCGGCCTAAACGGCTGTATCTTTTGATTGCGTTGGTTTAGAAGTTTGATTTATTTACAGCTTCATAGGACAGTAGACATGACTACTTGATATAAATTTCAGTTTGATACCTTCATGCGTTTCTGAGAAAATGGGTCTTGACAGACGGACGGACAAACAAAGTGATTCTATAAGGGTTCCGTTTTTTCATTTCGAAGTACGGAACCTTAAAAATCATAAAATATAACTCTTTCAGCCGAGAATAAAGCTTTCGATTGTCTGGATACCTGCGATACAAACCAGAAGCAAGTCATCAGCAAGTTTAAACAATTATACAACTCATCAGAACTGTGTGTAGTCAGTGTAGATGTAATTAATGATGTGTGGTGTGCTGAAATACTAAAAATGCGGTAAGAAATAAAAACAAGTGAGGGTAGTTACTTAAATCCGCGGCTCTGAGCACTGACGGTACACCGGTCCCTTTTCGACTATGACCATTACGTCGTAAGCCGGATGAAACGTCAGAGGAAACAGAGGTCTACCTTATTTTAGTTAGTTAATGCGATTCAGTCCCGTTGAACAATTTTATACCGATACAGTTTGTGAAATTCGTCGTCAAGAATATTAAGATCATTAATAAAATTCCAAAATTATGAAATTTCCCACCGCATAAGTAGTGACAGTACAACTGTGGATACAACCGAAAATAACGTCAGGCGGCGATATATTTATGTGATTTGAAACACGAGTGTGGTACGAGTGTGTCTGATTATAAGTGTATGATAATGCCTCTTATATCAAACCTGTCCATATGAATACGTAATACAGTAAATTGTTTAGTAAAAATATTAAGAAGAATCTGTTCGAATAAAATTATTAAGATAACAACGGAATTTTCATGCTATATTATAGCTTATATTTTAAACAAGCTGTTTCCCGCGGTTTCACCCGCATCTTAAGGAAATGACTTCGCGTCTCGGTTAATTTAAAGCCTAAGTTACTCCTTAGTACATCAGCTATCCGCCAGTGAACGTCCCGTCAAAATCGATCCAGCCGTTCCAGAGATTAGCGAAAATTAACAGACAGACCGGCAGACAAAAATTTAAAAAAAAAATCATTTCGTTATATGTACCGTTTATATTATACATCCATATGCATTAAGTAAAAAGCGGTTTTTTTAATATTACAAACAGACACTCCAATTTTATTTATGTGTATAGATAACTGGTAATACGAGCCGTTGCCACGGCTTTGAACGCTTAAAAATGCAACCCGTATATAAAAGCCTGCCTTGGTAGATGTTTAGGTACGTCATAGAACAAAACATACTGTCCACACATATTTCTACGTAATGTAGGCTCTACAACATGTCAGTAAAGAATTATTTAGGAAAATTATTATGAATATGGCCCATTACAAAAAGAAATATTTATACTAAATCGATTTACTTGAACTAAATTACTTTAAGCCAAGAATATTTCCTTATACCTATTTTCTATTTTTGCTGAAGCATTTTGAGTGTATTTTGTTGGAAATAACGAGGACCTTTAACTTCAGATTTTTTACTAACTTTTTTTTATTTCTACAACTCAACAAAAATATAAAATGATAAATGGAGACACAAAAGAGAAACGAAAAGCTGGAAAATATACCACTGTTTAACTAAACTATATGAGCAACGATATTCGGGATTATGTAGTTTTTTTATTTTTTGTCAAATACATAAATATTGAATAGGCGGCGATAGCCGAGTGGATATACCAACAGACTGCCATGGGGTATAGGGTATCGGGTTCGAATCCACGGCGCGCACCAATGACTTTTCGGAGTTATGTGCGTATTGAATTGTTAATTATCGCTTGTCCCGTGCCTCGGAGAGCACGTTAAGCCGTCGGTCCCGGTTGTCATGAAGATCTTTGACAGTCGTTACAGGGCGTCAGTACCTTCTAAATAAACTGACACTAGTTTAAACCATGGAATATCGCTATCCCTTCGGGTTGCGAAGGTCAGACAGGCAGTCGCTCTGTGGAAAAGCTAATATTCAGCCAAATCCGGTTAGGCTAGAAAGCGGACCCTAGATTGAAAACTGGGATAACGCTAAGAGGAGGAGGACATAAATATTGAATTTATCACAAAAACCTGTGTCAAGATTTTCAATTTCTATTACGGTCTGAGTTTTTCTAGTCGTCTCACGGAGTTTATAGTCGTCTCACATTGTACTCACATATTTATAGTTAATACCTTATTTTATATATTATTAATTTTAATCATATTGTCTGGACTTTAAAAGAGACTATGACCTCTGAGTTTGTTTCGGATGTTTCTTCTCAGGGCAGTCAGTTAGGAAACACCGGCCTCATCTAGTTTAATTTTTTTTTTAAGTATGACTTTGTTTAAGTGTTTGTAATGAACCTATGAACAAATAAATGATTTGACTTTGACTTTGACTAATTAAAGTCTGAGCAAAAGTTAATTTATCTTTAGGGACCAGATACCACAGAAGAAATTTAATATCCGTTACACTTGAAAATTAATTTAGTAGTATTTGACATATCTTACAAAATATTTTTCATAGTAATGTTAAAATAATTATATTTATATAAACGAAATCATTCGTCTTCCTCCGTCTGTGCGATATTTATTTTCTACTTGGAACATAAAACAGCACGAATAATAAATATGTGGTATTTCTAGTTAATTTAGGTACTTGAAGTTTGTGATTATAAAGTCGCGCCGAGTTATTTTTATCACAATTCCCATAAAGAACAGAAAAATATGTTTCTTCACTAGCAGTTGTTCCATATCTGGTTATACTTTATTAACAGTATTTCGGGACTTTTTGTGGAAATAATTTCATGTCTACAAAGTTGGCTCTGGAGTCAACCATTTTGCTGTTTGATTGTACAATCCTAGGCTTCACAGATACCACAAACATTTCCTTGAAATTTTGGGATCTTACATTAATCCGCACCCGCATTCTCCTGATTGCGGTCGTTCCAATCCGATTACAATTGTACTGATGTATAGTTTATACAGTACAAGTACAATTTCAATCGATAAAAGCCATAGGTATAGAGATATCCGTGTCATCGGATCGCTAGTTGTATAGGTACCCTTGTTATTTGTCTCTTAGCGTTGTATATTGCTTTTCACACGCGATCACCATGGCAATTTGTCATCTTGAAACACACAGGGCATATTGTTTGGAAGAGTAAAGAATAAATATTTAATAACGAGGTCTTAAATCTTTAAAGCTCTTTGAGACTATTTTCGTTTTTATCTCGTAAAACTTTCAGCTATTACTGAAAGCTTTGTGATCTCTTTCTTCTAATGTGGTTTATCTTCTGTATAAAATTATTCTAAGAGACGATAGACCCCGAAATGATTATAAACATTTATTATGTTGTAAAATTTAAGCGGATAGAGAAAGCCGTCCTAGTTTCAAACTTATTAGAAAATAGTATGTTTGGAGAAAAGTAGTATCTCCTTGAACGTTAAGACGGGACAGCTTAAATGTCCAAAGCAGTTTGAAAGTGTATACTTATTTTTTTTTTAATTTTAAGGCACCAAGAACTGCTGACATTGGTAGATCATATCGAAAGTACTGAAAACTTTTTGCTACAGTGAAAGTGTTTGATTGAATTTGATTTCCCTCCTCCAAGTGGTAACGACATTGTTCATTATGAAGGTTCAGGGTGTAACTAAATAATTGGCTCCATCAGTGTGTAACAAGAAAGCCTTAACTACCTTCAGCGGGTTATCTCACTCACTGTTATCAAGTTAATCGTACGTGTTTCTGTGACGTCATTAGTCAGTGGCGGAACAAGTAAAATAGATTTAGAAATGGAAGATTTAGTTGGGACTCACAATACGATTATTTGGAAGGATATCAAAAAAGAAAATCTCTGCAAAGCTTTTAATGTTATATTAATTCCTTCTTGAGAATAATAATAATAATTATCCGAGATGGAGTTAATTATGAAAGTTCTTAGTAACAATTAAAAAAAAACCTTTACTTTATTTATTAAAAGCATTACAATAATCCTCCCGTGGGATCTCCACCTTGTCGTGGTGAGGGGGCTAAGTAACCGTGGATTGGTCGCGGTGAGGCTGCAGAAGAAGAAGAGATGCGGTGTTGTCAGGTTGCCATCCTCCCTATCCTCTGCGGCCACTGGGTGTTTTGGCGGCAGAGCTCAACACCTTCATCCGCCGCCGAGGGTGTTTTGTCCGGTCCAATACCCGTCGGGGGGTAGCGACGAATGCTTCAGCGGTACCCGACCCTCCGACACACGGGTACATGAAGAACACGGGTTGGTTTTTAGTCAGTAAGAGTCTGACAGTCCCCTTCGCCCTTCTCCGGGGCGGAGGGACTCCATGAGGATTTTCCAACCCGACAACACAAAAAAATGCATTAAAATAATATTGCTAATTTATTCTTCTATGTAAATACATGCGCCCTTCCCAACTAATATTATTTGAGCAATTTCTCACTATGGGCCTTATCAGAAGGCTCAAGGTCACTCAGAGGGCGATGGAGAGAGCTATGCTTGGAGTTTCCCTGCGAGATCGAATCAGAAATGAGGAGATCCGCAGTAGAACCAAAGTCGCCGACATAGCTCTCCGGATAGCCAAGCTGAAGTGGCAGTGGGCAGGGCACATAGCTCGAAGAACCGATGGCCGTTGGGGCAGAAAGGTTCTGGAGTGGCGGCCACGTACCGGACGACGCAGCAGAGGTAGGCCCCCCGCAAGGTGGACCGACGACCTCGTCAAGATCGCGGGAGGCGGTTGGATGCGGGCGGCTCAAGACCGGTCTGTGTGGAGAACCTTGGGGGAGGCCTATGTCCAGCAGTGGACGTCGTTTGGCTGATATGATGATGATGATGAATTTCTAATGCAGTGCTAATTTATGTTAGCTGTTAAGACTCGCTGTTGACAAGAAAACTTGTCAGAAGCCGACTGCCAACCATTGGCAATGGAATGGCACTACACATACGAATAAAGCTGAGCTAATGACTGAATTTTAGATATTAGCTTGCTAGTATAATGTCTAATTGATAACTTAATACGTGTCTAATGATATATTTTACGCTACGTGGTTTCTGAAGTTTAGCTACGTTACTAATATTATTTCTTTTATTACGGTATTTAATAAAAAGCTAGGTACGTGATATTTAATTCTAATAAACTTAATTGGCCTCGTAATTTAACTTAGTACTATTTGCTTCTCAAAAAGTTGTTACTCTCGACTAAATGATTAGGTCCAAACTATGTTAAGTTTCTATTTATTATAGTTCCTTTGTGCAAGGCAATCAATTATTTATTGATAATTACCCTAATACAGTGAAAAAGAATATTTATTTGCGATAAATGATTATAGTATATCAAATCTGGAATCGAAGCGATGTAGGTAACCCCAACACGAATTAATCCTGTGCCGCAGGAGATGGCACCAAAGCACTTAAAAATAAACCGGTCAAGTGCGAGTCTAGCTCGCGCACCGAGGGTTCCGTACAAACCTGTAGGTATATATAATTATTTAAAAAAATATATGATGTAACTAAAAATTTAAGGTTTTCCAAATTTTTCCTATGTACTATAAAACGTTGCTTTATGCCAAATTTCAAGATTCTTGATCGACTAGAATTAGTACCCTTTAGTTTTGACTTTAGCATTTGATATGTATTTCAATTTTATGTTAATTCTACGGGTACACGAGGAACCTTTAATATTATTAAATTCATTCTTTTCCTTTATCTGCGCTATAAGACGATGCTTTGTGCCAAATTTCAAGATTCTGAGTTCACGGGAAGTACCCTGTAGGTTTTTATTCTCGTGTGAGTTTCGAAAATTTGCGGCATAAACACCTGTATTTTTTAACTTAAAGATATTATAGACCCGAGTATTTGATATGAATTTCAATTTAATACCTCTACGCGGTCATAAGGAAAGTATAATATTATTTTTATTGTATGATGTAACTAAAAATTTGCGGTTTTCGCAACTTTTCTTTATCTGTGCTATAAGACGTTGGTTCGTACCAAATTCCAAGAAGCTGAGTTTACGGGAACTACCATGTAGGTAATTTTCACTTGCGAGGTTCTAAAATTGCGGAAATTTGCGGCCTAAACGGCTGTATCTTTTGATTGCGTTGGTTTAGAAGTTTGATTTATTTACAGCTTCATAGGACAGTAGACATGACTACTTGATATAAATTTCAGTTTGATACACGGACGGACAAACAAAGTGATTCTATAAGGGTTCCGTTTTTTCATTTCGAAGTACGGAACCTTAAAAATCATAAAATATAACTCTTTCAGCCGAGAATAAAGCTTTCGATTGTCTGGATACCTGCGATACAAACCAGAAGCAAGTCATCAGCAAGTTTAAACAATTATACAACTCATCAGAACTGTGTGTAGACAGTGTAGATGTAATTAATGATGTGTGGTGTGCTGAAATACTAAAAATGCGGTAAGAAATAAAAACAAGTGAGGGTAGTTACTTAAATCCGCGGCTCTGAGCACTGACGGTACACCGGTCCCTTTTCGACTATGCCCATTACGTCGTAAGCCGGATGAAACGTCAGAGGAAACAGAGGTCTACCTTATTTTAGTTAGTTAATGCGATTCAGTCCCGTTGCACAATTTTATACCGATACAGTTTGTGAAATTCGTCGTCAAGAATATTAAGATCATTAATAAAATTCCAAAATTATGAAATTTCCCACCGCATAAGTAGTGACAGTACAACTGTGGATACAACCGAAAATAACGTCAGGCGGCGATATATTTATGTGATTTGAAACACGAGTGTGGTACGAGTGTGTCTGATTATAAGTGTATGATAATGCCTCTTATATCAAACCTGTCCATATGAATACGTAATACAGTAAATTGTTTAGTAAAAATATTAAGAAGAATCTGTTCGAATAAAATTATTAAGATAACAACGGATTTTTCATGCTATATTATAGCTTATATTTTAAACAAGCTGTTTCCCGCGGTTTCACCCGCATCTTAAGGAAATGACTTCGCGTCTCGGTTAATTTAAAGCCTAAGTTACTACTTAGTACATCAGCTATCCGCCAGTGAACGTCCAGTCAAAATCGATCCAGCCGTTCCAGAGATAAGCGAAAATTAACAGACAGACCGGCAGACAAAAATTTAAAAAAAATCATTTCGTTATATGTACCGTTTATATTATACATCCATATGCATTAAGTAAAAAGCGGTTTTTTTAATATTACAAACAGACACTCCAATTTTATTTATGTGTATAGATAACTGGTAATACGAGCCGTTGCCACGGCTTTGAACGCTTAAAAATGCAACCCGTATATAAAAGCCTGCCTTGGTAGATGTTTAGGTACGTCATAGAACAAAACATACTGTCCACACATATTTCTACGTAATGTAGGCTCTACAACATGTCAGTAAAGAATTATTTAGGAATATTATTATGAATATGGCCCATTACAAAAAGAAATATTTATACTAAATCGATTTACTTGAACTAAATTACTTTAAACCAAGAATATTTCCTTATACCTATTTTCTATTTTTGCTGAAGCATTTGGAGTGTATTTTGTTGGAAATAACGAGGACCTTTAACTTCAGATTTTTTACTAACTTTTTTTGATTTCTACAACTCAACAAAAATATAAAATGATAAATGGAGACACAAAAGAGAAACGAAAAGCTGGAAAATATACCACTGTTTAACTAAACTATATGAGCAACGATATTCGGGATTATGTAGTTTTTTTTATTTTTTGTCAAATACATAAATATTGAATAGGCGGCGATAGCCGAGTGGATATACCAACAGACTGCCATGCAGAGGGTATCGGGTTCGAATCCACGGCGCGCACCAATGACTTTTCGGAGTTATGTGCGTATTGAATTGTTAATTATCGCTTGTCCCGTGCCTGGGAGAGCACGTTAAGCCGTCGGTCCCGGTTGTCATGAAGATCTTTGACAGTCGTTACAGGGCGTCAGTACCTTCTAAATAAACTGACACTAGTTTAAACCATGGAATATCGCTATCCCTTCGGGTTGCGGAGGTCAGACAGGCAGTCGCTCTGTGGAAAAGCTAATATTCAGTCAAATCCGGTTAGACTAGAAAGCGGACCCTAGATTGAAAACTGGGATAACGCTAAGAGGAGGAGGACATAAATATTGAATCTATCACAAAAACCTGTGTCAAGATTTTCAATTTCTATTACGGTCTGAGTTTTTCTAGTCGTCTCACGGAGTTTATAGTCGTCTCACATTGTACTCACATATTTATAGTTAATACCTTATTTTATATATTACTAGCTGTCCCAGCGAACTCCGTATCGCCTTTTTAAGAGATTTTATTTAATTCTCTTTTTTCCAAGCCCCTTTTTCCAAAGTTACCATCGACTTAGCGCTTAATCGTCCAAACATAGATTTTTATATAATATTGAATTCCCCATTCCTTAAAATATCGGAGACGATACCCATATCGACTAAAAAAAAATCCCGTCCGCCATCTTTGATTTCCTATCCGCCATCTTTGATCACGAAATAGATGTTGTATTTGGATTCACCATCCCTTAAATCACCAGAGACGATACCCATATTGATTTTTTATTTTTATCCCATCCGCCATCTTTGATTTCCCATCCAGCATCTTGAATCACGAAATAGATGTTGTATTTGGATTCCCCATCCCTTCAAACATCGGAGACGATACCCATATTGATTTAAAAAAAAATCCCATCCGCCATCTTTGATCACGAAATAGATGGTGTTTTTGAATTCCCCATTCCTAAAAATATCGGAGACGATACCAATATCGACTTTAAAAAAAGAATCCGTCCGCCATCTTTGATTACCTATCCGCCATCTTTGATCACGAAATAGATGTTGTATTTAGATTCGCCATCCCTGAAAACATCGGAGACGATAACCACATTGATTTTTTAAAACTTTCCCATCCGCCATCTTTGATTTCTCATCCGCCATCTTTGATCACGAAATAGATGTTGGATTTGGATTCCCCATCCCTTTAAATATTGGAGTTGATACTCATATTGATTTTTAAAAAAAATCCCATCCACCATCTTAGATCACGAAATAGATGGTGGTTTTGAATTCCCCATTCCTTAAAATATCGGAGACGATATCCATAGCGACTTTAAAAATAATCCCGTCCGCCATCTTTGATTTCCTATCCGCCATCTTTGATCACTAAATAGATGTTGTATTTGGATTCTCCATCCCTTAAATCATCAGAGACGATACCCATATTGATTTTTAAAATTTTTCCCATCCACCATTTTTGATTTCCCATCCACCATCTTTGATCACGAAATAGATGGTGGTTTTGAATTCCCCATTCCTTCAAATATCGGAGACGATACCCATATCGACTTAAAAAAAAATTCCCGTCCGCCATCTTTGATTTCCTATCCGCCATCTTTGATCACGAAATAGATGTTGTATTTGGATTCACCATCCCTTAAATCATCAGAGACGATCTGCCGTGCTTATGATAACCGCCGTATCCAACATTTTTCACGATATTGAGTTAGTTACATATTCGGAATCGCCGTATCGAGATCTATAACTTTGTCTTTGATAGTTTATAAAAAATATGCTTGTATCATACATTTTAGGTATTTATAAGCGCAGTAACTACAAAAAAAAACAAATTTTCCTTAATATCTTAGCCGCAAGTGCTAGATACTGCTGTAGCTTTCTCAAGCCCCAGATTATTAATCATGTAGTGCTTAACATAACCGCGGTATCTGTTAACGCTGCTCTGATACAAAGGAATTCTCTATTATGGGGAAACTTTTTCCTTAACATAAGCGCTTTAATCACCGCTTGCGGCATTTATAATAAGGAAACTGTATTAATTTGTTTCCATTCAGTTGCAATGATAACAGCCGTATGTACATATACGGCGTTTATTACAAAATATTGATATAAATAGACTGGCTATTTTATTTTGCATGAGTGATAACTACGTGTTACTGCGGTAATAATAAGGAAGCTTTGTTTGTAAATAAATCGTATCAGTTACATACGGCTCTTATGGCAAGGTACTCGAAACTAAATTACCACACCGTTTGTGTTATAGCGCGGTATTTTGCATGCGGGGCGAAGGGCGTCGCGTAGCTGGAATCGTTCAGTTAGTTGTTTGGTGATAACCTGCCGAGGCGCACATATTTTTTGTGTGCAGTGATTTAGCGGAATTGGCGTAAACCATTTTTACGTAAGAGTTTATGAACTTTATATTAATAACCAATCATTAGCAGAATCACACGTGATACAAAAAGTTTCGTAAATACTTGTTTTTATGCCAGAATTTAGCCAACATTGCAATTTTACCTAATACTTAGTAGGTACTATGTATAGAAGATTATTCAGTCCTAAACAAAAGTCAGGTTTAAGTATAAAAATATACCAGAACTACCTGTCTGCAAGCAAAATTGAAATTTATGACTGCGCGCGAACCGTAAATAATGTGTACCTACCTACCGAGCTGCGAAGTTCACACACCGCACAATTATTAGTGACACCTGAGAAGTTTTTTAACCTACTAGTTATTATTTTCCTAAACTGCGGAGTGACACTCCCCTGCTTTGGGTTGGTAGTTGTATTTTAGTTCATTGATAGGGTTGATAGTTGTATTTTAATATAAATATGCGTTATAGTTTCAGCTAAATAGCTATTGTTTTTTATTTTGCTATAATTGTAGTAGTTTTCGTAGTTAAAAAAGATCTAACAATACACATACACACAATACATACAGACATACAGAAAGCTGGAGTTGACTTCATTTTATACTATACTATATTTAAACATGATTGTGACATCAATACTGCAGTCTGGGTCTTGTAGTTAAGTTGTTATTAATCTGAAATTCTGATCGCAAGCGCACTCATACAACGAAGCCCACATTTTTTTGCTATACTTTTGTGCTCAAAATTGGGTACATTATGTTTTCACTCACTTGAGTATTTTCTTGATGCAGGTAATAATGTGGACTTTTTCTTCTGGTGCTAGACGTGATAAGATACTTACTCTTACAATAATAACAGACCACCTGCAACCTAGCAGTGAAAACAACGATTCTACTTTATTACAGCAACCACTAAGACCTAAATCAAATATAGTCACAAAACCTAAGCCCACTAATATTAATGAATTATGGAGCCGAACATTGGATTTTAATGACCATAGCGTTGTTTTTGATTATCATAAAGAATATGAAAATTCATTGAACCAATATTTACAAACTTATGATCTTACACAATTAAACTTGTCATTTAATTTTCACGATAATAATGAAACAAACATGAACACAGTTTGTGCTGATTTTTTGCGATGCCAAGAAGTGCTAGAAATGTCTCCCTTCATGTTAAATGAAAATGGTGATGAAACAGAAATAGATATTTTCCATGACTCCGACGATGATAGGGATAAAACATATATTCCCGAGTCTTCAGAGGCAGATTCAGACGAAAATGAGTTATACAATGAACGTAAAACACAGTCATCACCAACATTACGAGTACAATATATACCGATAGCACACTTAGCAATTGATGAAAGTACCAGTAGGAGTATAATGTCGCAAATAACTGAGGAAAGCAATCTTATAATGAATGGTACTTTACCTTTAATGAATGTAATGGACTCTACTATTTCAACACAACTTAATAATAACGACAACTTCATACTAAACGAAACTGAAAATAACATCGAAAACTCGCAAAATTCAATAAATAACACTATTACAATACATGAAATAACAAATACAGAAGAAAACAAAGGACTAACAAAGATGGTAAGCTACGTAAAAGGAGAAATTTCAGTGAATCTGTGAAGGAAAGACAAGAAAAAAAGAAAAAGGTCAAGTGTGAGCAAAATGATTTGAAAGTGCCATGCACTGAAAAATGTATGAAGAAATGTTTAACTAAATTCACACCTCAGCAACGCCAAGATATCTTAATACGAGTATATAAAATCCTTGCGTTACTGACTGACTGACAGACACGCTACAGTCGAAACTATTGGGCGCAGGAAGCTGAAATTTGGCATGTATGTTCCTTGGGGGCCGTAAGGGTGCACTAAGAAGGGATTTCCCGAAATACCCACGGGATCGGCCAAAACGGGTAAATTTAAAAAAAATGCAGGCGTAGCTGCTGGCGTCCTCTAGTACATGATAGATACATCGCTCTTGATTACGAATCACAAGGGTTGTTTATTAAATGTTCTATAGATATAAAACCTGTAATGCGTAGGTCCCAAGTTACGGAAAACTACAAAAAAAATACAACATATATATATATATATATATATATATATATATATATATATATATATATATATATATATATATATATATAATTTAAAAGGACTTGATAACATTAAAAAAGAAGTCTGCAAAACGTTTTTCCTTTCAACGTTGGGTTATAAGCCTAACAATGACAGAAGAATCGCAACTGCTATGAGTAAAGCCATTGATGAACAAAAAAAACGCTCGAGGATCTTACAAAAGGACTATAATCGATAGACAAGCTTTGAGAGATCATATCATGTCGTATGAACCCGCCATTTCACACTATAGAAGAGAGCATGCACCCTCAAAGTTATATCTTCCCAGTGATATCACGATCACAATGGTGCATGAAAATTTTTGCTCTATAAGGCCGGATATAAAAGTATCTCTTGAAGTTTATAGAAAAGTTGTAAATGACCTGAACATTTCTTTTGCACACCTTGGCAATGAGGAATGTGAGCAGTGTGAACATTTTAAGTGTCACAATCGACCAGACCATATAAGCGACTCTTGCGAGATATGCCAAAACTATGATACGCAACACAGGCCCAGATACATAGATTCACGCCGAGAATACGATGAAGATAGAGAGAAAGCAAAGACTGACAAGGAGGTTATTTATTATTCCGTTGACCTCCAAAAAATTGGTATGTTACCAAGGATGGATCAATTTAAAACTGCCATTTTTTGCCCGCGATTAATTGCCTTCAATGAAAGTTTTGTTCCCCTAGGGTCCGCAAGTAATGATAACAAACCATATGCTGTGTTATGCAACGAAAGCATTAGCGGTCGTAGCCAAGAGGATATGATTTCTACATTCAAGGCATTTTTGAATTTTAAAAGGGATGTAAAAAATATTGTTCTCTGGCTCGATAATTGTTCTGCTCAAAAAAACTGGTCACACCTTTGTTTTATGGTACAAATAGTAAATAGTACAGAAATTTCCGCTGACAGTATTACACTTAAATATTTTGAACCGGGACACATACATTTATGTCCGCAGACAGTTTCCATCACCAGGTGGAGCAATCCCTGACGAAAAAGGGAAAAGTTTACGATTTCAACGATTTCGTTGAATGTGTCGGTAATGCCAACAAAAGGAAGAACACTGTAAAAGTTATGAATGTCGATGCCTTTATTACCTATGAAGATTTGTCTTCTCAGCACAAATTACGGAAAAACAACCCACGCGTTTATTAAGCTAATATAATGGCTGTGAGGGTGGAACGAAGTCTTTTCAAATTAAAATACAAATTTAATCATGCTGAAGACTACAAACCGATACTTTTAGATTTTCTCCAAATAAAAATCTTAAAAAAAAAGAATTCCCTGAAATTAAGAGAAAGAATTTACCAAGAGGAATAACTAACGAAAGAAAAGCAGCCATTATTGAAAAGTTAGTTCCTTTAATGCCGGATAATAGAAAACATTTTTGGTTTAACATACCAACAAATGATTCAGCTCAAAATCTTTTGGAAGAGGACTAATTTTACAATATTTGAATAGAAAAACTAATATTTTGATTGTTTTATTGTGATAAAAACTTTTTTAATATTGTTACATTTTTATACTTCATCATAACAGTGAAGTAAGTTTCATAGATGTTTATTTAGGCATATAAGAAAATTATTACGGAATACAATTCTGTCCGATTTTAATATAACAGTATTCTTATAACAAAATGAAAGCCATATCTGTAATAAGCGTGTAATAAATAGGTAATAAGAAGAATTTGACTGATTAGTATAGAAGTTTATAATAAGACTGCCATGTTACAGTGATCTCAGAAAATGCCAATAATAGATTAAGTCGTTGATTGTAATCGTAAAACATACGAACTAATTTTGTTAAAGTTTAATAAATACTTATATATAATACATACACAACACTATTGTTGTTTTATTTATGCCTACATTATTTACAAATATAATTATTATAATATACAACTAGTTTCTCCATATATTAACAGCTGTAAGTTAACCTTGCACTTGATGCCGTAAACGCATAAATATTTTTTACTGTGAGTTTCTTACCATAAGAGCCCTAAGCAACAAAGTTACGGCGGTTATGCTTATTATTACTAAACTATATTTATCTTTGATTCGCTATCAAAAGCGTAGTAAATGAAGTTCCATAGAATAAGCGCCCTATCTGTGTTACTTACGGCGCTTATTCTAAGTGTTTGTTTTAAATTATACGTCGGATTTCCTTACCATATCATTTTTTTATATCTTTTTTATAAAAATCTATTACTCGGAGTAGTTTTACAACTATTAATACAAATTACAGCCTTTTAACCACTTTACAAATTCATCAAACTTTAAAAATCATTATTTATATGTGTGTAATCACAATTATAATTTTTTAAACTTTGAGCGCCATTTTCTCGAAACTTGCTGTCATGCACTTACCGCTCTTATCTTTAGCACGGCAGCGATACCCATATTGATTTTTAAAATTTTTCCCATCCGCCATTTTTGATTTTCCATCCGCCATCTTGAATCACGAAATAGATGTTGTATTTGGATTCCCCATCCCTTCAAACATCGGAGACGATACCCATATTGAATTTAAAAAAAATTCCATCCACCATCTTTGATCACGAAATAGATGGTGGTTTTGAATTCCCCATTCCTTCAAATATCGGAGACGATACCCATATCGACTTAAAAAAAAATTCCCGTCCGCCATCTTTGATTTCCTATCCGCCATCTTTGATCACGAAATAGATGTTGTATTTGGATTCACCATCCCTTAAACCATCAGAGACGATACCCATATTGATTTTTTAAAATTTTCCCATCCGCCATCTATGATTTCCCATCCGCCATCTTGAATCACGAAATAGATGTTGTATTTGGATTTCCCATCCCTTCAAACATCGGAGACGATACCCATATTGATTTAAAAAAAAATCCCATCCGCCATCTTTGATCACGAAATAGATGGTGTTTTTGAATTCCCCATTCCTTAAAATATCGGAGACGATACCCATATCGACTTTAAATAAAATCCCGTCCGCCATCTTTGATTTCCTATCCGCCATCTTTGATCACGAAATAGATGTTGTATTTAGATTCGCCATCCCTTAAAACATCGGAGACCATAACCATATTGATTTTTTAAAACTTTCTCATCCGCCATCTTTGATTTCTCATCCACCATCTTTGATCACGAAATAGATGTCGGATTTAGATTCCCCATCCCTTTAAATATCGGCGACGATACCCATAGTGACTTTAAAAAAAAATCCCGTCCGCCATCTTTGATTTCCTATCCACCATCTTTGATCACGAAATAGATGTCGTATTTGGATTCATCATCCCTTAAATCATCAGAGACGATACCCATATTGATTTTTAATATTTTTCCCATCCGCCATTTTTTATTTCCCATCCGCCATCTTGAATCACTAAATAGATGATGTATTTGGATTCCCCATCCCTTTAATCATCGGAGACGATACCCATATTGATTTAAAAAAAATCCCATCCGCCATCTTTGATCACGAAATAGATGGTGTTTTTGAATTCCCTATTCCTTAAAATATCGGAGACGATACCCATATCGACTTTAAATAAAACCCCGTCCGCCATCTTTAATTTCCTATCCGCCATCTTTGATCACGAAATAGATGTTGTATTTAGATTCGCCATCCCTTAAAACATCGGAGACCATAACCATATTGATTTTTTAAAACTTTCTCATCCGCCATCTTTGATTTCTCATCCGCCATCTTTGATCACGAAATAGATGTCGGATTTAGATGCCCCATCCCTTTAAATATCGGCGACGATACTCATATCGACTTAAAAAAAAACCCGTCCGCCATCTTTGATTTCCTATCCACCATCTTTGATCACGAAATAGATGTCGTATTTGGATTCATCATCCCTTAAATCATCAGAGACGATACCCATATTGATTTTTAATATTTTTCCCATCCGCCATTTTTGATTTCCCATCCGCCATCTTGAATCACGAAATAGATGATGTATTTGGATTCCCCATCCCTTTAATCATCGAAGACGATACCAATTTAGATTTCTTTTAATTTTCCCATCCGCCATCTTTGATTGCCCATCCGCCATCTTTGATTGCCCATCCGCCATCTTTGATTGCCCATCCGCCATCTTTGATCACGAAATAGATGTTGTATTTCGATTCTTCACCCCTTAAAATATCGAAGGCGATACCCATATTGATATTTAAAATTTTCTCATCCGCCATCTTTAATTTCCCGTCCGCCATCTTGGATCACTAAATTAATTTCATATTATTAATCAGCGTCCCGAAAATCACGAAAACGATACCCATATAGATTGTATTGTTTATTATTTTTGTCTGGCCCCTTAAAGTTGTGGCGTAATTTCATATAGCCTATAAGCCTTTCGGAATAATTGGGCTATCATAGGCAATAACAATTTTTAAAATCCGACTGCTAGTTCCTGAGATTAGCCGACATTATGTTTTAGCCTTTTTAGCCTTTTGCCCGGCCCCTAAGGGTCGAAGCGTTATGTTATATAGCCTATAGCCTTCCGGAATAACTGGGCTATCGTATACAAAAAGAATTTTTCAGATCCGACCGGTAGTTCCTGAGATTAGCGCGTTCAAACAAACAAACAAACAAACAAACTCTTCCGCTTTATTATATTAGTATAGATTAATTTTAATCATATTGTCTGGACTATAAAAGAGACTATGACCTCTGAGTTTGTTTCGGATGTTTCTTCTCAGGGCAGTCAGTTAGGAAACACCGGCCTCATCTAGTTTAATTTTTTTTTTTTAAGTATGACTTTGTTTAAGTGTTTGTAATGAACCTATGAACAAATAAATGATTTGACTTTGACTTTGACTAATTAAAGTCTGAGCAAAAGTTAATTTATCTTTAGGGACCAGATACCACAGAAGAAATTTAATATCCGTTACACTTGAAAATTAATTTAGTAGTATTTGACATATCTTACAAAATATTTTTCATAGTAATGTTAAAATAATTGTATTTATATAAACGAAATCATTCGTCTTCCTCCGTCTGTGCGATATTTATTTTCTACTTGGAACATAAAACAGCACGAATAATAAATATGTGGTATTTCTAGTTAATTTAGGTACTTGAAGTTTGTGATCTTATGTTAAAAATATATCCTCTCTCGACTAAATATAAGCTTTGAAATACAAGCTTTAAAAGATCTTTTTCTCGAATCTGCGTAAAACAAGACATCGCGCATCGTGCCCTTCTAAATTATTGAAAAGTTTGTAGGTTAATGTATTCTACTTTGTCGTGAGTTAGCTCGGATCAAATTATGTTTAATGTTACACACTTATTTCGAGAGCTATCATCTGAGCCCCGTCCACGAAATTGCCGACTCTGCGCGTCAATTGCCTTGCGATGTCACTTTCATAATACGCAATGAGCCGACGCGAGTGCGTGAAGTGTAAATATATGATAATGTATTATAATTCAACAATATCTGCTTTTTCATACTCTAAGCCAAAATTCTTATCAAATGTGAAATACAATTATTTATCTGTTTATTTTAGAGAAAATACAGTAAAATTGTTTAGATGGCAATTTGAATACATTTATATATCTATTTGTGGTTCAAAATATTGGTCTCATTTTATGTGACTAATTAAGTTTAATTTATTATGTAGGCTTACTTAGACTTGATATAAACTTATATTTTACTTGGAGATTTTTTGACCTATGAAACTTGAAACTATGAAAATCGAATACAGTAAAAATTAAACGCTCGTTACCTAAGACGAAAATACTTAATGTCATCATATCAGCTTATAGATGTCCACGGCTGGAGATGGCCTCTCCCTAGGCTCTCCACACAAGCCTATCTTGAGCCATCGGCATTTAATCGTAGGTAACCTGCGATCACAGTAATTGCTTAGTCGACCAGAGGACTTACTAAAACAAACAAAAATATAGGTATTATATTCTTTTATAACTTAGTCAAGTAATAATTACACAAGAGATCAATGGGACGATTACAAAGCAAGTTTTCTATTCTGAAAATATTATGCCTTAACATGTCTGTCTAATTGTAGAAGCCTCAAGCTACATAATGTACGCAATATTCCCAGTAATGGCACGGTAATGGGCTTGTGTCCTAAAATGTTTAGCGATTGATTCGTTCCTTTATTATATGTTAAACTGAAATAACCATTATGGCGGTTGAATGATAACACAAAGTGCAAAACAAAACAAACCGTGAATGAAGTCTGGTCTGATGTACCCACTTTTATTTTGTTATATTCGATTTGACAGGTTAGATGTATTTACTACTAAAACTTCTACAACATGAATGGTGGACGGACTGTTAGACGTAATGCTCTCTGATTGGTGTTCACTGTCACAAAAATAAATACATTATTTTTAGTTTTAGGATCCTAAATATAACATGAATCTTACCTTCTTATAATAAATAATAAACTTTATTGACATCTTAAAATCATTATGAATCTATAGATACTACAATCAAACCGATTTAATCTTAGTGGACACAAGCCTATTAAGACAGTATCAAAAAGTCACATTTTGTAGATTTTTCTCGGTATATGTATTTTATACTTAATCCGTCCGCATGCTGACTGATTAAGAATATGGAATATCACCACCCCATATCATCCCATGGGTGTCGTAAGAGCCAACAGAGGGAGCATATTATGCAGAGAACAGCACTGTAAGAGGAGGAAAACTTAATACAAACCTATACCGACACGTTTGGCCAGCGTGGTATAGTAGGCCAATTCCTCCTTTCAAAGGAGAGGCCTAGTCCAGCAGTGGACTGTTAAAGGCTGATGATTATGTATTTTATTACTTATAACAGTTTGATATTTGTTGCTAGCCCAGGCGCCATTTATAATGATGTGCCATATATAGTAGACATCAGTAAGCTGTTGTTTGTTGCAGTGTAACGAACATATTCCTGGTGAACCTGTCGGCGGCAGACCTGCTGGTGACGGGCGTGTGCATGCCCATCCAGCTTAGCAAGGCCATCACCTAGTGTGCTTCTACGGAGAGACCGTCTGATGAAGATTGTCAACTATATACAAGGTACATACTGTACACACTCTCGTGTGAAGATCGTCAAATATATACAAGGTATATACTATACATGCTCTCGTGTGAAGATCGTCAACTATTTACAAGGTACATACTGTACATACTCTCGTGTGAAGATCGTCAACTATATACATGGTAAATACTGTACATATTCTCGTCCGAAGATCATCAACTATATACAAGGTACATACTGTACATACTCTCGCGTGAAGATCGTCAACTATATACAAGGTACATACTGTACATACTCTCGTGTGAAGATCGTCAACTATATACAAAGTAATACTGTACATACTGTCGTGTGAAGATCGTCAACTATATACAAGGTACATACTGTACATACTCTCGTGTGAAGATCGTCAACTATATACAAGGTAATACTGTACATACTCTCGTCTCTAGAGACGGACCTCTGTCCATCTGCAAGATTAACAACTTCAAACCGAGAGCATGTTTACTCATGAGTAAACATGCTTTCCAACGTCTGGCAATATTGGATGCGGGTTATGTAGCAAACGTGTAACAGATTCAATCGTTTGATGCACATCGTTTCACGCTAAACTTGTATTTATATTTACATTTTGTTTTGTACGAGGACAAAGTGCTTCGACATAGTTTATCTGCGTGTTGAAATATGTTTGTTTATCTATAAAATAAGGTACATTTATTGGGTTCGAATGGCAATTTCTTCAATACCGACGTTGAAGTATATAAAGCAGGCAGCAGAAATAAGATTTAAAGAAGAGAATAACATTGGGATTCTACGCGAAGTATCAATTGAGTCGCAAAGATAAATGGAACATTTTGAAAGTTTGATGTGCACACCAATCAGGTAGGCTCTCAATTTCCTTTGATTGATAGCTTTGACGAGTTAGCAAGTCGATTAAACTTAGAAATTGTGTGGTTATTAAAGTAGTTGCTATTGAGTCGTTCGGTTCACGCAGACAGGCGGCAGGATATCGAATGTTAACAAGATCGGAGATAACGATCTCACACTGCGCCTCTCAACAGTTAGTAATAGACAGCTTCTGAGAAACAGAAATGGTTTCGGTGCTTTTTACTCTACTCTACAGCTCATGTTACCCAATATTTCGGTACAGTCCCATTCCATATTTGCACTGTCATGGTGTTGTGAAGGTCATTAATCTTCATTTGTTTTGCGTTGCCGACTGTTGTTGTCAGTCGAATTCAAGTATGTGTCACAAGTGTCACAACACTTTCCAGTTACTAGGCACTAGCTGGACTACAGGCTATTAGAAAATTAATATAAAAATGAGACAATATGATACTATTACCTATTATATTCCCTCTATGATAAAAATCCGTCATGCTTTTGGACAAAGCGAAGTAATAAAATATATTATTTGTATGAACGTTGATATGAGGCATTAGCAAAGATTCGGATAACGTTGAGTAAATAAACTCTTGTATTTTGTGCCAAGAGAATTATTCGGGCAATATCTTTTTTATATTTTGTGGCCAAAAAACGTTCTATCTATCAACTCAATTGAATGTCGTCTGTCGTCCGATTCGAATACGAACCAATAATATTTTGTGTTAGAGATTCTTTTCTGATTCTAGGAGATATTTTGATAATAAGATATCAATAATTTTAGGGTACGTAGCCCCGACAGTATCACTCACTTCTTTGCCCGTCGTTTATCTGTCGCGACACTATCTCCCTACGGTCATCACCTTAAGTGCTATACAAATCAAGCTAGTCGAATAGAGTATATTTTTATAAAACTCATAACGACGTAGAGGCTAACGAGGCAGCTTTCTACACATTCTTTAAACCAATAAAGGTACCTATTATAATTTATAGATATTGTGCCCGTTGACCTAGAATTAAAATGATGATTGAACCGACCTGAAAGACAAATTAATGTATTTCAACATTAATACTAAAATAGTAAATCCTAAACCTGTAAGACATATGACATGACATGACTATGTGGTACATTAAAACATAACGATTAAAAACTTACATTTGCAGTTAGAAATCAGCCGTAAACGATATTTGAAACTGGAAATAAAAATTTGTTCTTTATATTGACGTACATTTATGTTTTTACCGTGCTAAATTATTTTTGATAACGAAGTAGCATTATTATTTCTACGCAACCCTAGTCGCGCGAGTCAGACGCCCACATGGCTGTCTTTTTACAAACATGTTAAAAAATATATATCGTAAATATTTCCTTATTATGTTTATATCTCTAAATACAAGTGGATTATCTTCATATTCCTCACTACTATCCAGTATAATTCTCCGGTAATAGCAACTTTAATGTACAGTATAATCAGTGGCGTAGCGTGGGTTTCTGCCGCCCGGGGCCGTTCGACAATTCGCCGCCCCCTTTTTACCCCAATGTTTCTGCAGAAGTCTAACGTTTTTCGGGTTTTGGTATGTTTGTATGTTTATAAGTATGTTCTTTAGTTTGACTTTACACCCTAAACGGCATAAAGGAATAAAAAAAAATTGTAATTTGATTCGTCTCAATTGCACGAATATCATAGGGTATAATAATAATTTGACGACAAAACGTGGCAGCTCTCAGCGGTGTTAATGGGTACCCACCTCGTAGTGGACGCTCCACGTGGGCTTGGGTGAGGCCTGCGTAGGATGCGTCCCAAGGTGCGGGTGCGGGGGACAGTTCTGTCAGTCCCTCGCAGTCGGGCGCGGTCGCAGGAGGAGAGGCGTGTCTATGTCCCGCGACCAAATGGGGGCGCACCATTTGATGAGTTGCGGTGGGGCCGCAGAGGACGAGGAGATGCGGTATTGTCGGGTTGCCGTCCTCCCTATCCTCTGCGGTCGTTTTAGTGCCTGCGGATGGCGAGCGCTGGGGCTGCTCCCCGTCCGCCAACAGGCAAGGAGGCGGCGTAGTGTCCGCGCCGCCTCCCAAGTAGCATAACGAGGCGGGGCCTGCCAACACCTACAGCGGGCCAGTCCCGGGCGGGATCACAGAAAAGTATGGTATCCGCGAACCGCGTGACCCCGCCACTACACGGGACCCGTGTAGTGGGTACCGCGGTGTCGCGGTGGTTTTAGTGTCCCGAACGTCAGGGGAGAGCCTCCACACACCTCCGCAGCCAGTCCCAAGCCCGGTCGATCACACTCTGGCCGGGTTGGCGTCGAGTTGAGATGGCTCATAAGGAGAGTTTCCATCGTAGTTAACAAAAAAATGTGTTGTGTGACAGCGGCAGTTTCTCTGCTGCAATATATAGCTTAGTCTAGACCTAGACGGCTTAAAGGATTTTAATAAGTTAAATTTCGATGGATTTCCGTCATCAATAGATGCTTTGTTGTTTTTAAGAGCCGCCCGCACCTCACAGTATTCGACATTCGGGATGGCTTTGGTGTAGTGTTGCTTCAGTAGGGCACTGTGGTCGTCGGTACTAGGGCCAATTGTTCTGTCTACCCGCGAGGTAAACAAGAGTCGATAAAACCTTTCAACGTCTTCGAGAATCTCGAACTTTGAGTCAACTCAAAGTGCGCATTGATTGTGTCGCTTCAACTGCAGAACGAAGATTCCCGCGGTTTTCTCGATCGCTGCCTCCATGGACCGAGTGTTAGAGCGTTGGAGGTCTCGTCACGTAAGCTTTCGTATTTGTCGTTTACGGCCCGTCCTTCCGGCGAAGACAGCCATAGATAACATATTTTTTTCTATGAAGACAGCCGACTGGATGGCGTCTCCCGTCTTTTCTTCATCAGTTCGAGAGTCTCGGCTGGCAGTTTAAACTCCTCGTCTTTTTCTCTATGCGGAGCAGATCTTTCGAGACGAATCTCCTAGTGCCGTGACCACTGTGGCCGTTTTCTGCTTAATGCTGTCGGTGGGAGGGGCAATGTAGGTCTGAGAGTAGGCTTGATTGACTGGGCCTTTTCAGTTCTGAGGGTTATATTTAGAGAGCCTCGTACAGGTCGGTGATCGCTTCAGGTGTTTATCGTATTGATCACCGTCTTTAAATATGTGCTTTCGGTCAGTCGGGATGTTGTCTCTCACCTTGCTTGTCACACGCCTGTGAGGCTTCTTCTTACAAAAGGAGTTCATAAGAAAAGCCCCTCTGCTACGAGGAAGTTCACTAGCATATTATGCCCTATGATTTTCGTGCCCCACGTCGCGTCGTGGGCTCCGATTTTCGCTTCGCCGCGTTCTTGTACTTCAACTTTCGCGTTGAAGCCTGCCATAGCTCGCCACCACGTCCTTGGCCGGGAATAAGGAAGCTGCCGGGAATTGGGGGCTTTATTTTATGACACTTAAATTTTAGAGGCGTAGTCCGTAGTCAAAGATAAACACCAAACTCCAAACTATTTAAAATAAGGTGTAAATTGATATGTGCACTATGTGCAGGTACATCAAGCATCTTTGAGATCACTTAATGCTCCTCTTGGATATTTCAAAGTCAGAATAAAATTATGATGCCTTGGAATGGCTTTGAATTGTCTCCCCATATGGTATCCTTCTCCGAATAGCGGGGCGACCGAGAACTGGTGCCGTTGTTGTGTTCGTGAGCGTTTGAAGGGCGCAGGGCGTCGCTCTCGCACCGGTGACGTTGCTGCCTGTCAATAAGGAGTTGAGACGCAAAATCTGTAAGTTTATGGACAAAACCCGCGTCACACCCCACGTGGTTGCGTCCAAAAATACGCAGAAGAAGTTTGTAATGTGTAAAATAATCGGCTTTGATTTTAACGCAAGGTCATAAATATTGTAGTTCAAATTCAAGTGCTTAGCTTAAAGTTAAACCGCAGATGTGACTTTTGTCTTGGCAAACTTGTACTTGCCTTTTTCCCAATTCAAAGATTAGATTGTGTAGTAGGTAGTTAGAAGCAAATCAAAAATAATTTCAAGAAGCAAATCAAAAAAAATAAATCAAAAATATTAACGCTGGCATTTCATCGGCACGCGGTGGCCCTATTGCCCTGGCGCCTGTGTACGCCGCACTCATCGCACACAGGGGTGGCTCGGCCCTGATATAGGATAATAAAAAACTACGAATTGCAGTGACAGAATTAAAAAATACACCCTTACCCGAAACAAGTCTTCACGTAATGAAAATGAGGATGGTTTTGTTTTCGATTGTTGTTCCGTTCGGGAAAGCACAGTAGGTACTTACTAACCGCGATAGGACTCGACTTTACCCCGCCCTTGCCTAGTTCCTACAGCGCCCGCGCTGCCGCGCGGTCCTACTTGGATCACGTCAGTGCACGCGCCAAGTATTTTGTTTTTATTTACGTGGTCTCTTTTGCCGCCCCCTTAAATGTGCCGCCCGGGGCCATGGCCCCCCCGGCCCCCCCCACGCTACGCCACTGAGTATAATCCCATTGTAACGAGCTTTCGTAACAACATTAAGAGGGCGTTCACATAACATCTACATTATATGAATATGTAAATGTAAACATAACATGATAATTATAATTGATCACTAAACTTGTTTTAGGCAACACAGATAAGGCTCATGGATAAATAATTATTAGAGTAATATTGATACACACTTTTTGACCACAAATGGTTGTTTTAGATCAGTCTTTTGAAAACAAATAAAAACTAAGACTCAAAATATGGCACCTGTTTCTAAAATTACAGAAATTGCTATGTAAACGCTGATTATTATACTTATCAGCCAAAACTTTTCTGTAAAAAAATATAATGTATTGAAAAATTGAGGCAGATTCCAGAAAGTGAGAAAGTGGTGCGAGCTACAACAGGTTTAACGTTAGTGGTAGGTATATCGCGGCTCCAATCTCGTGCTTTGAACCTCGTGAGCGAGTTTTCTGAATATCTGATGGATTCCTTTATTTGCTTTGGGTTTTCTTTGTGCGCTGTATTTAAAACCGGCATTCAATTAGCACGCAAGCGTCGTGGTCGACGCTTTTCACAATTATCTGGCGAAAGCGTTGCTTCTACGAGATAGCTTCAGGGCCCGTAGATTTTTATTCATTTTACTACTTGGTAAATAATACTTTTCGTATTTACTATTTCTCCATAAACAAACTTCTTTTTAGGGTTCCGTACCTAAAAGGTAAAAAACGGGACCCTATTACTAAGCCTCCGCTGTCTGTCTGTCTGTCCGTCTGTCTGTCACCAGGCTGTATCTCATAAACCGTGATAGCTAGAAAGCTGAAATTATCACAAATTATGTATTTCGGTTGCCGCTATAACAACAAATACTAAAAATAAAAAAAATTGAAAATATTAAGGGGGGCTCCCATACAATAAAACTTTTTTTCGTATTTTTTGCTCAAAATGACTAACGGTAACAGGTAGAAGCTTACAATTTTCACAGGATATGTAGTTGTATATTACCTTTCAAAATAAATAATTAAATTAAAAAAAAGTAAATAATAAAGGGGGGCTCCCGTACAATAAACCTAATTTTTAAGCAATTTGTTACTAAATCTTAGTAAACAGGAAGAAACTTAAAAATATTTAAGTATACATACAAAAAACGTGATTTTCTTTTATAGTTGATGGTACGGAACCCTTCGTGCGGGAGTCGGACTCGCACTTGCCCAATTTCTTTTTTAAGTTGATACTAGGCATGTTTAGTCTAGTTCACAAACAATTAACTAAGAGCGAATAATTGTATTTTTCGCCGTCGCTACGGATATATTGCATTAATCATGCACACGATTAAGACATCCTTAAAAAAGAACAGGTTAGAAGTACCCTTAACCGAAGAGCATGCATGAGAAATTTGATGGGAGTGAATGAAACCAGAGAGATATGTCAGGATCGTTGCAAATGGCGTTCCGTAGTCTCTGCCTACCCCTCCGGGAAACAGGCGTGAGTCTATGTATGTATGTACGATTAAGATACCAAGAAACAAATGTTACAATATTTTGTGAAATGGCAAATTCGTTCCTCATTTGAGCGAATCCCAAAGGTCACGACTAAGATCAGGTTACGGTATTTAAGAACAAGAGATAAGGAAATGTCAGCTCTTACATATCACAGAGACGACCGAATTAATTTATATGACGAAGGTACTCGGCCAATTAATGTCCACACCTCACGGCCGAGCCGTAAACCGTATGTCGCCACTCAATGCTTAACGACAAGCCGTAAGAAGAGCCGATTTGATGCCACGTTTTACTGCGACAATTAACCAGTTGATGACAACTGATGGTTTGACGTCACCTTGTTTATTGCTCGTACTTAGCTATTGTAATAAATTAATCTTGGTCTCGTAGAGCATTATTAATTTAATGTTGTCTTAACCCGCTTGGGCTCGTAGAGTGTGTTTGGGCCGCCAAGAAAGACCAAATTGTATAAGTCCTAAACTAAGATTCGAGTTTATTTCGTTCCAAATTTAATTAAAATAGCCTTAGTAGATTAGTCTAAAAGGACGTTCGCATTTGATTTCTTAAGCTTAGCTCTCAGTAAACGAAAGATACATTTTATATAACTTTAAAAGTTTTGCACATCATCAGAGTAAAGAAGGACGGAGGAAATACTCGTATAATGATAACCAAAATAATGATATAAAAGCTATGTTCCGCATCAGTGCCGGATCGTAGCGTCGCTTCGCTTGGCCACCTTGCCCGCGCTTCATTTCACAACTTTCGTTTCTGCAACGTTTCTTCGTTTAAATTGTGGAAATGTATACAGTAAAAATAGTGATGTGCGCACCGTGAACACATAAATATACTATATGAACAAGAAAGAGTTTTCTGCCTTTTTAATAATGTCCATATTTCAATTTTATAAAATGTTTTCTGAAAATTACACGATTACAATTATCTAGCTTCTGTCCGCGTCATCACTCATGTGAGGGTCTATTATTCGGACAAAAGGTAGATATTCTGATGTATGGTTAGCTATAGTACTGCTAATTTTCTTCTAAATCCGTTTAGTTGTTTTTGCTAAAAAAGTAAGAAACATCCATACATTCTCACAAACTTTTACGTTTATAATATTAGGAACATATATCTTAAGGCAACATCCGTTATATCTTTACTCCAGCCATATATTCTCGAACCATCGTAAAATCTGTCTAAATTGATTTCCAATAATCCATTTACCTAGCTTTTGGTTTTCCTAGGCACTATTTTTATTATTAGCTTCTTTGAGAAATTGATTGTTTCGCCATCTCATTCAATTTGCTGATTGAATTCAGCTCATGTTCCACCGCGCTTGCCAAGTATCAATGTTGTTCGATACTTTTGTGGATGAATGTTATTTATTTGAGAGCAATAGAGTTATAGTGATCGGAGCAATATCATCTTTGATTTGGTTTATACGAATTAGTTCCGTGTGGTGACAGATTAAGAATACGGAATGTCACCACCCCATATCATCCCGTGGGTGTCGTAAGAGTCGGCAAAGGGATGATCCCTTTACTATACAGAGAACAGCACTGTAAGAGACGGAAAACTTGAAACAAACCCTATACCGACCCGTTTGGCCAGCGTGGTATAGTAGGCCAATTCCTCCTTTCAAAGGAGAGGCCTAGTCCAGCAGTGGACTGATAGAGGCTGAATATGTATACGAATTAGTGAAATAGCTACTTTGGTAAGTGAGACGTTTCTTATTTAGAAGAGTTATAAAGTATAGTAGCTCGAGAGCTGGTGAATAATTTTAAGCAGGTTCTTGAGACACTGCGAGAAATGTATGATTGTCCTTAAATGACCTCATAATAAGATAGTTGAGGTTGAAGGTTAGTGGCCCCCTACTAACCCTTGAATATTACATCCAAGTGTAATTTAACTTAAAAAAATGCGATTGAAGCATTCTGAAAATTTTATTACATTCAGTTAAAATAAAGTTAATTTCGGCCTAGAAACGTCCACTGATGTACATAGGCTTCCCCCAAAGCTCTCTACAAAGACCGATCTTAAGCTGCGCATATGAAGCCGCTTCCCGTGATCATAACCGGATCGAAGGTTCGCCTTGTAGTCCGAGAGCTGGTACCAGTTTTGGGTACGTATTTGAGGCAAGCTGAAAACTTGCCTCATACCTCTCCCATTATATTTTAACACCAAATAAAAAAATAAAGGGTCCTTTAAGGAATTGGTCGAATATCTAATCAACCTGTATAAAAGGCATTAAAAATTAAAGAAGCCAGAGTAATTAGTCGCGTCTAAATGTTAACAAGACTGATGCAAAATTGCCTTTAAGCCGCTTAGGTCCTAGTCCACCGCGCAGGCAAAGCGCGGGTTGACAGACTTCTCATATCTGTCTAGAATTTTATGGAGAGTTCTCCGTCCGACATTCGCGGGTTTTCTCACGATGCTTCACACATACGAAATGTCAAACTCGATCAATTTTATCTAAATATCGTCAGTCGTTGGCTGCAGTATGTATCTATAAGTACATTATTTAAACCATCCTATAGAATTGTCAGCGACATTTTATATTCAGACTTAGTTCATTATACGCGCGTAACGTAATATCATTTGTTTCCAATAAAAGCCGTCACAAAGATCATGAGAACGAAACTATACACCTTCGATACGGCTCAGCCTTACCTGCTCTTTGAATTACATGAACCGAACCGATGAACGAATTTAAAGTAGGCTTGGGATACAATATTGCAATTCAATCGATTTATTCCACCGTGTAGAAATAGATATTGGTACTCGATAACTGTATTTACGTTGATATTGGTAAAGTAATATTGGTAAAATGCAGTTATAGCCTAGGGAGATACCAACAAACTGCTGTGCGGAGGGTATCGTGTTCGAATCCATGGCGAGAACCTGGTGGTTGACATGAAGATCTTAGACAGTCATTATCTTTGACAGTCAGTACTTCTGAATAAGCTGATACTAATCCTAATCATGGAATATCGCAATCCCTTCGGGTTGTGGAGGTCAGACAGGCAGTCGCTCTATGAAAGAGCTAATATTCAGCCAAATCCAGACATAGATAACGTTATGTGATTATTGCTATGATTATTGATAAATAAAATAAATAGAAAAGACTTTTCACTGAGAAAACAGCAGCATATAGCATAGTCATCAATGTGACGGTTTATAAAGAAAGCTATATTATAAGATTAAGGTAGGTACGGCGTTTACATACATGAGTTCGTGAAAGGGCGAGGTAACAAGACAAATAGTGTTTGTATACACTTATTAATAAACGTATCTTAATTAAATCCTAGTATTGTGTTTGACCCGGTAACTAGAAAATTAATTGCCTCTCGTATACAGAACAACCCAAAGGTCGTGTCTCACTTTATGTTAAATTCGATTATGATAGACGTATATCGCTGCGCGGCAGAAAGTGGTATACAAAACATGTCAAGTTGATTGCTCACAATTAATTTAGGAGGTATAACAGTTGCAGGTCTTTACATAAATAAAGGGTTATGTTATTGATGTAAAATTACTAATCTGGCAAGGGAAAACAGTGGCCATGGATGTTATTGGTCGTTTTTTTCTCATGGCTCTACGCCCTTCTATTGTGAACGTGCCACTTAACGTAAATGTTGTGCAAAAAGAGTAAAAATTAACTCGCTCATATCTTATCTTTTTCAATTTGTCCGGCCAGCTTGTCCAACGCATTCTTCTGTTCCATTTCTCATTTGCGATGGCTTTAGACGACTTAACTGTTTCTTGGAAATGAAATCCGGATCACTGAGCAATCGTTGTATATTTTTCATTTTTTATTCAGCTCTGTGCATTTTTCTGTTTAATTTTTCTTTTGCAGCGGAAATCGGACGACTAAACTATTTCTTAGAATTGCAAACCTATTTCATTGAACTATAATCCGCTGCGCTTAGCCATTTCTCGGTCATGACTATTTTACAGTGGCAATACAGCTTAAGGCTTTTATTCAAGCAGGCTTTAGCAGCAGCAGCAGCAGCTTTTATTCGGGCAATCATGTATAGTTCAATAGCCTCAATAAGAGTTTTATAAGAAAACTTGATTTACTAAGAAAATCTTATTGAAATATTTTTGATGTTGTAGGCAGTATAAAGAGTTAATAAAATTGTACTGGTTAGACCGCAAACACATACTTATGTTGATAGGACGCTTAAAGATAGGAAGCCTAAAGAAATGTGTTAACTGATCATGTTTTTCATCTTCAGCCTTTAACAGTCCACTGCTCGACTAGGCCTCTCCTTTGAAAGGAGGAATTGTCCTACTATACCACGCTGGCCAAACGGGTTGGTATAGGGTTTGTATCAAGTTTTCCTTCTCTTACAGTGCTGTTCTCTGCATAATATGCTCCCTCTTTCGGTTCTTACGACACCCATGGGATGATATGGGGTGGTGATATTTCGTATATTTAATCCGTCACCACACGGACATCATGTTTTTGCAAACTAGAAAATGACGACTTATAATTAAACAGAGTCAAATAATAAGTCATTATTACTTTTTTTTTATCAATGCTACTGCTTTACAATGTAACAATACTATATTATACAATCCTATTGAGTCGGTCTATTTGCAAACCAAACACAGATGGTAACGCATCGAGCTGTGAATGGAAAATTAAATCAAAAACTTAACAGTTTAAAAAGTTGAGCAAACATCACAGAGTAGGTATTTCTGGGTAACAATGAAATACAATGTCCAAAGTACGTCGTGTTTGAGTTCACCTCTAAAACCTTTGTACCGCTTCTGCGAAAACATGGACTCTTTAAAGGGAATAGGTTTACGGGAAACAAACGGCTCTAACGGGAAAATTGGATTCCGTCTGTTGATTTTGTAACAGTTGCACATTGTAGGTACCTACTGTCACCTACCCGCCTGTTCAGACATGACACAATATTTTATTCTACTGATGGAAGTACCGCTTGTCTAGATTTAAAAATCACTTACTAATATTATTCTTTTCGATTATTGAAAGCAAACGCTAACATTGCGCACATGGCATTCTATCTATTTATTTATTTATTTATAACTTTATGCACAAAAAAATTGTACAACGGCGGACTTAATGCCAGAGGCATTATCTACCAGTCAACCATCATCTATTTTAATCTCGGTGACATTTTAATTTCCGGTTATCGCAGGTAGTTTTGTGTTCACTGTTTGTAAGAAATTTATTTTCCCTGAAAGTCATCTGGATTTAAAGGACAAATTTGATGAAAAATTACTTAAAAAATAGTATAGAAAAACTTAAATTTAAGTGTGCAAATGTATTATTCTGCTGCGAGTAGGTATATAAGGTCTGTTCTTATGAATTTAAAGTACCTACCTGCAATATTCTGCCACGTGAGACGTGCAAGTATTAAATCAGGCAAAGGTAATGGCTTACATATTTTCATGACTAGGAAATTCCCGCAGTGACGCTCGAACATTTTGTTTTAATTTAACTGTGTCTTCCCGATCCTGGGATCTGGGAATTACGGGAAATCCCTTCTTAGCGCACCGCTACGGTCCTAAAGGAACATAGATTTCAGCTTCTAGCGTCCAATAGTTTTGGCTGTGCGTTGTCTGTCAGTAAGTTAGTAACGCTAAATCTGTATACAACGTGTAAATGAAATAACGCACATCCTCAGACACCCCAATTAGAATAACTTTTTCAATCATAATGCATCCATTGAATTTTGTTTTTTATTTGCGTAAATATTGTTTTTTGAAGAAAGTATAAACTCGATTAAAAGTAAAAAGCGTGGTCACTATAAATTTGCGCACGCACACAAACACACGAAACGGTTGCTATGGTAAACAGACGACAGCGCGAGCGATCTGATAGGAACGAAATACGATACGATATAAACAAAATGTTTCAAATTTAGTCTTTATACAACACTCTGATATAGTGGGGTTTACAAGAATGATGTTTGAGTAATTTGTCAGCTACTGTTGATATTTCCAAAGATATGACTAGGTACCTATTTCTTTCCATCACACTTTTCGGCTTTGGAGTGGACAGTTGACTTTGTATAAAATTATTTATTGTTTGTTAATAACATGCACACGATCCATTATTTCATAATATTGTAAATGACTATTTAGTTACCTAGCATTATTGATAGATAAAGTAAAAGAATATCAATGAGAGAATAAAGCAAGATCGACGTGTTTAAAGTTGTAAATTAATAGTTACATGAATAGAATAATCAAATAACTTACAGGATAAAATCACATTATTTTAGTCCACTTAACACTTCACTGTTCACGCATCACATGTTTTCACTGTTTCAAAAGCAGCTAATATGTATCAACTTAACTCCTAGGCACTTGTTGTCTCCTCACAATAAACTAGTGATTTAAAATTTTCCCATAGTGAAAAAGTCCGGGGGCGACAAGTTAACATCAAGATGATGCAGAACGTTCCACACCAGCACGGTCATGTTGATAATTACAATTTTATTCACACAATTAAAATATTTTTTCACAACTCTCGCTGACAGATTCCCGATGGATGACTAGATACTTGTCATAACTTGTCAAAGCGCATCGCCAGCGCTTGTCATTGGCCAGCGCGGGCGACACATTACGTCTCGCTCTTGCCTGTTGATTATTACGTAAGCGAAAGATAGATGATAGATATTTTCGTGGTAAATTGTGTTTATTGTCTTTTGCCGCTATTGTGTTGTACTAATGTGTGCGTTCGTGTGACCGAATGTCGAACCATTAAACAAATGCATTTTAAAAGAAGGCGTTCTGCTTTGACTTAAGGTTTATTTTCGTATATTTCAACTTTTGAAATAAATGAGTGACTATAATTTACGTTATTTTTATTATTTTAGAACAAAAAATAAACAATATTAAAAATGACAGTAATGGATTTAGTAGCCGATTCTGAACAAACTACTTTCAGGAAGTGCATTTAAATTTGTTACATGTTGTATATATAAACAGATTGTACTTTAATTGAATAATCATGAATATTTATTATTCAGAATATCACAATGTACAATACTAAATACAATTTACTCATTCATAAATACCGAAGTAAACCTGCAGCTTATAAATTGCATTGTGGTAACTGCATTAATTGTACATTTATCGTGAAAATGCTGGAAAATTATTATATATTTTTATGTAGATGTAATTGCAGCTGTTTTGCGTCGTTTTTTTATGCTGAGTTAGTTTTTGTTCAGTGCTAAATAGTTTTTAACAAATATACGGCCGATTTCTGAATTGAGAATTTCAGCTTTCATCAGTTGAAAATTTCTGAACTAGTTGAAGTCAACTTACGTTTTTTCTGTTTCACAGGTCAGAGTGCAATTTTTTCAAAGCACTTTCAACTGAATATTCTTCAAATCATGAATAACTCAAACCGCACAACACTAGTACGTTCCGATACAAGTAAAAAAACCGGTACTAACCATACATTCGCATTAATTAACATTTTACAAAGAAGCACACTTGTCAGTTAATTATTTTTATGCGGAAACAAATAAAAAGTCGAAATAAAGTTGTATTTAAAATTATTTCAACGATGAACAGTTTGTTGAATTTGTTCAATTCGGTATAGTGTGTGGTATAGTGAAAACGGAACGTGTATGTTATGTCAAAGTCAGTTTGTTTTATTTTGAATACAAAATAATTGTGGCCAGGTATATTTGAGGTATAATTCTATATATCTCCATGGTGGCCACCATTGAGATATATAGAATTATACCTCCATGGAGGCCACAGCGAAATTATTTGGATTGATTTAACACGGAAATCTCTTATTTATATTTTCTATCCCTGCTATTTGTTCCTAATAATGTTGTAACCTATTTGTTCCAAATATTGAATAGTATTTGAACCTTTTTTCTATAAATTCTGTTTGACGACCTTCTTGTTGTGTAGACGTCAGTATGACGTAACCGCTGCTTGGCAACCGTAGTGTGGACAGATTGACATACTGGCTGTCATATTACTCGTGATCACGGGTTAAAAGGCCAAAGTTGTATGGCCGCAATTTTCAACTGATGAAAGCTGAAATTCTCAATTCAGAAACCGGCCGTCTGTGGGTTAAAAGGCCAAAGTCGTAAAATTATTTTTTTATCAATTTATCAGCGCTAAGTGAGGTTTGACAAATGTCAAATGTTTTCAGAAACGCGAATATAGAGTTGATATGGAGTTGATCATGAGTTGATCATATTTTGTGTCAAATTTTAGATTTTACAAGCACAAATACTCAAAATGTGGTCAATTATTTTTTGTGAAACAGAAAATTGATTAAGTAGTATATAATTAGTGTTTAAATTGTTCTCAACGCGAAATTCTCAATTCAGATAGACCGATAGAGTTTTCTACTAAATCAGGAATGACAAATGTTAAAAAAACATTATGATCGTTATGTTCAAAATTGTATATTACTCTAAATCATTTATTTTGGGCTATAAATAATTTGTTTACCGGTTATCAAAACGGTTCTCAAACGGTTATGCCATAACGGAGTACAAAAGACGTGAAATATGAAAAAGTTTTGGTATGAGTTCTAAGGGTAGCTTCCGTAAAAATAGATTTATTTTCGTACCTACTTTATATTGTGTGGGAAGCAGACTCCTCTAATTAACGCCCGTGTAACGGTATTTCTCATTTTAATTAATATATTACTGCGAGATAGACAGGTAACATAGCTAAATATAAATTGTGTAATAGATTTATCAAAACGTCAGAAGTTTGTTGTTTTATTTGTGAAATATTGAGCATAAATCGTCTTTTATAACTTGTCCAGCCACCACTATCAACTAGAGTTTCTAGAGTGTGGTAATTACTTTTTAAACTTACCAAATAACTAAGATTTATTTGATATCTGTTTCAATACTGGCATTTATACTGATTTTAAATTGTCTTTCGGGGTATATACCACGTACCATTGTGTACCAAAGTGGTATATATCCTAAAAGACAACGTAAAATCAGTGTACCTAAATGACCACAAAAGTTTAATTTTATATGGTGCATTTATATCCAACAAAGCTAAAATAATAATCACAGCTAATCTGCTTTAGAAATTAATATGTGTTAGTCGGCGAAATCTTTCTTTTTTGGGACAATACAATGAGTATTGTTTTTCTACTACTATTTATCTTCTAACTGCTATGTAACTCCTGTTTTCTTTGTGTTGTGTTTCATTTGACCTTAAATAATTCATGTGCTTGTAGGTTTGCATAAAGGGTTGAGATTTAATATAACAATATCAAAATAAAGATCACTAACTATAATAGTAATAATAAGTATTGAAGCCTTATCACCTCACACACTGCCTTTAACTTTCGATGAGAATAAAGAAAACCTGCCGGGTTGTAGCAGACAGCTAACTTTTGATGAGCTGTAAACTCTGTATTTCGTTCATAAATGATAAATGAATATAAATAAATATCTTTTAATATTTATTTTCTTTGAAAAAACACATATGCGAAAGAATTTTTTTATATTTTTCCATACAAACATGTATGAGGAGAGGTAACGAAAAAGCAGTAACTCAAATTCTAATTCTATAATTTTCTAAGCGACATAGCAGTATCTCATGAATAAGGTATATCCACATATATTTTTGATATTTCATCTATTTTGAAAAATAATAATGGTGGTTTCGAAACAAGTCGCCAGAATTTGAGGGTATTGGTAGTGTAGGGGCGCTTAAGGGAGTTCGTTTTAATCCCCTAAAAGTAATTTTGGCTGCCGGAGTTGCGTCTAAATATTTTTAAACAATTTCCAAAATTTCATAAATACTTCGGCAATTATGTAAAACGGAACGTAGTTTTTATACTTTAGTACAGTTTTACAAATGTAATTTTTAGGTTTTATGTGAAAAACGTGAAACTAAACGCAAAACCGCCATCTTGGAATGATCATATTGACAGCTAATGTCAAATTTGTGCGTCATTGCTTTCGAGTGCCTAGGGTTAGGTGCGGCTGTAATAAGTAACTAAATAGGTTATGTTAGGTTTTCTTTTGATCCTTACTCCGAAAATAGGAGCCCTTCGCAGGGCTCCGTTAACCTTAGTTTATTAAACTAGTGTGATGAATGTGGAAGTTGGCAGTGCCATACACACCGATGTTTGTAGATTTTTTTTTCAGAGGAAACCAAGTATTTCCGGCAAGTGAAAATGGTGAAGGGGGTTTCGAGACCTCCCCTCCTCCCCCCCAATCACTCACAACCCCTCAAAACGGCGACGTATTTTGAAACTTTTACCATAATAATTATACCTTTAATAACAGTAAACATCCATTAATTAATAAAATAAATCAACTTTACTAAACTTCAATTATCTTGTAACTCGCTTTAGTTGAGATGCGGCTTTTGCGCTTAGTAGGGCAGTATTGTGGTTTTTAGGGTACCGTAGCCAAACATTTACAAAACGGAATCCTTATAGATTCGCCATGTCTGTCTGTCCGCCCGTATGTCACAGCCAATTTATTGCAAAACAGATTTGAAAACTGGCAGGAATAGAATTAGATGTAGGTATTCTATGCACTGCTTCACAATTTTTATACAAAAATAATAATGGCCTCTCCATACATGGAACTGACTTAATTATTTTTATCATCTTACGGCACGTAGGTATTTACCTACTTTCGTCAACTATTAATACCTATAACGTCTAAAGTAAACCAGTTTTGCTCATGGCTGCACTGAGAACAAAAATTGCGCTATGCCTATATTGTACAAACAGATTGATGTATGTAATATACATTTTAATATCAGTATCTCAATTCATTTTGCTAAAACGTTTTACTTGCGATTTTGAAATATAATACGGATGTCGCCAGAATACGGCCGCACGCGACGAGAATGAAGGGCGCCCCACAGTGGACGGAGCTAAGCTCCCTTCACCTCCCCTGCTTCACCCCCTCATTTACCAAAACAGTCGCTTAGGACAGCGCCTTAAGGAATCATTAATAATTTTTTCAAAACCAGCAGCTTATTTTTTTTCGTAATTAGCAGTGTGTTTATTTTTTTACTAAAAGTAAATGACAGTGCTCACAACATGAGCTTCATATGTTTTGATATGTATTTGGGATTTAAATAATACAATAGGGAATATGCATAATATTTTTTATATTTTATATTTACTTATTCTATCATCATATATCAACATATATTCATACAAAATATAAATACTCTTCACAGTAATCAAATTATGCTATAGATTAAATTTTTAAATATCGATAAAATCTGGCCTGCTAAAACGCAGCCATTTTGCCGCGGGCTTATGATGACGTCACAATGCACACTCGGTCAGTCAAGTGTTTGATAACATTAGGTGTTACAGTAATTTTACATCTATTTTCAGTCATAATAACTATTCAGACGATGGATAAAACTAAAAAACCACTTTATAGGTATTGTCTTGTACCAAAATGCAAAAACAATATAAGAAGTACACCTGATAAAATATTTTTTCCTATTCCAAAAGATGCGAAAAGGCGAAAGCAATGGTGTAAAGTAATGAGAAAATATGATGAAGTATCTTCAATATCAAGGTTGTACTTTTGTGAAGATCACTTTACTGGCTTAATATATGAGGCACAACTTTGTTCTTTAACCGTAGTTTAACTTTTTCCCCGTTTTGTTTCATAATGTTGTATTGAACATAATTTACGGTATATTCCTCGACCTGAAATAAGTTCGAACTTTAGTAAAACTCGACAAAAAGAAATTAATGCAGTGCATAATTAACTTTTGTTACCTAAGTAGTTTCAGATACAAACACATACATTTTAGGTAGTATTAATAATTAAAAACATAATTAATTACTTCTCACTTATATTATAGGTAGGTACTGGTACACGCCGATAGGCAGAGACTACCGACCGATATTGCACTTATAATATTCTACCACATTCACACAACACCTAGCCCTAAACTAAGCAGAGCTGGTACTGTAGGTGCTAGATAATGGATTAACATACATATGTCCTTGTTTTTGTAAATATATACATATAATACATGGGAACAGACCAAGACAAACATTCATGTTCACGAACACAAATGTATGACTTGAGCTGGAATCGAACCCGCGACCTTCGGCGTGACAGTCTGTTACGCTCCCGCTAGGTACTTCAAACTGGGTCGTTGGTATTATACAATAATACTATACCAACTTACATTAAAGTGATTTTCACAACAGTGCAAGCTTGATATTGAAGATACTTCATCATATTTTCGCATTACTTAACACTATTGTTTTCGTTTTTTCGCATCTTTTGGAATAGGAAAAAATATTTTATCAGGTATACTTCTTATATTGTTTTTGCATTTTGGTACAAGACAATACCTTTAAAATGGTTTTTTAGTTTTATCCATCGCCTGAATAGTTATTATGACTGAAAATAAGTTTAAAATTACTGCAACACCTAATGTTATCAAACACTTGAGACTGACGTCATCATAAGCCCGCGGAAAAATGGCGGCGTTTTAGCAGACCAGATTTTATCGATATTTAAAACTTTATTTTATAGCATAATTTGATCACTGTGAAGAGTATTTATATTTTGTATGAATATATGTTCATCTAATAAGTAAATATAAAATATAAAAAAATATATGCATATTCCCTATTGTAGGTATCGCCAAATTTCTTGTTCCCTCTGAATTTGCTGCGTATAGCTGCGCAGTAATCGAAAATTAGGTGTCAGCGGACGTGGGCGGGTAGCGGGAGGGGACTTCACGATTCGTAGCGTGACGTATTTGGCTATGATTGGTTGCATTCGGATAATAATATAAGTTCTATTGCATTTAAAATTTGAATTTGTATTCCTAAGAAACGCGCCACGCAGCTTTAAATTATCTATTTGATATATTATTATGTTGAGTTTTTATTCAATTGTTGTCATTTTAGTTACATTTGTTGATTGTTATTTTATACTAACCTATATACTCTTATACGTCTGTGATATTCCCTTTCTATTACAGTTTTTAACATCTTTTTGCCTAAATATTAGACCTTGGTTCATTACTTTCTCGTCACAATAAACTAAAAGTTAATTTATTTACCATGGTAACAAAAATATGTATACTGAGATATATTTTTTGTAAAGATTTTCTGTTTGACTGTACCTGCGCAAACAGCTGCATGGTTCAACTTCAGAAAGCACTAGAAGTTTGGCGAAAACTATAACAAGTTCATATGTCTAAACGTAGTACTGTATAATTTTAATTTCGATTTCTGAACGAAGTATGAGTGTAAAAGGAAAAAGTTTTTTACCCAATAAAAGAGACTTTCGATGGACGCAAAAAGTATGGCTGTTATAAAGGGTTTAAAAATTACAATTGAGTGCTTTTCGGACAATAAACGTCTAGAACGAACTGTACATTTTGGATTGAATTTTGTTTACAAAAACAACACTATCATTGGTTAAATGTACAAATTATCCGTGTTGTAATTTGTGTGAAAAAAACGTGTTATTGCCTATGAGAGAGGTTTGGATGCCTTTATAAGGTGTTGAAAGACTTGAGCATTCACTTGTTATAGAACATCGCTACGAACATTTTCATGATCTTTCCCGCGAACGCTCTAGTTGGCAATAAGCACGAAGCTAGATTATCGCTCTTACGCTAGAATGCTCGCTTACACGCTCTCGTTTGTTTTCCTATAGTGTAACTTTTGCAAGAATGCTCAAAACGAGTGAAAGCTCAAGTTATCAACACGTTTACATCAATTTTAAACTTTCGCGATTTGTATACATCATAAAAAATAAATGAACGGGTCTTAATCGCGTACAATTAATTTATTTAAGGTATAAATACCTATTTGTTACCGACGTTTCGCTCGTCTTGCACCGAGCGTGGTCGCGGAGAGACTGATGAGAGCTCAGCGCCGTCTTGTGGAAGTGCGGGTTTCGGCACCTACCCTCACTTGGTCTTTATTTAAGTTCGCACTGTCGGTACTCCGACACACTACACTAATGATGCGGATACACTTAGACAGGATGTTGTTGTTATTTTACGCAAGTCAAAGCCGCCTAAACCCAATATTTCCACAGAAGAGCGTCAAGCACTAAAAACGCTGTGTGATAACACGAATATTTTTTTTTGAAAAAAATTACGGTTAATTAATTAAAAATACGTATTTTTAAAACAGTCATAACTTTTTTCTGAGTTAATATACTTTTTTCGCCTAGTAATCAAAATTGTATGGTATTTAGTCGACTTTAAGCTTACATAGCCCCCAATAGTGGTGGAAATTTGGACCACTTCTGCTCATTGTCTTTTATTTAGTGATCCAAGATGGCGGACGGGAAATCAAAGATGGCGGATGAGAAAATTTAAAAATCAATGTGGGTATCGCCTTCGATATTTTAAGGGGTGGAGAATCGAAATACACCATCTACTTCGTGATCAAAGATGGCGGATGGGTTTTTTTTATCAATTTGGGTATCGTCTCTGATGTTTAAAGGGATGGGGAATCCAAATACAACATCTATGTCGTGATTTAAGATGACGGATGGGAAATCAAAGACGGCGGATGGGAAAAATTTGAAAAATCTATATGGGTATTGTCTCTGATGATTTAAGGGATGGTGAATCCAAATACAACATCTATTTCGTGATCAAAGATGGCGGATAGGAAATCAAAGATGGCGGACGGTAATTTTTTTTAAAGTCGATATAGCTATCGTCTCCGATATTTTAAGGAATGGGGAATTCAATATTATATAAAAATCTGTTTGTTTGTTCATCATTTATAGACTCTAAAATGATAAGAGGTTAAGCGCTAAGTCAATGGTAACTTTGGAAAATTATTATTATTGTACGATTCTACAATAGCTGATGTCATCATCATATTATGTTGTAGTGGCTTACATCGTTATAAGATAATTAAATTAACGATAGCACGACAACCACAGAGTAAACCGATTAGTTTTAGAATATAAGTTAAACTTATCTAAATACCATTGCTTTGGCGCTGTACCGAGGGGTTACCTGCAGAATTTAGTCTATCTATATAATTATAACATTCCAGATCTAAGTCCTACTTTTTACAGCGCAAATTGCGAGTTCTCTCTTGACGTCACATTTTCCCGTAGTGACGCTTTTGTTAATAAGTCGCGTCTCCTCCCGAATGCGTCATCTGTTGTCCACAACACCGTCGTGTGCGAACTCACCTTTCAGTTATCACAAGCCCCATCAGGTAACTCCTTCGTTAAGGTTAGATATCAAATGAAAAGGGCACGTTTGGATCTCTCTAACGCTTTATTTCCTTAAGGTCAAAAACGTCACTCGTTATAATCCATTTTGTAAATAACTAGCCGTGTGGTTGACGGCATAGAATACAAGTGTCACCACCCCCTATCTTCCCGTGGGTGTCGTAAGAGGCGACTAAGGGATAACACGATGCAAATACCATCTTTGCGTAGAGACGGAAAACTCGACATCAAACCCTATACGACTGCCTCGTTGGTCTCGCGGCATAAATGTGCGCGTGGGATCGGCAGGTCTTGGGTTCGATTCCTGGGTCGGGCGGTGTTACTGGGTTTTTCTGTCATGAAATTCTCAGTAGCAGCACGGAGTCTGGAAATGTGCCCGGTACGGCAATAGGCTCGCCCCTTATTACGTAGGATTAAAGTATATCTGGCGAAAAGTGGGTGTAGAAATACACCTCTGCCTACCTCTTCAGGGTTATAGGCGTGAGACTATGTATATATGTATGTAAATAAAGTGCTGAATCACATCTAATACCTTTATGCGGATATATAATATAATTCACAAATATTACTCACTACCTTCTGCCCTCGGGTGTGCCCGCGTCAGAATCATTTATCGGGAAAAATTATAATAATGTGCTTTTGATGTGAACTATATTACTTCAAAGTTTCATTAAGATCCGATAGTAGCTTTTGCGTGAAAAAGTAACAAACATTCATTACACAAACTTTCACATTTACAATACTAGTAATATAGAGATTAAATTACTATTTATAGTTTTCGTGGCTCACTTACTTACCTACTTTGTACAGCTTTAGAATCGCCAAGGTAGTGTTTTTATCACCAATTCTCTGTGATTGACGCAATAACAATTTAGCTTTTCGCAGAGCGCAGAGAAATTGAATTGGTTAGACGATGAGGTTTTGAAAATATCGTACGTAATAGATGTTAGGGGTGACAAATATCGTATGTAAAAGCTGTTAGGGGTGCCATATATCACTATGATTATGCTGTCAAAACAGCTAAAGTCTGCGAAGGCCGTGAACGAAGTGTTAGTTAAAGTGATTATTTATCTTGCTTACAGCCAAATGGTACTGAGAAATCAGTAGACTACCTTCTTAATCTATACCTAATATTATAAAGCTGAAGAGTTTGTTTGCTTGAACGCGCTAATCACAGGCACTACTGGGCCGATTTGGATAATTCTAATCTTATTTAGTGTTGGATAGATTTCTCAAGGAAGGCTATAAAACATCACGCTATGCGCCAAGGGTGCGAGCAGTAGCCCTAAATAACGCGTGTGTAGTCCCGAGCTCAGTAAGTTATCTAATAACCGTCGTTCGACTGGACAGAGCCATCGATTATCATCATTAAATAATTTATTTCGTTGTCATCTACAAGTTTGGAGCGCAGGAACCAAATTGCCCCAAGTTTACTATAATTTTTTTATCCAAACGTATTTCGAATTGATAGATGGCACGAAGTAGTTCAAAAAGTAGGTAAACTTGATTCTATGTAGATTTAAATTTGAAAATCTTTAGTTACAGATGAATTATACGGAATGTGGTGATGTAAATACTTTCTACAAACAAACCTAACGCAGTAATATAAGTGAAACCTACGATTAACCTCGCAAACTGATCTCATCCTCTGAGGATACATAACAGTTTGCCTAAGATTAATATTATCAACAAAGTCTGCCAATCCACGTGTGGTCATTCTGGTGGACTAAAGTCTAACCCTTATCATTAAGAGAAAAGGGTCGTGCCCAGTTGGGAGACTGTTTAAAGACAGAACTATATTTAAAATTAAGTTCATAGTCTCCAGTCTCTACATAGAAATTGAAGGCAACTGTATGCACCTTCAAAGGGCACGTAAAGAGAGACTTATCTGTCAATGAATTGATTTGTGTGTCATATTTCCCACATGATAACAGAAGGAAATCAAAAACACATCGCCAGAAATATTTTACAAAACAGTGACTATACAATCCAATTTATTCACCCTTTACACTTTCACATTAAAGTGTTGGCGTAGGAATAATAAACCGTAGATCAAAGACAGGAAAATCCCTTCGAACTTCCTACAACGCGACGTGCAAGTATGTTATATGTAGAAAGTTGAAAAGAAGTGAAATACATATGGGCGCAAATTAATATATAATGATTATATTGTTACGAAAATATTAATAATATTTAAGATTGATATTTAAATAACTATTTGTGAACACAGAACTGAGAACTTCACTACTTTACAATATTAGACACTGTACTGGCTGCTTAACTGTTTTATAAAGTATTTAATTTATAACTTAGTTATTAAGATGACTACAGAAACTTTCAAAGTAAAATCAATTAGTATTAAATAACATTATTCTGACACTTATTTTTACGGTAATAAATAACATGCGTTTATATTTGCATCCTGTTGATAGCGCCATCTGTTGACAATGTTGTAAAGCAGCGTTTGGTTAATAAAATAAATTTGTTATTCGTGTAAAATAAATCATTTGGTGTTGTGCAAAATTCATTACAATATTAATGTCGATTTTTGATTAGTTTATAATTGTACAGTAATTTCAATTATATATTGTAAAGGAAGTGACAGTTATTAAAACATTAAGTGTAATGACGGTTAGTGTATAAAAAGGACTGTAGGTCACATTTTGTTTCAATTCTGTGCTAGTAATCGTCTGAAAATAAACCAAGTAATATTACGTGAGTGTTTATTATAATGGAGTCTGGACACGATAACCCTGGCATATCGCCGACAGCAGCGGTGGGATAAACGCCCCCTAAGAGACTTCGGGATCTACGGTTGGCGCGAGAGTGATGGGTCTCTTGGCTTGGCCGCCATTACTAATTATGACCTGAAGACTGATGCGACAAGCGCTTGGAAGCCGTGTTTGGCCCTAGTCAACCCTGATCGGAGACCACACGGTGTGTCGGAGTTATGGCGAGCACGTCTACACTTCACGTGAGGCCACGTGCGAGCGAGAGCGACAGAGCGACTACGACGGGGTGCACGCACCGGGGTGTGCTGTGGCGTGAACGCTGTTCTGCTCTGAGTGCTACCAGAGGTTGCAGATGCGGGTTGTTCTTGAACTTCAGTTTTATTATATTAGTACAGGTATATAATTATTCAGAAGGTAGATATAAAAATAAATTTGTGATACACATTTTAAAAGCTAATATTTGTAAAGTTACGAAATAGGTTTTATTATATATTTGTGGACTCTGTAGGTGATTGATTTCATTTTTACATTATGTTGAAATTGTTACTGTCAACTTGCAGCTCAAGTTAAGGTTATATAATAAGACAAGGGAACCCGACATATCTAAATATTTGTCGCTTAATTTTATACCTGTATAGAATGATTTGTTCCGACCATGATAAGTCCTTGCATAACCCGAACTACTGAAGCTAGAAACATGAGATCTGGACAGTAGATTCCTTTATCGACGTAGGCACTCACTTAGGTTCTATAATAGTCCACCTCTAAGCATTTTAGGTTGAAAGTCTTAAGGCAGGTGACTGCTGTCCTGTATAAATACCAAGCCTTAGTGTTTTACTTGGTAAATAAAATTTATTTTATTTGTGAGTTCATTTGCAAAGTTGGTAGCATCTATATTCAAGATGACAACCAGTGATAAACCAATAAAATTTAGTGCCAACCTTATTGCTTAGCTCTTGTGGGATACAAGACAGTTAGGAATATGATTATTATGATAATGGTAAGAGAGTTTAAAGAACATGATGTGAAAATCCATATTATCTCTTTTCCCATTTAGCAGTATTTATTCTTGACAAATAAAAGTAAATGTATGTGACTACTCATGCTTTATTTCTAAGTCGGTTGTGATTAGTCAGTTTAAATTTATTTATTCAGATAAACAATTGTTAATTGTGTATGAAATAATAAGAATTACATTAACACCACATGTTAACAGTTTAAAATAAATATTAACATTATTTAGAAAATTCCCTTAAATATAAAGTCAAATAAAACTATTGATATACACTCACCACCATATTAACTATACAAACTGAGTGGAATCATTGTTAGAAATAAGACTGCACTACTCTTGCTTTGTAATATTGGTAGCTTGTAAATTTCTCTTTTATGGCTCAGTTGGCAGACAGTTCAACAATTTCACAGCTTGCACTATGCCTAAAAATATTCAATAGTGGATTAAACATGTTCTTACATGAGTAATAATTATAGCACTAGTATTTTCGAAATCCTTGGATCTGCATGGTTTGAAATCATTTCATATTTATGCTATATAGCATTAAGTCCGCCTTTGCATACCATTTTTGCAGAAGTGTAAAAATAAAAAAATAAATTTATCATCAACAGTCCGACTGTTCACGGCTAAACATAGGCCTCTCTTTGTTCTTGCCATTTTGTTTTCCTGTTTGATGTGGATAAAACTTATTTTGAATATATTAGGTTTTAACTGTTTTGTCGAAACTGCAAAATATGGGTATCCTGATAACTTTATATTTGACTATCTAAAATGGCACTGTCAGACAGAACCTGAGAAAATTCAGTGTCTTTTGTATTTAACCTTATGCGTAAAATATGGGCTCCAACTAGACTCCAGTGTGACTTGGATCCTTATTTTATAAGTGTGGAAACGGCCAGGAGGCGCTTGACTCTTTCAATTGATAAAAACAAAAAAATATGTAAAAAGAAAATGTTATATCAATGTACTGTTAATGTTTAATTATAGAAATAGGTGACACTCTGATTTATGTTATGAGTTTGTTCACTTTTTATATTTAAGAAATCTTTTATAAGTGAAGACTCGTAATTGGCTTACTGATTTCTTTTTATTTAGATTGCTTAGCTGTAAGTCTTCCATGATAAATAAATAAATAAATAAACACTGTTGTAGCTAAGATAACTATAGACCAATGCACAGGTTGAACATGCCTGATATATAGATATAGCTTAATAGACCGGACCACTTTGTAAGAGTAGAATTTTATTTCATCTACAGTTACGAAGGTTCATGGATCTAATATTTGGGTGGGAAATGTTGCCCACCACCTGTCTTTTGAGTGTTGCAGGTTGATGATGACATCCTCGCAGATGACCTGACCTTAGTGTAAAGAGAGGATGGACGAGCGGTCCTTTACTGATTAATATGTATGGATTACGGTGGCCCACCCTTTTGACGTCATTGGTTTTGCGTGTGGGCTACGCGCACACATGCCGCATGAGTGCTGTACTGAGCTGGAGTCAAGCATTGTTTGCTAACCTTTGTTGCTGATCAACATCAACAACTGTATGAGCAGCTTGACCGTATGGGCGGAGGATTCGTCAGATACCGATTTACGTGGAGGGGTCCTCTACCTCCTCCACTGTCGTTGTTGGACCCATGTAATTGCATTGTATTGATATAACTGAACATGACCAACGATGATGATTATTTTATGTATATGCATTGATGTGTTTATGAGGCAAATTTTGCATTTATATGTTTGAGTAAAATTTTATTTTTCCTATCCAACATCCTTCCCAAAACGCTGGCTGGCCACCATGCGAATCCTTGATCCTGGTCTTGTTGGCTAGATCCTGTGATGGGTGATGCCGTGTGTTGGCTAGATCCCGTGATGGGTGATGCCGTGTGTTGGCTAGATCCCATGATGGGTGATGCCGCGTGGGCTAAATCGACCCTATGTGGGTGATGCCGTTTGTGGGCTAGATCCCTATGTGGGTGATGCCGTTTGTGGGCTAGATCCCTATGTGGGTGATGCCTGTGTGCGCTAGATCCCGTAATCGGTGATGCCGTAATCGGCTTAGCCATGGGTGAAGCATTGTTTGTTAGATCCCGTGATGGGTGACGCATGCCACAGGCTAAGATCCTATGACTAGGTGAAGCCTTGTAAATAACTTTTAGTTCATTCTGTATGATAAACACTTATTTATGTAATTTTTATATTCATTCATATTGTTTGTTATGCTGTTTATTCTGTAACTGTTAAATAATCAGCGCGAGGAGCGCGCTGGATCAGAATGGCCGTATGGGCGCAAATTAATATATAATGATTATATTGTTACGAAAGTATTAATAATATTTAAGATTGATATTTAAATAACTATTTTTGAACACAGAACTGAGAACTTCACTACTTTACAATATTAGACACTGTACTGGCTGCTTAACTGTTTTATAAAGTATTTAATTTATAACTTAGTTATTAAGATAACTACAGAAACTTTCAAAGTAAAATCAATTAGTATTAAATAACATTATTCTGACACTTATTTTTACGGTAATAAATAACATGCGTTTATATTTGCATCCTGTTGATAGCGCCATCTGTTGACAATGTTGTAAAGCAGCGTTTGGTTAATAAAATAAATTTGTTATTCGTGTAAAATAAATCATTTGGTGTTGTGCAAAATTCATTACAATATTAATGTCGATTTTTGATTAATTTATAATTGTACAGTAATTTCAATTATATATTGTAAAGGAAGTGACAGTTGTTAAAACATTAAGTGTAATGACGGTTAGTGTATAAAAAGGACTGTAGGTCACATTTTGTTTCAATTCTGTGCTAGTAATCGTCTGAAAATAAACCAAGTAATATTACGTGAGTGTTTATTATAATGGAGTCTGGACACGATAACCCTGGCATATCGCCGACATACACATAAATATACACCACTGTATATATTTCTCTACATATATTTTGCAATATATTCTGAACTAACGACACGCCCCGGCTTAGCACGGGTAGAATGCAATATTATGCATTTATTATACATATAAAACTTCCTCTCGAACCATTCTATCTATTAAAAAAAAACGCATTCAAATCCGTTGTGTAGTTTAAAAGATTTAAGCATACATAGGGACAGACAGACAGAAGACAGACTTTGTTTTATACTATGTAGTCATACGAAACAGTGTGCTGAGTATGATTACATTTAAACAATGTTGGGTAGACTGTAGGCTATTTATGAGCTTCAGCTTCATCTTATCGTAGCTCCATCCATTATAGTTGAAAATCAAAACCATCGTCTTTCAGGTTGTGATTTCGACAACATTTGGACCAAATAGAGCTTTGTATATGAGCGATGTCATTTAATCTATCAAATGTTTGGGATTTATCGTTTATCAGACCATAGACAAAATATTTAATTTTATTATATTAGAAGAATAAAACTTGACATAATACAAACTCATACACCTACCTAACTATTTCTAAATAATTTATTGTAGTTTTAATGTCAAATATCAAGAAAGTTAAACAATTCTAAAGAAGTATACCTATAAATATCACAAGCATGGTTTGTTACGTCACCGTCCTAGACTGGCGACCGCTAAGAAAGCCTGTGATTGAGCTGTCGTTGAGATTATAAAGTAATATCTCAAGGACGCCAGACGTTGTGTATTTTCTGAGCAAAGAAATGTGTCATACGGATCTAAAAGAAGAATTTCTCTATAATACGTATTTATGTAGCTACCAACTGTGAAAAAGTTCACTTAATCTTTAGTTTATACTCGTAAATTGATCGGAGAAATTGAAATCTGATGCTAAAATAAACAGATGCTGCTCTTTACGAAATTACAGTTTTGTTAGGTTTTCAAAATGTGGTTTTAAAAAGAGTGGCCCTGAGTTAGGGTGCATAGGGTTCCCACCAAGAACTTAGGGTCCCAAGCAAACCTCACCTGCAAGTGGTGCACCTGCCAATCAGCGGACGAGGCTCTGGCGAACAAAATTTCCTAATAAGCGGCAATAGGCTCGCCACCTATTACGTGGGATCAAAATACTGGCGAAAGGTGGACGTTTAATATGCCTCTGCCTACCCCTTCAGGGAAACAGGCGTGAGTCTATGTATGTATGGCCCTGAGTTATATTGCTCTTTCTTCCTTGTGGTTCTACGCCGTTACATTGCGAACGCGACACTAAGTACAAATGAGTTATTTGACATCGTAAAAGCCACAACTGTAAATTTTACCACTATATAAGGTATAGCATCGATACTAATTCAAAAATCGTATCGTTTAATAATGCTTTAACGTGCGACAGAAAACACAACGACGCTGAGAGTAGATTTTATCAGGATACCCTCAGATTTGACTTAATATTAGCTTTACCTCGGAGTGACTTACGCCTGAAACGCACAATTTTGTAGTTTTTGCGTGAATCAATAACAAACAACAAAAACAAATCAATTCCCACGAACTTTCACTTTTATAACAGTACCACACACACACATACTTATATTCTAATCTGACATAAGTATCGGTTCATTTTTCGCCATAAGTTCTGTAGATCTTTTTGAAATTTACAACAAAGTTTGGTAGATCATCAAATCATCAATCAAATATAAATTCGTTTAGCTTCTGAAAACAGACTGCCTCGTTGGTCTCGCGGCATAAATATGCGCGTGGGATTGGGAGGTCCCGGGTTCGATCTCCGGGTCGGGCACGGAGAGCACGGAGTCTTGTAATGTGCCCGGTACGGCAATAGACTTGCCCCCTATTACGTGGGACTAAAATAAGTCGGGCAAAAAGTGGGTGTAGCAATACACCTCTGCCTACCTCTTCGGGGATATAGGCGTGAGACTATGTATCTATGTATGTACTTATGCAGTTTAATATTCATTCGGTTTGCAACCAAAACTGGATCTCGCGTTGAAGTCGTAGAAAAAATATTATTAATACGTCTGCTGCTTTAATTTGATCCAATTTTTAAAGAAGCTTTTCCTCTGGTGCAACTACGAAGTTCTCAAGATTAACTCGCCAGAACTAACTTTAATGCTGCAAGATTTATTATAAAATTTATTTTAAAATTCACAGTTTTGAACGTATAAACTTTATATAGAAGTTTTTATAAAATGAAGCGGCATTCCATTCTTGAACTTTTAAATCTTCCTTTATAACCTTCAACAATTTAGAAATAGTACCTAATGATTTAAATAAAAGAAGTTTAAGAGACCATGCGTCAGACATTTTTATTAGTTCAGCTTAATTTACTTTTGGATCAGGAACTTTGCGATGCGGGCCTCTCGTCAATAAGATTTATACATGAACCTCCTGAGAAACTTTTATATTTCTTTTTTTTGCGAGCGATCTAATTAATAGTGATCTATTTGTTCTTGTGCACGACGATTTTCTCTATTGATAATATAAATGCGAAAGTGTTTATAGATATATATTGGGCATGTATTGGAACATGGCTTTGACATTTGACTGTATGCAAGGTATAATAATAATAATAATAATCTTGGGAAAAAAATCTATTTTATTTATATTTACTAGCAGTGATCATAATTCAGATAAAATATTTACCACAAATAAGTCCAGAGAATCAACAAATAAATAGAAACCTTTTTATAAATACGCAAAGAAAATATAATAATATACACCATGAAAAATTTGATGACAGATGACATCCGTCACATAAACTGTATTTATTCAATACAAAACAATAACAATTCCAAGATTGTACAATGTTAACCCGGGCTAAGGCAGCAAGAGCACGCTCACCACCTTCGTACTCGCTGCTCCGCTCCGCCTCGCAGACGCCGGCAGCCGCATCAGCGGCGCCGGCCAGTGAGGAGGCGTCGAGCTCGTCGAGCGGCGAGTGTTTTTCCCCACCGACGTCGCCAACACCTGCACGACAGCGGGGGAGAGGCCGGCCACCAGCATGCTTGGGATCGCGTGGCCCACCAACCACGAATAGGGTCCTCGCTACCGGTGGTAATGTGCAGCGTATGCGTTGGACTCGTCAAATGAACGAAAACGTCATGCGCGCATATTTTGCGGCTACAGAGGGAGGAATACCTAACCTAACCTAACCTCACAGCGTACCGTAACAGAATACTGCCTTTGTTTCAGGCCCTTGAACCAGATGTTAATGTTTCTGTGCAACGACTATCAGATCAAGTGCGCGCTATCCAGCGATGTCACTTGTTGGATGACGAAGCACTTGAGCGGCTACGCTTGGACGCACAGTGTAGCTACGTTATCCCTATCTCTTCCGACACAGTACCCATGGCGGTCCCAGAACCAATACACCATGTTGAAGAGGAAATGGATAATGTAGGTATAAATGTGAGTACCCAGTACAATGATAATTTGAGGAGCACTTTGGAGGATGCGTTACGGGATTATCGTTCCACACCGCCAGACCATCGGCCACGTCTGCCACGACTGCCTACGCATAAAAAATACCTGGTGCTGGTGTGCGCCCTGGACTCAATGCTAACTACCTATTTTAGTAACAGCCGGGACTTAACAGATACGCATTCAATTCTGTACTGCGGTGCTATTGCGGTATGTCGCGTAGCAGGGGTCAAATTTAAACATGATTCTGTTGCGCGCCCAAAACCGAAAATACCAGCATGGCAGTGCAGAATTGAAAGACGTATTAATGAGACTAGGGTGCTCATCGGCAAGTTGGTCTGCTTCAGATCGGGAAATCAACGCCCGCGGGTGATGCGTTTCGTGAGACGTGCGTTTTTGGGTACTGGTATTAGTCCTCAAGAATACATTACACGTGTCGCGGAGCGCATCGACTTTCTGAAGCAGAAAATTTATGCGTGGGCAAGTCGTCTTCGCAGATACAAAAAGCGTGTGGAAAGGTATACCCATAATCGTATGTTCCAAAGCGATCAGAAGTCTGTTTATAGAACTTGGAAACAATCAGACCAGTGTGTAAGTGATAGCGATCGGCCAGAGGATGCCGAGGTTAAAGCCTTCTGGCGTAAAATCTGGTCAACGCCTGTCACTCATACTGAGGATGATTGGATATGTCAAGTAGAGCGAGCATGTGAACCTATTGAGAGGATGCCAGATGTAAATATTGAAACTGCAGACGTAGCCAATGCCATCCGTACAGCATCGAACTGGAAGTCGCCGGGACCGGACGGCTTACATAACTTTTGGTTCAAATGGCTACGTAGTTCACATGCTTGCTTGGCTTCACAGTTTCAATCATCTTTAGAGTCTGGATTGTTACCAAGTTTTATGACTAAAGGCATTACCCACTTGCTCCACAAGTCGGGTAGCACCGCGGATCCCACCAATTATAGGCCAATCACGTGCCTACCAACAATATATAAATTACTTACATCCATTCTAACAAAGAAAATTAATTTACATATATCAGACAATAACATCATGTCGGTATGTCAGAATGGATGTAAGAGTGGGACCCGCGGTACTAAGGAGCTACTCCTCATAGACATGGCCATTAGCCAACAGGCTCGCCGTAACCGAAAGAGTCTGTCCACATGCTGGATAGACTACAAGCAGGCCTACGACTCTGTGCCTCATTCATGGCTTCTGAGGGTGCTGGAATCGTATAGAGTAGATGCAAATCTATGCGCCCTCCTGAGGTCATGTATGGGGCAGTGGAGGACGGTTCTTCACTATCCAGGGTGTCGACAGGGTCTTGGTAACGGCGAACTTATTAAGATAGAGCAGGGTATCTTTCAAGGTGACAGCCTGAGTCCCTTGTGGTTTTGCCTAGCCTTGAATCCCCTTAGCACATTGCTGGGAGATTCAAGGTTAGATTATAAGTTGCGCAGGAATGGTCAAGCTATATCCCACTTGTTATTCATGGATGATCTGAAATTATTTGCCTGCAGTGAATCCCAACTGACAGCGCTACTGAGGGTCACTGAAAACTTCAGTAGCTCTATCAGAATGGAATTTGGTGTAGATAAATGTGCAGTTATGCATGTAAAACAAGGTAGGGTAGTGCAATCTGATGGTGTACATCTATCAGATTTCACTCAGTTTAGATCAATCCTCGCAACTGATACCTATAAATACTTGGGTATGTCGCAAGCTTTGGGCATCAACGAGACAGACATGAAACAAGCGTTGCGGGAGCGCTTCTTTGGTCGCCTGAAAAAAGTCCTGAAGAGTCTTCTTTCAGGCGGCAACAAGGTGCGAGCCTGTAACGGTTGGGTCATGCCACTCTTGATGTACTCTTTCGGCATACTCAAGTGGACTCAGACTGAACTGGACGAGATTGATAGGCGAGTCCGTTCACTGTTGACCACATATCGAATGCATCACCCACGTTCGTCTGTAATGAGGTTGTACATCCCGCGGAAGTGCGGGGGCCGAGGGTTTCTAAACGCTAAGACCCTACACAACCGCGAGGTGTACAACCTTAGGGAATATTTTCTTAAGGGCAGTGTGGATGTGCATCGGGATGTGGTTGCATTTGACGGTGGCCTAACCCCGCTCTCTTTGGCGAAAGAGAACTGGCGCAGGCCTGTAGCTTTAGGCGTCGAGGACCGCAGGCTTGTGTGGCAGAGCAAGGAGCTGCATGGTAGATTCTACCGGGCCCTTCACGGACCTGATGTAGATCAACTAGCTGCTGTGGCCTGGCTACGTTTTGGTAATCTCTTCGGAGAAACCGAAGGTTTTGTCTGTGCAATTGCAGATGAAGTTATCAAGACGAGAAATTACCGGAGGTATATCATGAGGGACGGCACAGTAGATATGTGTCGAGCTTGCAACCGACCTGGTGAGTCCCTCAGGCATATAGTCTCCGGTTGTTCTCGTCTTGCTAATAGCGAGTACTTGCACAGACACAACCAAGTAGCCAGGATCATACATCAGCAACTGGCTCTGCGATACGTGCTTGTAGACGTCGAGTTGCCATATTACAGGTACAGCCCTGAGCCAGTTCTCGAGAATGGTCATGCAACATTGTACGGGGATCGATCTATTGTCACAGATAGGACTGTTGTTTGCAACAGGCCTGATATTGTGATAATAGATCGATCAGAGCGCCGCGCAATGATTGTTGACATTACTATCCCACATGACGAGAATCTCGTAAAAGCAGAAAAAGACAAACAAGAGAAATATTTGGACTTGGCTCACGAGATTGTCGATATGTGGGATATTGATTCAGCAATCATTGTTCCGATAGTTGTGTCCGTTAATGGACTTATAGCCAAAACCCTCGAACGCCATCTAGAGAGGTTGAAACTAGGCAGCTCGGTCAAGAGTTTGATGCAAAAGGCAGTTCTTCTGCAAACGGCACGCATTGTGAGGAAATTTCTGGCTCTGGAGCCCTAACCACCGGTGACTTGGATCCTATTCCCGTCGTCGGTGGGAATCTATTTTTATATTTTTAAATATCATTTTTACATTTTTTAGAGTGTTATATTCAAAAATGTAAAAGATAGGATAAATATGAAAATAAAGAGAATAATAATAATAATAATCTTTATTGATGCAGATAACCTTTTACACAATGCCTTAGGACTAATTTACATCTAATAAAGATTGAGGTTACACTAATGTAATAACCCTAACTACCAAACTAGGTGTTCCTGTGACTTGGGAGCTGGTGTTCTGCCATCACTATTTTACCATATTATTACTAGAAGATACTAAGAAGTAAAGGTCGTTACGAGTGTGGTATATGAAAGAGGGCTTAACAAATAATGAAAAGTAAAAAAGAAAGAATAGAGAATGTGCGTGTGTGTGTGTGTGTGTGTGTGTGTGTGTGTGTGTGTGTGTGTGTGTGTGTGTGTGTGTGTGTTTGTGTCCCTGTGTGTGTTTGTGTGCCTGTGTGTGTGTTTGTGTGACTGCGTGTTGCGTATGTGCATGTGTGTGCGTCTGTGTCCTTGAATGTGTATGTGGGTGTATCTTACTGTTCTAGCTGAAGGAGATCTTCTGTTTGTTTGTAGTCTAAAGTTTGCAACCATACACTCAGTGTAGTCTTGACGTCATAGGAGTTGAGTGAGGTTAACGGTATTATTTTACCAATTGTTTTATAGATCAGACTACTTAGGATGTAAAATTGGCGTCTGGCGAATGTAGTTTTGTAATTGTCCATTGGACATATAATTCTACAATTGCGCTTTGAGGGATCTGGTGGTGGCACTTCTCTTTGTTTTCTAAGAGTGGCACGAAGCACCAAGAGCTGTCTCACAGTGAGTAATTTGCACTCTGAGTAAAGTTAGGCAGTGGGATATCTGAATGGTTTACCAAGCATCACTTTAAGCACGGCTCTTTGTGCTCTCTCCAACTCTAGCAACATGGTTTTAGCACTGCCTCCCCAGACTGGGATGCAGTAAGTGATAACGGACTGACACAGCGCTTGATAAACCATTTTTAAAGTTTGGATGTCTGCACAATGTCGAAGGGATTTAAATATATATATAAGTCTCCTGATTTTTGTAGTAGTAATATCAATCTGATTGTGCCATTTCAATCCGTTATCAATGACTACACCCAGATATTTTGTGTGATTGACACGTGTCAATGCTTCACATGCGCAAGAAGAGGGAACGGAGCATGCATGCACCTTGATTGTGAAGTCCGTTGCGGCTTGATTATTATTGGTGATGGAAAAGGGCATGTAGTTAGTTTTGTTGATATTTAATGTTAGCAAATTATATTGTAGCCACTGTGTAACCATTTGAAAGGACTCCTCTGCTATCGTCTTGACCTCCATCCACGTACTACTGTAAACCACGATAGCGGTATCGTCAGCATACGTGAAGATTTTTGAATTACGTAGTTGCAGTAGACATAGGTCGTTTATATATATTACAAACAGCGTAGGCCCAATCACGCTGCCTTGTGGGACTTCGAATGTTACGATTTCTTCGTCACTGACACATGAATTTATTTTAACTACAAGTTTCCTATCCTGGAGATAATCCTTGAAGAGTTGTAGTGGTTTGCCTCGAATTCCAATAGACTCTTATTTAGTTAGTAGGGTTGGGACAGAGACTGTATCAAATGCCTTCTTTAAGTCTAGGAAGATACCGAGGTACTTCTGTTGAGCATCCAACTTTTTCGCCACGAACTGTGTCAGATCGATTACAGCATCTTCAGTAGAGACACCTCTTTTGAATCCGTACTGATTGGGTGCAATAATATTAAGATTGTTGAGGTAATTCACTAGTCTACTGTTAATTAATTTCTCCATAATATTAGAAAGGGCTGACAGTACTGAAATGGGTCTATAATTGTCGATACAGTCGCGGTCGCCACCCTTGTGAATTGGATGAATAAGTGCCTTCTTAAAAGGCTCAGGGAATATTCCTTTGGCTATGGAGATGTTAATAACATGTGTTATTAAAGGAACAAGAGTGTTCTTACAAATCTTTAGGAGAGCTGTTGGTATACAATTTCAACCTGTAGCACTATCATGCCTAAGGTTCATAATGGTGGACTCAACTTCCGATTCATCAACGTCTAGAATGACGAACGAGTTTATGGCCTTGTTTTGTTTAGAAGATGGTTGTGCAGTCACAAAAGGAATTCCAGAGGCCAGGTCAGCACCAGTGGAAGCAAAAAATTGGCATATTCTGTTGATAGTTAGTTTTGGATTAGCATTGTTATTTAGTAATTCAGTAGCAGATTTACATGTCTTTGTAGTGTTGGTAATATCTTTTATTTTATTCCAGAGTGCTTTGGGATTGTATTTTGCCTTATCAAGTTCGTGTTTGTCATGTAAATTTTTAAGTTTTCTAAGTAAATTGTTGCAGAAATTGCGATAGCGCTTATGAGTGACTTGTGTTATCGGATTGTCAGGTGAGTTTCTTGCTATTTTGTGCAATTTATCGCGATGACGTATACATTTTAACAAACCAGGAGTAATCTATGGTTTAAGATTTCAATTTTTTTTAGTAACGTGAACTATTGTAGTATTCGCGGTAATTATATTTTGGATTGCTATTATTAGTAAATTAGCAGCTTTATTAGGGTCCTCAGAAGCTATTACGGGAGTGAAATCATGGCATTCCATATCGTGTTTGGCTTTAATATAATCTAAGGTAGGCATTTTAAAAGCTGGGATTGGTCTTGTAATATATTTGCTGGTCTTGATTCCTACAAGCAACGGCAGATGGTCGGTGATGTGTGATTCTAAGAGGACTACCGTAGCGGTATGTGTACTTTTTAAAATCACATGATCCAAGCAGGTATTTATTCGCGTTGGAATCGTGTGAGCCGGTAGCAAGCCATGGGTAGCGGTAAGGGTTAAATAACTAGCAGATCGTTCATTTGAACAACTGGGCGTTATGTCAATATTGGTATCACCAATAAGACATATGTTCTTATAATTGCCAATTGAGCACAAAACTTTATCAAGTCTACATAAAAAAATATCGAATCCTTGGTTAGAGTAGTGAGAGGGAGAACGATAAATGGCAAGTATAGCCAGTTCTGTACTCATAAGGCAAGTAAGACAATTGCCATTTGTGAAGTCGGGCTCTTCGATTTTGTAACCGATTTGACTTCTAATATATATTACTATACCGTCATTTTGGTTGTAGTTTAGCTGTGAATAGTGACAGTTGTAGCCATCTAATTTGGGAAGATCACTTATTTTATTCAACCAACGCTCTGTTAGAATAAGGACATCACATTCTACCTTAATAGTAGTTAGTAGTATTAATAGTTCATCAAAATTTCTTTTAATACTGCGTATATTGATATGGGGTATGGTTGTTGTCCCATTTATGGCGTTAAAATATTTACTACACTCATTTGGAATACAAGAATAAACATTCGCGATATTCATATCATCCAAGTCAGAAATAATATTATTAACTAAATTTGCCATTTGTAAGATAATATACTACCAACAATTTTGGATTATAAAATAAGACCCGAGGCACACGACTCATGTAGATAAGACTGATAGACTCTAACGTATATAATTTTTGTAAAAGTTGATATGTTTGACTGTATGTTATTAAGTACTTTTCGGTACATAATAATGGTAGTTAATGTCATGGATACTAACCGAGTTACTTTGTACCCTATAGAGTTACTGAAATGTTTGAATAATTAGGAGTGCCTTCACGCAACTTGAGACTGAAAGTAGATTTGTTTTACCACAAATTTAACGCGCGCGAAGCAAAGGCTAGTAAGTATATAATTATTGCTTAGCTATTCACCTGACGATGACGGATCTTTGACTTCAACAGAATTGATACTGATTGTTTTACTATCATTCTCATGTGTTCGCGACAGACATTTAAAACTGTGATAGTGAATAGTCCCCTCGAAGCATTTTGGCCACCATCGAGGCATCTCAGGACACCCGTAGATGTATTTTGGCCACTTTCGAGGCTAGGCTTTCGAGCTGAGTACGGGCGCGTAATATTTTCGTTAAAAGAATGGTGATATTTCTATTTATTAAGATAATATTGTATATCAAACGCGCGTAATTGAATAATCTTTCGAATGATATTAATTAGCACCAAATAATATACTTGAAGCCCACGCAAGAGCGGTTTAGAGCGCGCCCGGTATAATATTTTCCCGCCATTTTCGAGCGCGCTATTATATTTCTAACATATTCATATTTCTCGTCGTTTTTTTATTATGGGAGGTATATAAGTATTGTACACGGTTAGAAAGGTAATTAAATTTACTTTCAAAGAAAATAAATAGAATGGAAAGAAACATTTTAATTTTAAACATAAAAAAATATAAAATATAAATGATTGTTAATTGCCGCCAATTTTCGTATTTTATGTTTTCAAACATATTTTTTTATTATGTATCAGATTCAAACCAAGATAAGTTTCTTTTCAACTAGATTTCCAATTAAAAAAACCATATCTGATAAGAATCCGATAAGAATTATTCTTATTGGACTTTGCACAATTGTTTACTTTTTTCCGCCAAAATTAACCGACATACCCGCCAAAATTTTCGAAAGCCAATATCTCATGAATTATGGGAGTATTATATATCATATGATAGGTTTATTTATATACTCATAATAAAACAATAATTCATAGCATAAATGTTACCTTATCTATATATTTTCATTCAATAAAAAATATTTTTTTCGGTAATTTAATGAGTATAACCTCTTGTATTAAATTATTACACAATAGTTGTTTATTTTTTGGTGTTATTTTATAATTTATTAGTTTATTCACAATTAAAACATAAAAATATCAAATATAATTATATGATTTGTTTACAATGATGTTTTGAACCCATAATTACGCCCCGCGCGCAACTTGCAAAGACAGCGAAATATACAAAATGGAAATGCTGACATTTAAATAATTTTCTAAGCAAGCATTACTATAATTTTATATTATTGTAAAGCTTATACCACCATGTATACAAAATATTAAAATTAAGCAATTTATAACCCATATTGTTATCATGACAAACAAAAATGGCGAGTAGGTCGTCGATAGACGACATTGTTTACAATAGGATCAAGTTTGGCGGGTCGCATAAACTAAACATTCCGTCTTTCAGTCACCATTCAAACACAACTACAAAGCTTATTTAATCTTCTTTCATAAAAACATAATTTCAAATATCAGCACCCAAGTGACGAGTCGTAAGTTTAGGTTTAAGGTAGCACGGCAAGTGGCCTTGCTTCGCGGGTGGTCATATAACGACCGCGTGATGCTTTAGCGATAAATGTCAAATTAAAGCGGTAACTTTGAGCGGGTATTCGAAACCGCGAGTGAAAATCGTGTAAAAAATGTGCTATCCAATCGTGCGGTACACCGGGTTTGATTCCCGGACGCGTCGAGGTGCAAAGGTAACGATAGAATTTAATAGTGAAATTTCGCGAATCGATAATAAAGAAGTGCCGTGTAGTGCATAAACATTAAAAGTATTCGTGTGCTAACCATAGGGACTTAGATATCGACCATAAATAGTGTTTTAAGTTGCCATAGAAAAGAACTGATGGTTGATAAATAGCTGTTTTGTTTACATAGTTCCTTATAGTTTTATATGTGTTTTTTAGTTTGGAATAGGCTTGAAATCATGTCAAAATGATTTCTTATTGCTATGCTATGTGCGCTGTAGCATGGTGCGGGTGGCAGTTTCAGTAACGTTTCATTTCACTTTTGAAAGTTGCCGCGATTTACAAATTATGACTTAGTATTTCAGTTGTATCACATTCGTAATATTTAAAATCAATAATTACTGTGGTACATTCAATGTCTCCAAATGCTACGATGTATGTACTGCTACGATGGATATTCGATGTTTTTATAATAATTATATTAATGAAACAACACATTCGTAGGGTGGTAGTCGAAGGACCTGGTTGCCTTTTTCTTTTGCCATTTCGTCCAGAGCATAGGTAGGAGTTGGTGGCTTATGACGCCGTACTAAGCTCTGCCTTTAACATTCTTATATCTGCTGTAACTCTGTTTTGATTCAACTACTTCACCAACTAGCTTTTGCGGTTGGTTGGGTTTATTAACTTGTACAATGGTAGGGTGCCAACTAGTTTTATATAAGTACAAAGATATTATTATGTAGCCATAAATAATATATATTGACAGGTTTATACACGTAGTTACACTGCGAAACTCAATAACACTCAAATGTAAATGTAATGTGAACTAGATTTATCCTGTGAGTATCGTTAGATCGATAAAAATGAATTTCATAACGTCACATCCCTAGTCAAGTGGTACTAATAGATGTCAACGTCATATAGGCAACTATCATCCGCACCATGCTACAGCGCACAGGGTATAGTTATTGGTTTATATAATCAAAATAATCATATTATAATAACAAACATTTGCATGTTTATCATTAACTTTGTTTATGTACGATAGTGTTTACCTAAGATAGTTTGTATTTTTACTTATGCATCGTAGGTTTTTCTGTGTTATCTTAGAATTGAATAAAGATATTTTCATGATTCTTGTTTAATTAGATGCCCAATATAGTTGCACACACGGGTCCACCAAAATTACATATATAATTTCAGTATTTAATAGTTTTTTTATAGAAAACATAGTGGGCGGACCCTGTGTGACAAAATTTTTTCATAGTTTTTCGTAAATAACTTAGTGATGCAAACAGGTAGGATTATGTATTGTATACCATTAGATAGAACTTTTTAAGACTGATCTAGCATATAGCTAGATCAGTCTTAACACATATGTATACATGTAACCTAGGCTAAGATAATAACATGTATGCACCGCTTTGAAAATAAAGATTTGTTGTGTAAATGTTCGGTGCGGTGGTCGTCGTTATGGTAAAGTTTCGAAGAAGCTAAGCGACACAGTTTTTGGCCAGTTGTTGGCATCCCAATCAAGTCATCTTGTAACTGAGTAACCGTCAGTAACCGTATGTAACCATCCAGCACCGATCACATGAACAGCATCGCTCCCAACGTATGAAGATGTTTTATTGCTTAAGCCCCGATAGTTCGAAGCCATACAGTCCACACACGCATAGAACACACTCGTCGTAGGAACACTCTCTAGTCTCTCACCACCAGCGCACTGTGGCGGACCAGCTAAGGTTCGATTCCCGGCATCCGTCACATTTGTTGGTCGCATCGAGCCGGATCGAAGATAGTTAGAAGATATGCCTAGGACGCGTTCGATAGGTCGTGCTCTCGAGGTCGCCGGGGGAGCGGCCGGCGCCGGGCCTAGTTCCAGTAGTACCCCTGCTCGCGCCACTGTTGCGATTCAGCCGCTGCGGTCGTCCGTCACGACGTATCGTCCAACATAGGTACCATGTTGGACGATACAACCTTTCACATCGCTTTTTGTCTCCGTTTACGTGCGCCATGTGTCGCTCCACCTCGTTGTCACCGTGGGCAGGCTGTCGGCAGCCTTGGTCACCGTGGCCTGTCATGCAGCAGGAGCGCAGGTCGTATTTCACAACACAACAAGCTGAATGACATTCTCAGTCGGGCTCTTGTCACCGCTGGTGTTCCAGCTCAACTTGAACCTCAGGGATTGGCACGCGACGATGTTAAAAGACCAGATGGAATGTCTCTTCTGCCTTGGAAGTTGGGTAGGCCTTTCGTTTGGGACACACCGTGTGTCAATAACCTTGCGCCATCTCATCTTCTTAGCACAGTGGGTTGTGCGGGCACTGCTGCTGCCACAGCGGAGACTCTAAAACGGCGCAAAAACGTAAATCTTGTAGAGGATTATGTATTTGAGCCGTTTGGAGTCGAAACTTTGGGGTCATGGGGTCCAAGTGCTAGATCTCTTTATAGAGAGCTTGCGAAGAGACTTGTCGACGCCTCACGTGACCAGAAAGCTGGTATGTATCTAGCACAAAATTGAGCGTTGCCATACAGCGTAGCAATGCTGCCAGTATTCTAGGCACGTTCTAGTGATAGGCGGCAAACGAGCAGACGGATCGCCTGATGGTAAGCAATTACCGCCACCTATGGACACAAACAACACCACAGGAGTCGCAAGTGCGTTGCCGCCCCTTGGGGTTGGGAGAAGGGATAGGATGAGGAGTGGGATGAGGGAGAAAAAATAGGGGATAGGGCCTCCGGCACTCTCACTCGTCGAACGAAACGCAACAGCTTAGGTACTGTTACTTTACGTCGATTTTCTGTGACAGGGTAACTTTTTTATTTGTATTGTATTTTAATATTTTAATTTAATTTTAGAAGTAGTATTTAAATTGATATATTTGTTTTTTTCTAAAATTAATTTAATTTTGTTACATATAATAATTATGTTAACGCAAAATCAATATAAATACTAGTACTTCATTGTATTATCACAAACATAATTATGGAAGGCTTGTGTAGTATTTGAGACGGTAAAGTTTGGAAGTATATTCTTGTTCGAATAATGTCTCCGTTCTTTCTTGTGCCCACGTAGAACCCAAACTTACAAACAAAAATGAACTTATATTCAGTACGTAGAAAAAAGTTTTCTAGTTAATACAATTAATATAGACTGCTTAACTCAACAAGTTGGCACCGCACACAAAGTTATAATGAAATTAATTATGTCTCGTTATATTTTAAATGCCTTAATGGTTGTTCATATTCAATTAAGCTTCATTATTTAATAATTATTAATGAGCCTCTTGTTGCAAATTTTAACGTCATTAAAAGCAGCTTGTAAGTATGAAAACACTTTAAGTTTTTGATAACTTTATTTAAGCTTATAGAATACTTTCTGTCCTTCATATTAATAAGTCAAAACCGAGTTTCAGTGGCATTCCTTGTTCTAAATACAATTTCGAGAACACAGCCAGCATTAAGCCGTAAATGAACGGCGTAATCCTAAAATCCACTTTTGTCCTTCACTTGAAATGCAAATCTCCTTAGCAATGCAAAATAATGGAACAGTGGTTCCAACCTTTTCGGACGAACATCAAGTAGTCGCGTTTATTTAAAACAGTTTGGGCATTAGCGCAGGGAGGGAGTGAAGGTGTAAGACATGATATCGCAGATGAAATGAGCGGAAGCAATGACTAAAGAAGCTACGTACTACACTATAATATGGCTATCATCCTTTACCTACTGAGCACACCCAGATGAATACAAGTAAACCGTATGGTTCTAATTGAAGGCGTAGACAGTGACAACGGTTAACGACTAATTCAATTTGTTAACCTTTTTTATCTTTACGTCCTTTAAGCTTCCTAAGATCTTTACATGTCTTGGGAAGCTTAAAAGACGTAAGCTACGCATTCTCATTAAGTTCACATTCACATCTCTGCTGTTATTGGTGACAAATCTTTGTCGCCAATGTAGAGCATTAAAGGAATAAGAAAAAGAAAAGAAGATTTTAGCGATATCATTTCGTTAAACATAAAAGTAAATAAAATTGCATTAACTGTATCGGTTCTCGCTCATTTCGCAAACGAGCATGAGATAAGAAATTTCCAAATAATATAACAAGTATTTTAAACCAAAGTGCGTCTTAGGGATTAAGTAAAACTTGTGCACATCGTTGCGTATCTCAAGTGTCCAATTTATAAACTGAAACTCAGCCAACTACTAGGTTCTAAATTTATTGTTTAAGTCTAGGTCTAGTTAGATAAAGTCTTCAATATAGTTGACTGAATCAGACGTTACTTGGTGGAACTCCATTGTAACCTAATGGAAGGAAAGAGGAATCCACCACGCACCCTCGGATTGCCCACCCCAACTATTGCAATAGAAAAAGGTTGACAATACCGAACTCCTCTAAAGACAAAAGATAAGGGATAGATGGAATAATGCGGAAATGGGTTCCAGGAAAATACCTGACGTGCAGTATCCCGCTCTATGCGCTGACTATGCTTCGACACGTGTTTCGCCTCTCCACGAGGCATCCTCAGGACCGATGGGCAACGACTGAGCGCTGTTCTACCGTGTGCATATCTTTTATGTGCTCGTACTTTCTAATTTCCTCCGTCGTTCGACTGGTGTGCATCATTATCACGATATGCGAACAAATTCAGCAGAGGGGAATGGTTGAAGTTAGTTTGTTCGTTTAGTAATGTATTATTGTCTCGTTTTAATATCTCTAATTGTTCCAATACGCACATTCGGATACCTTTTTGGCACGTGTGTATGACGTCAAAAGAATATCCGCTATTTAAACTGTGACCCGTGTGGAGTAAATGCTTTGCAAAATGCGACTTTTCAGGCTGGTTGTTTCTATATGCCGCTAAGTGTTCTTTATATCGCAGCTCAAAACTTCTACCAGTTTGTCCTATGTACTTATTTTGGCATTGGTCGCACGATAAACAGTAAATACCGGACATTTTGTTTTTACATACTTTATCTTTACCATTACACAGAAACTTTAGCGTCTTATATGGTTTACAGGCCGATCTTATACCGTTTCTTCTCAGTAAAGGCGCCATACGTTCAGTTATGCTGCCGAAATAGGTAAGCACAGCAGTGTTCTTCACGGGATATTTTATGGACGGATATAAAAGCGACTTGGCCAAACTATGTTGTTTCCCTCGAATCAACTTATCAATTAAACGTTTACTATACCCATTCACTTGAGCTATATGATAAATAGTATTTAATTCTTTGCTATATGATTCTACACTCAGTGGCACATTTAATAATATATGAATCATACTATGGAATGCGCTGCTAATTTGTGTTGTGATGGATGACAAAATGAAGCTGGTATTGTAGTATCTGTATACGTCGGTTTGCGAAAAATTTCAAACGAGTGACAGGTACCGTCCCTTTTGATAGTCAAATCTAAGAAGTTGATCGAGTTGTTTTGGTCCATTTCTAATTTAAACTTAATCTTGGGGTGTATACTATTAATTCTTGTAAGGAAACAGTGAAGCTGACGCTCGGTGCCCTTCCAAGCTAGCAAAATATCGTCCACGTATCTATAATAATATAATATATTTTGTTCTTTCACCAAATGTTCGAGTTCGTAGTTATTCATGAATATATCTGCCAACAACGGACTAAGCGGTGAACCCATAGCCAAACCCTCTTTCTGTAAGTAGTATTTGCTGTCGAATTGAAAATAATTCTGTCTACTGCATAACTCGGTTAACTTTAAAATGTCGTTAATCTGTCCCGGGTGTATTTTATTTCTTTCCAACATACTTCTAATTATAATGAGGCATTCTTTATAAGGCAACGTGCCTTGTGAATAAGCTTTCTACATCCAATGACACCAGTTTTATGTGGTTAGGTAGACATATGTGTTTAATTTTGCTAATTAAATCTAATGACGCACACCAGTCGTACGACGCGTGACGGAGGAAATTAGAAATTGCGAGCACATAAAAGACATGCACACAGTAGAACAGTGCTCAGTCGTTGTCCTGAGGATGCCTCGTGGAGAGGCGAAACACGAGTCGAAGCATAGTCAGCACACAGAGCGGGATACTGCACGTCAGGTATTTTCCTGGAACCCATTTCCACATTATTCCATTTATCCCTTATCCTTTGTCTTTAGCGGAGTTCGGTATTGTCAACCGTTTTCTATTGCAATATTCGGGGTGGACAATCCGAGGGTGCGTGGTGGGTTCCTCTTTCCTTCCATTAGGTTACAATGGAGTGCCGCCAAGTAACGCCTGATTCAATCAACTATAAACATTTTATTTATGGTACAATAAGTGAGAATGGCAGGTATACATAACACTAAATAATAAAATACTATCTTTATTTTACATGAATAATATAATAATTAGAAAGATTTACGAATATTTTAGGAACTATTTGCGCAAGTTCATCATATAAGTAACTGGTGGTTAAATATATGATGCAGTATGCCAGTGAAAAAAAGTTCCTACTTAATGTGAAAGAGCTTTATTAAATGAATACTACGATTCTACAATAGCTGATGTCACATAACATACATATCTTCACGCCTTTTATCCCCGAAGGGGTAGGCAGAGGTGTATTACACACCCTCACTTCGCCAGATATGTTTCGGTCCCAATGTAATAGGGGGCGAGCCTATTGCCATCTACCGGGCACATTGTTAAGCGAGCGATAATTAATATTTTTAATACACACATAACTTCGAAAAGTCATAGGTGTGTGCCCGGGGTAACTGGGGATCGAACCCGAGACCATCGTCTCGGCAGTCCGTTAAGTACACCACTGGGCTATCGCCGCTTTCATGTCATGTCATCATCATATTATGTTGTAGTGGCTTACATCGTTATAAGATAATTAACCCGGCGAGAATGTGGTGAAAAATAGTTACACGAAGTATGTGGCAGGGTAAATTTTACCCTTATGTATTAATGCATACTGTGATGTAATTATAGCCATATTATTTAAAAATGCACTCTTTTATTAATTTTTATTATATTCTTTATAATATAAAATAAAAAAGCACTGCATATTCTATTGTTTATTTATTCATTTTACAGCAAACAGGAACGAAGGAATTAACAATCAACAAAAATTAGGCACCTCAGAAACCATAACAAATCTTAAAACTTCTTCTTAATTTTTTAATAATTGCACGTTAATCATTTAACTTATGTAATTATCTTATAAACAAATTAAATCAGCAATATTTAAATTAATTGTAACAGTTTTTTTTTTTCAGTCTTGAACATTGGCGCAATAATTGCTAAAGAAAATCGCATGTTCCTCACAAATGGCTTTTGCACAGCGCTTACAATCATGTTTAGTCTTTCGGTCTTTCTTATAAGGACAGTCACGACATCTGACAGCTCGTAAATAACTATTTTTTTGATGCTAACGTTGAGGGTTCACCAAGTTGACAAGAGATACGCTCACGAATCTATATCGGAATATTCATTTTAACTTTTCGCTGGCGTAAATATTCGTACACCAGCGACAAGCCCAAATTGGAATTTCATCATCAGGCTCATCCCTATTTTCCTTGTCATAACTATTTGTCACGCTACTGGCAGCCTGCTCCGTTTCAGAACTAATTTCGTGGTTGCTACAGCCAACTTCAGAATTTAATTCGTCGAAAAAATCGTTTAGCACTTCCTCTAACATAAATCTGAATCGTTCGTTATTCATATTGAAGAAAAACTGAAAAAAAGCATATGTTATTAGCATTTGAAATCCAAATAAATAAATAAAAACAAATTTCAAAACACATGCACCAGCTATGTGGCAGGGTAAAACTTACCCGAGACAGGTTGGCAGGCGTATAACTCCCACGCAGACGCACGCAACACTGAGATCATCATACTACCTACCCCGACAATCCCTTACCTGCAGCTACTGAGCGACGCGTTGTTGCTAAACGCGAAATTTAAAATATATGGCAGTTTAAGTAATGGGCAGGGTGTAAAATACCCTGCCACATTACTTAAACTACGAATTAACGATAGCACGACAACCACAGAGTAAACCGATTAGTTTTAGAATATAAGTTAAACTTATTTAAATACCATTGCTTTGGCGCTGTACCGAGGGGTTACCTGCAGAATTGAGTCTATCTATATAATTATCCACCGATCGCCACTATTACTCCAGGATAGTACGTGAAGCGGTTGAAATCAAAAAACATAGAAATTTCAACCGGGAGGACGGATACAGACTATCGACCACTTGGAACCCAGTTATCAACAAATGCAAACAACGCCGCAGTAACACAACTCATCAGTGTGTAGACGTCATAAGTGTAGTGTGTCGAAGTACCGACAGTGCGGATAGAACTCAAAATATCAAAAATATAAAACAAGTGAGGGTAGCTGCCGAAACCCGCGCTTCACAAGGACGGCGCTGAGCTGACATCAGTCCCTCCACGACCACAACCGTTGCAAGCCGGTAGAAACGTAGGAGAATAACAGAGGTATTTATGCCTTGAAATAAATAAATTATCGCGACTAAGACCCGCTAAATAATATTGTATGATGTATACAAATCGCGAAAGTTTAAAATCGATTAATTATAACATTCCAGATCTAAGTCCTACTTTTTACAGCGCAAACTGCGAGTTCTATCTTGACGTCACATTTTCCCGTAGTGACGCTTTTGTTAATAAGTCGCGTCTCCTCCCGAATGCGTCATCTGTTGTCCACAACACCGTCGTGTGCGAACACACCTTTCAGTTACCACAAGCCCCATCAGGTAACTCCTTCGTTAAGGTTAGATATCAAATGAAAAGGCCACGTTTGGATCTCTCTTACGCTTTATTTCCTTAAGGTCAAAGACGTCACTCGTTATAATCCATTTTGAAAATAACTAGCCGTGTGGTTGACGGCATAGAATACAAGTGTCACCACCCCCTATCTTCCCGTGGGTGTCGTAAGAGGCGACTAAGGGATAACACGATGCAAATACCATCTTTGCGTAGAGACGGAAAACTCGACATCAAACCCTATACGACTGCCTCGTTGGTCTCGCGGCATAAATGTGCGCGTGGGATCGGCAGGTCGTGGGTTCGATTCCTGGGTCGGGCGGTGTTACTGGGTTTTTCTGTCACGAAATTCTCAGTAGCAGCACGGAGTCTGGAAATGTGCCCGGTACGGCAATAGGCTCGCCCCTTATTACGTGGGACTAAAGTATATCTGGCGAAAAGTGGGTGTAGAAATACACCTCTGCCTACCTCTTCAGGGTTATAGGCGTGAGACTATGTATGTATGTATGTAAATAAAGTGCTGAATCACATCTAATACCTTTATGCGGATATATAATATAATTCACAAATATTACTCACTACCTTCCCCTCGGGTGAGCCCGCGTCAGAATCATTTATCGGGAAAAATGATTATAATGTGCTTTTGATGTGAACTATATTACTTCAAAGTTTCATTAAGATCCGATAGTAGCTTTTGCGTGAAAAAGTAACAAACATCCATTACACAAACCTTCACATTTATAATACTAGTAAGATAGAGATTAAATTACTATTTATAGTTTTCGTGGCTCACTTACTTACCTACTTTGTACAGCTTTAAAATCGCCAAGGTTGTGTTTTTATCACCAATTCTCTGTGATTGACGCAATAACAATTTAGCTTTTCGCAGAGCACAGAGAAGTTGGATTGGTTAGACGATTAGGTTTTGAAAATATCGTACGTAATAGCTGTTAGGGGTGCCATATATCACTATGATTATGCTATCAAAAACAGCTAAAGTCTGCGAAGGCCGTGAACGAAGTGTTAGTTAAAGTGATTATTTATCTTGCTTACAGCCAAATGGTACTGGGAAATCAGTAGACTACCTTCTTAATCTATACTTAATATTATAATGCTGAAGAGTTTGTTTGCTTGAACGCGCTAATCACAGGCACTACTGGGCCGATTTGGATAATTCTAATCTTATTTTGTGTTGGATAGATTTGTCAAGGAAGGCTATAAAACATCACGCTATGCGCCAAGGGTGCGAGCAGTAGCCCTAAATAACGCGTGTGTAGTCCCGAGCTCAGTAAGTTATCTAATAACCGTCGTTCGACTGGACAGAGCCATCGATTATCATCATTAAATAATTTATTTCGTTGTCATCTACAAGTTTGGAGCGCAGGAACCAAATTGCCCCAAGTTTACAATAATTATTTTATCCAAACGTATTTCGAATTGATAGATGGCACGAAGTAGTTAAAAAAGTAGGTAAACTTGATTCTATGTAGATTTATTGTTGTGAAAATCTTTAGTTACAGATGAATAATACGGAATGTGGTGATGTACTTACTTTCTACAAACAAACCTAACTCAGTAATTTAAGTGACACCTACGATTAACCTCGCAAACTAATCTCATCCCCTGAGGATACATAACAGTTTGCTCAAGATTAAAATAATCAACAAAGTCTGCCAATTCACGAGTGGTCATTCTGGTGGACTAAACTCTAACCCTTCTCATAACGAGAGAAGGGTCGTGCCCAGCAGGGATACTGTTTATAGACAGAACTATATATAAAATTAAGTTCATAGTTTCCAACCTTTACATAGGAATTGAAGGCAAATGTATGCTCTTTCAAAGGGCACTTAAAGAGTGACTTATCTGTCAATAAATTGATTTGTGTGTCGTATTTTCCACATGATAACAAAAGGAAATCAAAAACACATCGCCAGAAATATTTTACAACACAGCGACTATACAATCCAATTTATTCACCCTTTACACTTTCACATTAAAGTGTTGGCGTAGGAATAATAAACCGTAGATCAAAGACAGGAAAATCCCTTCGAACTTCCTACAACGCGAGGTGCAAGTATGTTATATGTAGATGGGGCTCGAGCAAGAGATAAGAAGCTTTGAACGTGTGTTATATCGCCACGTACGTCACACGTACGGCTAAAGTTGCAAGATAAGTTGAAAAGAAGTGAAATACACATTAAAATATACACCACTGTATATATTTCTCTACATATATTTTGCAATATATTCTGAACTAGCGACCCGCCCCGGCTTCGCACGGGTACAATGTAATATTATGCATGTATTATACATATAAAACTTCCTTTTGAACCATTCTATCTATTAAAAAATACACATTCAAATCCGTTGTGCAGTTTTAAAATTTTAAGCATACATAGGAACAGACAGATCGAAGACAGACCCTTTTATATACTACTAGCTGACCCGGCAAACGTTGTTTTGCAAAATTTTGTTTTCTTTTTTGTTTTTTTTTTTTTGAAAAATGCATGTTAGCCGATTCTCATAGATACCGGATAAGCTCAAAAAATTTCATCAAAATCGGTCAAGCCGTTTCGGAGGAGTATGGCAACGAAAACTGTGGCACGAGAATTTTATATATTAGATGTAGTCATACGAAACAGTGTGCTGGGTATGATTACATTTAAACAATGTTGGGTAGACTGCAGGCTATTTATGAGCTTCAGCTTCATCTTATCGTAGCTCCATCCATTATAGTTGAAATCAAAATTATCGTCTTTCAGGTTGTGATTTCAACAACAGTAGGACCAAATACAGCTTTGTATAGAGGCGATGTCGTCTACTCTATCAAATGTTTGGGATTTATCGTTTAGCAGACCAAGAGACAAAATATTTCATTTATTGTATTAGAAGAATAAAACTTGATATTAATTTATTGTAGTTTTAACACTTAATCTTTAGTTTGTACTCCTAAATTGATCGGAGAAATTGATGACTGAAATGTGACGATAACATAAACAGATGCTGCTCTTTACAAAATTACAGTTTTGTTAGATTTTAAAATATGGTATTAAAAAGGGTGGCCCTGAGTTCTATTGCTCGTTCTTCCTTGTGGTTCTACGCCAATTACATTACGAACGCGACACTAAATGCAAACGAAGATTTATTGGACATCGTAAAGCCATAACTATCAATTTTACAACTATATAAAGTATAGCATCGATACTAATTCAAAAATCGTATCGTTTTACTAATGCTTCAACATGCGACAGAAAACACGACGACGGCGACGCTGAGAGTAGGTTTTATCAGGATATAATTATATAATAATAATATTCTACCACATTAACACTAACACCGTCTAGTCCCAAACTAAGCAGAGCTTGTACTACTACTACTTGTACACTAAATAAGACAATGGATATACATACATATATACTTTTTTTTTGTAAATACATACATATTATACATAGAAATACCCAGACCAAGACAAACATCCATATTCACGCACACAAATGTTTGACTTGAGCGGGAAGCGAACCCGCAACCTTCGGCGTGGCAGGTTCTTACACTACCGCTACGCCAACCGGTCGTCGTAGGATGACATAAATCTTTTAAAACATATTGTAGGTATACCCTCAGATTTGACTGAATTAGCTTTACCTCGGAGTGACTTACACCTGCAACTCACGATTATACGTGGCATGCCGTAGGCCATACGCACGCTAGTATACGCCATACCAGGTAAGCAGAAAATTATCTTTATATATATAAAATCCTTGCGTTACTTACTGATTGACAGACACGCTACAGCCGAAACTATTGGGCGCAGGAAGCTGAAATTTGGCATGTATGTTCCTTGGAAACCGTAAGGGTGCACTAAGAAGGGATTTCCCGAAATTCCCACGGGATCAGCCAAAACGGGTAAATTAAAAAAAATTGCAGGCGTAGCTGCTGGCGTCCTCTAGTCTGACATAAGTATCGGTTCATTTTTTGCCGTAGATCTTTATGTATTATGTAGATCTTTTTGAAATTTACAACTTTACAACAAAGTATGGTAGATTATCAAATCATTAATCAAATATAAATTCATTAAGCTTCTGAAAACAGACTACCTCGTTGGTCTGACTGCCTCGTTAGTCTCGCGGCATAAATATGCGGAGTCTGGTAATGTGCCCGGTACGGCAAAAGGCTCGCCCCCTATCACGTGGGACTAAAATAAATCTGGCGAAAAGTGGGTGTAGCAATACACCTTGGCCTACCTCTTCGGGAATATAGGCGTGAGACTATGTATGTATGTACTTATGCAGTTTAATATTCATTCGATTTACAACCAAAACTGGATCTCACGTTTGTAGCAAAATTATTATTAATACCTACGGCTACTGCTTTAATTTGATCCAATTTTTTATGAAACTTTTCCTCTGGTGCAACTATGAAGTTTTCAAGACTAACTCTCCAGAACTAACTTTAATGCTGCGAGATATTATTAAATTGATTTTAAAATTCACAGCTCTTAGCGTATAAACTTTTTATTGAAGATTTTATAAAATGAAGCGGCATTCCATTCTTGAACTTTTGAATCTGCCTTTATAACCTTCAACAATTTAGAAATAGTAGCTAAAGATTAAAATAAAAGCAGTTTAAGAGACCATGCGTCAGACATTTTTATTAGTTCATCTTAATTTATTTTTGAATCAGAAACTTTGCGATGCGGGCCTCTCGTCAATAAGATTTATACGTGAACCTCCTGAGAAACTTTTACATTTTTATTTGCGAGCGATCTAATTAATATTGATCTATTTGTTCTATTCGTATTCCTACTAATATTATAAATTCGTGTATGTTCCTATTTTCGTGTATGTTCGATTTTGTTGAAATTTAATATAGATATATATTGGACCATGGAGATAGACATAGGCTACCATTCGTTTCAAAAATTAAACTGGGCAAGATTGTAGGGAGGGTAGAAGTTTGTACGACACAAATTTACCTCTTGGCAGTTAGAACGCATGCGCTGTAATAATTGAGTGCTGCGCATGTGCTATCGTATATCTGTCAGTACTGTCACATCATACATATTGTCATATTGTGAACGGTGATTACAAAATATTATAAATGCGAAAGTGTTTATAGATATATATTGGTCATGTATTGGAACATGGCTTTGACATTTGACTGTATGCAAGGTATGATTGCATGTTATTAAGTACTTCTCGGTAGATAATAATGGTAGACAATGTCATGGATACTGAGTTACTTTGTACCCAACAGAGTTTTTGAAATCTTTGAATAATCAGGATTGCCATCACACAACTCGACACTGAAAGTAGATTTGTTTTACCACGCATTCAATTATTGCCTAGCTATTCATATACCTGACAGATCGTTGACTTCAACAGAATCGATACTGATTGTTTTACTGTCATTCACATGCTTTAACCAACATTATCCTATTTTCTTTGCAATAAGTAGATTTGTCTTTCTAAATATCCATTTGCACCCTCGCTGATTTCAAAGAGGTAAAACTTTAACTTTTCGTACAATTAGGATTAACTGACTGAGAAGCAAATGGAAGATACCGAACGGTACTTTAAGAAAATTTTAACAGATATGTGAGAACTAATATTATAAAGTTAAACATTCGTCTAGCATTTGTGGTTATGAGCACGAAAGGCACCAGAATTGCACACTTGAATAATTAACGATTCTTTATCGTTAAAAAGAACTGTATAATTAAATAAGTACGATAGCTTTTAAGACAATTACTAGTCACAACTTAAACAAGTTATGTTGTTTTGTGTTGATTGAGTACCCTATATGTACCATACAGTCTTACAAGGCACTTGTTTATGGAGCCAAGATGATATAAGACTGGAATAATAGTGTTTGCCTTGTACTATATAAATAGTCAGCTCCCTTCAGTCCCGTCATAAGTACCATTGTATGTTGTGCTTTGAGATTTGTGCTGTCAGGCAAAACCTTTGCACATAGTAAATAATTTCTCATAAATGTTTCAATTGGTTGGATTAAAGTCCTGAATCTTGGAAATATCTTTATCAATAACAATATGTTGCCAATAAAAGTTATTTTCTTCAATAAGCTATTGAATATCTCTAACTGAAGGAGCAGCTAGGGGTTATAATAAAATTCATTTTAAAATTTGTTAAGTGCATTTCGGTATTTATGTAGAGTTCTCGTAGTTGACCTTTACTAATCCAACTACTGTAATCCATCGTACGCAAATAATAACTCTTTACGCACATTGCAGTGCTCACGTAGCGCATGATTCCTTGATGTTTAACTTGAGATGTCGTCGCTTCACTGCGTCGAGAGTTAAGTTTACTGTACAAATATTTAATTGAATAGATACTTGATAGTAATGAAAGGCTAATGGGTTCAGACTCTCGGCGTGGAACACTGATTTTAAAAAGTTATGAGCCTATTAAATGGCCTGCCTCCGTGGTCCAGTGGATAGCGTATGCGACAGCTGATCGGAGGTCCCGTGTTCGATTTCCGGGTTGGGCAAAAGTGTTACTGGGTTTTTCCAAATTCTCAGTAGCAGCACGGAGTCTGGTGATGTGCCCGGTAACGGCAATAGGCTCGCCCCCTATTACGTGGGACCTAAAATTCATCCTTCGGGGATACAGGCGTGAGAAAAAAATAAATGGAGGAGTTTTTTTTTTAAAGACAACTATCGCATTAGGACTAAATCCAGTGTCGTGGGGGACTTTACAAACATACAACAAACGGACAAAATAAACACCCAGACTCGAAACTACAATTTATGAATCACACAAAGTGTTGTATCGTGTGGGGATCGAACCCACAACACTTCGGCACAGTGTCAAGTGGTTCTTAATCTTTTATTGAAATGTTTAAAAAATGAAATAAAAGGGCAACAATTTACTTCTGATCTATATTCGTAGCTCAAGTCTCTTAACCGCTAATTGCACTTGACAGTTAAAAAGAACTGTAATGGAACAATTATTTGAAAATCCCTTTTATCGGAGATGATTTTAAAAATATTAGATATTCAGAAATTTTTTAGCAAAACATTATATCATTTATATCTTCAGTAAATCATGAATGAGTTTCAAAGTTTTTAGGGGTTAGTGATATCTGTGCCATGAACCCTAAAATGAAGTTAAGGGCTCATTATTTCGTAGAACGCGATTGAATTCTGAAACAAAACCGATCACTCATGGTCTACTACCTTACGTCTTCCAATTATTTTCTGTCTCCAAGAAAATTGCCTGTCAATCCGAACATAACTAGCTTTTGCTACCACGCATACGTTTATTGTCAAGAATATAATTGTCTACTTAAACTCGAAGTTATGTGTGGATTAAAAATTATCGCTCGCTTAATAATGTGCCCGGTAAATGGCAATAGGCTCGCCCCCTATTACATTGGGACCGAAACATATCTGGCGAAGTGTGGGTGTGTAATACACCTCTGCCTACCCCTTCGGGGATAAAAGGCGTGAAGATATGTTATGTTATGTTAAACTCGAAAGAAAATTTTACATTTGTTATATTATTAAATACGAGAATATAAGTTTGGAACAATATAATGAGGTTGCTGTAATAAAAACGTGAATTTGTGTTCACTTGATAGATCAAGAAAACTGGATATGTTTTTTTTATATGTGTTGTAAATAATACTTGTCAGTTGCTTGTAACGATTATCCAACGTGTAATTATGCTCCAACAGGAGATTATAAAAAATACAAATAATAATATTTTTGCAAATGTAGATTGTACACCAAAGACCAAAGGGTCTGAAACAGGTTCTTCGAATTTAAGTAAGTGTTAAAGGATAGATATATCTCACAAACCTTGTTACTAAGTCGATTTAATACCTCCAATGATCAATTTCTCCATAGTTTTAATAGATCGTTATAAGAAATACAGATGTACAGGTCTGATGGCTTGGCAACAGGCATGATTTGACAAAATCTCAACACAATTGAAATGGCTACCTACAGAGATATTACACGCTTGAATGCCATTCCCCGTGACAATGAAATAAAAAGAAATTTCAATTCCAATAAAAAGTTTTCGCGTTAGCTGGCATTTTCAGTACAATGGATATTTGATAAATGTTCTGCGTATTTTTTTTTTTAATCTGAGCTGTAAGTGTCTAAATTTTAACCCAGGAATGATCCTGGCCGAAGCCTGTGCTGCACTGCTGCATTAAACCATCTAAGAACCCATATGGTTGCCTGTCTGCTAAGCCGAACTGAAAGGTTAATACAGCGGGTGCAAAATGCATGTGCACGATTCTGCTTTAATGTGCCACCACGCTCACATATCACACCCATACTAAATAAAAACAGAATCCTCAGGATGTCATCTCGCAGGCAACTACACCTGGCCTCCCTTCTTTTCGGTGTTGTGTCTACGGGTAGGCCCAAATATCTCTTTAATAAACTAACATGGTCCAGCGACCTCAATAAACACAATACGAGAGGGTCTACTTACCTACTGGTTATGCCTAGACACCGAACTGCTGCCTTTCGTGGTAGTTTTAAAATAACTGCAACTCACTGTTGGAATGACCTGCCACCACCTTTAAGAACCCTGAAATCAAGGTACAGTTTTAGTAGAAAATACAAGCAACATCTCCTAAAACAACAGGTTCAGCTTTAATTTTAACAACTTACCACAACACAGCAAACAAGCTCAGATTTCTCACTGCATGACTGTATTGTCATTCAACCAGCCAGCGACGTATTTCTTACATATATGTACTAGGCCAGTGCTTATTGTTGGTATTTTCATTTCCTATTGCTCGGCTCAAACAAAACTGTGTTTAGGTAATGTACTCCCATATAATAATAACGTTTTGATTTGACGCACTGAAGACACATAAAGCAAATGATCCGATATATAGGTCTATGATAATGATGTATATTGTAATGGTTCACAAATAAGCATGTTAAACACGTTTTTAAATTTAAAATTGTCTCCTAAATTATTATTGTTGGTTTCCACCATTGTCACTTTGGCTTGGCGTCTAATTCCAACTTTTAAACTCCGCGCGATCAGCGCGTGCACAGATAAAAAAGAGACATGGACGTGCCGTGCACGCCCAAACCAGAGACAGGTGACCATGGTGGAGGCTTACAGATTGTCCAGTCATGTATTTAGTTTTAAGATTTAACTCACTTGTGCAGCATGTATTTTTTATGTTTGTGTCCGTAATATACATATTTATTTTATTTATTATTTATTTATTAATACAACGGTCCCAACAGAATACCAGCGCCATCTTGTGTCTCAAGACGGCAATATGCTGAGTTGGGAACCGATTCTGTTTATGTTAATAGGATGTTAGTTTTTATATTTTATATTTCTGTCTAAAACTTAAACAGAATAAATTGGTTTTTCTTTTCTTTTCTTTTCTATATGTATATATAACATTCTTGCGTAACTGACTCTTTGACTGACAGACAAGATCCAGCCAAAGCTCTTGGGCGCATGAAGCTGAAATGTGGCATGTATATTCCTTGGGCACTTCAGACGTGCACTAAAAAGGGATTTACCGAAATTTCCACGGGATCGGGCAGAAACAGTTAAATTAAAAAAGAAATGTGCGGGCGTAGTTGCGGGTACACTCTAGTTTAATTGGTCCAGCCGTTTAGTAGTTATGTGACAAACACACGTACAGAAGAAGAAATATTAATTATATATTATCTATTAAATCTTTAATTATATATTATTTATCATAGATAATTTGTAATTTAAAATGTATTTACCGTTTAAATTCTACAGCTCTTGTACTCTTTACATGAATAAAATTATTCATTTGTTTACTTACTTAAAGAGCTATGGCAGATTTTTAGTTAGTGCACTAAAAGCATCTTAAAAACTCATTACATCCAGAATTCATGAAATATTTTAATACGATTTTCTATATTTTAGTCTAATTTAGATGAGGCTAGGTAAAAAAGTATAAAATTAAAAATAGCTATTATATTTATTTTAAATTGTCTTTCGGGATTTATACCACGTACCTTTGTTTGTTTAAAATAAGTTTGTTATTTAAAATAAGTTTAAATGACCACGTAAGTTTAAATTTTAGCTATTATATGAATTGATTGCCGGCTCTTCGTAATGGCCATTTCTTTGGTTTGTCAGGTTTGTCAGAAAGCCACAAAGTTGCCAGAGTAAATAATTATTTTTCTAAGATAGAATCATGAATGTTTTTTTATAGATTAAGAGATTTAAATAGTTAATTAATATTAATAATACTATTTTTTTGCTTGTTACGTTTATTTCTATGAGGATTTTAAATAAAGTACAGTATTAATAACTTCTTTCGACATTTAAAGTAAATTTAAACTGGGCGCTGGCTAAAAGATGGCCATTCAGAGCTTTAAAAAAATACAACATGACATTTGACATTTCGATTTTTTTCACATCATCTCGCCAATGAATAGGTACGTAGTATTTGTATACTCTTTGGAATAGGTACAGATTTACATCTGTATTCATTGATCTCGCTGTCGCCCGCGCTTGTTTGTTTGTGTTCTGAGTGTTTTCGCTGCTTTTCCCCTGTTTTCAGTATTCTTTTTGACCCGGATTGCCCAAGGACTTTGTTTACGCTTCTTGTTATATGACTCAAACTGTTTATGGACTCTGATATTGCGTCTTTGTGACTTGTGCGTGCTTAAGGATTCCGATACTGCCCCGTTTCTTGGATATTGTTTTGTACCCGGTTTCTACAGCCAAAATTAGTGTTCGTGGTCGTGGCCACGGCAGTTGAAGTCCGTAAGGAACATAATATAGAAACAACTGAATATAATCTTAGAGGCAGTGATGACGCTATTTTAATAAGAGGTAGAATAAAATCAAGACACATAAGTCGGCAACAATATTATGTTTATGTTTTGATTGAAAATATATACCTGGACGAATAGAAATCACTGAATATTGCTGTAGTTGCCTCGTTGGTCGGCGTACGCTAGGATGTTGCGCTCATGTAATGATCATCGTTTGGTATTTGGGATGGGCTATTTTTTTTTATGGGACTAATCCCACCCTCATTCCCACTACTGTGTCACCTGTGTAGCCAGGTTCAGCAGCAGTGACCATTGATGACAACGAGTTTTAACACTCGTGAAGTCCCGGGGAAAGTTAAACTGTCTTGGAACCCGCAACGAACTTAATCAGAAGTATATTGGAGGAGTTGGAAAATGAATAATCCACTTCCCTCCTTAACAAAGCGGGAGACAAGCAACGAAGAGATATAGTGATGAGAAAAGATAAGCACCACGGACATGAGCATTAAGGGGGCCTAAATTGTGAACTATGCCTGTTTCCAGTAATATGTATGGCAGAAACGCCTATACGCACGGAAATTCGTCCTACTTGCCACAAGATCCGTATAGTACACTACTCCAGAAGTTACCTCTAATTCGTTAAGCATGATATTACGTTCAATTTGCCAAAGACTACACTCCCATAGAATGTGATGAGCAGATTGTTCATAATTGTTGCCAGATGTTGAACATTGGCATAACGGTGAATCAACTAGCTTAAATGAATACAACTTGCTCTTAAAGTTGCCATGACCTGTAAGAAATTGGGCTACACAGTGATCCACCTCCAACCAGTTCCTCGCCAGTCGCTCTCGGACGCATGGGAAGAACTGGTAGAGGTGACGGCCCTTAGTTGATGTGTTCCAGCGACATTGCCATTCATCAAGAAGATCGTCATAGACTGTGGATTGATGGTTCAACAATGTAGCGATCTTATGTCTGTCGCGCGGAGCTAGAAAATTTAGATCCATGTTATCTCGTGTCACGTAATACATTGCTGCTCGTCTTTCTGCCTCAAGATCGACTGGAAATACACCTGCCAGTACTGGCAAAGCTTCAGTACTAACTGTCCTATAAGCCTTGCACAAAAATATCAACGGCGGACGTTGACTTTGTAGCATTTTACGTCGTACTGCACCGATAGTAGCTCTATCAGCCCATGCAGGTGCACCATAACACATACAACCCAGATATGTTGCACCATAAATTACTTTTAAAGTTTTGAACGAAAGCCCCCATGTCGCAGTTGATATCTTTGACAAGGCGTAAAAACTTCTTTAAGATTTTTCACCTACTGTTTTAATGTGCTCGACAAATGAAAAGTTTCTCTCTAAAACTAACCCTAAATAACAAACTGATTCTTTGTTTCTAATGGTGATGTTATTGAATTTGATTCGAGGCGGTGTTTTTAAGTTCCCTTTCAAAAGTAATTGAAATGTTTTCTGTGGAGAAAAATATAAACGATTGCGTCCACCCCAATTGTTGATTAAGTCTAAACATTGATTAGCTAACCTTTCAAGTCCTACCCTAGTATTAGATTGAATAAGAAAAAGACCGTCATCTGCATATCCGGTCAATGAGCAACCTGGTGGTGGTGGTATGCTTAGAAAGTCATCAAAACCTAGATTCCATAAATACGGGCCTAACACTGATCCCTGCGGACAACCCATGGTCAGCGCCTTCGACACAGCATGGTGGCCTAATTTTAACTTTGCTGTTCCATGTAGGAAATACGTATAAATGAGGGAATATATGTTACTAAAGCATCCACGAGACTTTAATTTAAGTAAAAGCATTGGCCGCCATGCGTTGTCGAAAGCGCCAGATATATCTAAGAATATACCTAGCACATATTGTAGTGTTGATGACGAAACTATCTTCCTAACCGATATAACTGCGTCAACTGTCGATTTACCTACTGTGAAGCCAAATTGTCTATCGCTAAATCTAATACCGCCCGGCAGAAGCCGGGGAACTACGAGACGTTCTAAAAGCTTTCCTAGTGATGGTAACAATGTTATTGGCCTATATGACTTAGGGTCGTCGGACGGTTTGTCTCCTCTTTTTGGTATGATCCTAATGTAACCACTGCGCCATATACGAGGAAAAATACCTTCTGCTATGCAACGTTTAAACACAAACAAAATGGACTCACCAGATGTTTTACAAGCTTCCTTTATCATCTTGTTGGAGATTTTGTCTTCGCCTGAAGCTTTGTTAGGCGGCAAAGATCCGACAGCATTTATAAATTCGTCATGGGATGGTAGGTCTGACGCTGGTGAAACGGGTTGCAAAGCAGCCCATTGTCGGATCTGACGGTGTAGTCTGTCTCATTCTCCAGCCGATCGTTGGGTATCAGACAATTCAAGAGATAGTCCGTTGTCTCCTCAATACCAGTGGAATGTCTACCATTAATTTTGATATTTTGGGTATAAGCTAAGTCGATAGATCTATTTGCTTTAAATTCGTGATATAAAGGAGACCACGGACCCTCCCTATCGAGTCTATCAACAATCTTACGTAACAAATTTCTTTTGCATTTTTCAACTGCAGACCTATAATGAGATCTAGCAACTCTAAGAGCAATGAAGGCAGTATCATAAACGTCACCTGTTATTTGACGTCTTTTTAATAGATTTAAAAAGACGTCAAATAACAGGTGGCTTTCTACGTGCTCTGCGAAAGGCTCGCCGAAGTTCAGCTAAGTTGTTATTCCACCAATCACACCTACGAGTGTTGGTGATAGAACCACGGCCAATGGCAACATCCGCACAATATATGAAGGTGTCAGACAAAATTTCAGCACTCTCTTCTATAGAAAGACTACAGCAAGTGAAGTATTTGACATGTGACGCGAATAGTGAACCAAAAAGATCCCAATTAGCTCCTTTTGTTTTATATCTAAAATTAATAGAGGAGATACATGACGAGTCCCGTGGCAGCCTTGACGTGAATTCGTACACGATTAGGCGGTGATCACTACATGACGCGACCGGTAGAACACGCCACCTATCTATATGAACGTCCCCACAAGAAAGTGTGACGTCAATAAAAGACTCGCCCATGGGGCTGCAAAAAGTAGGTGGTGCATCTGGTGTGTTGTGGATGGATAAATTCATTTCTGCAATGAAATCCTCGACGGCGCACCGTCGATCCCTATCAGAAGAACGATATTTGCCATACCATAACGTAGATGATGCATTCACATCGGCACTAATTATGACCTTATGGCCCACAAGGGACCTTAAAACGAAGCGAAGATGGTGTAAGTAAGGGGCAACCGGATGTGAATATTGAAAGTAGCAGCTGACAACATAAACTCTAAAGGACGCAGAAGATACCTCCGCAACCGCACAGTGTGACGTCATGAGATTACTAATAGATGTTACTGTTAAGTTTGAATTCGCGACATAAATCCCAGCTCGTGCTTTGCCGTCCAGCTGTATGATTTTATTACTCTGGCTTGTATTTTGATATTGTTCTTGTACGAGTATTACGTCTAACTTATATTCTATAACTAAGCGCTCTAACTCTAATGTCGCCACCCTATCGTTGTGAAGGTTTAATTTTCCTATAACGATATTATCCATGATGTACCTACCTAAGTATAAGGTTCCCTAAACAATTAATTCAGTAGTTAGTATTAAGAATTAGTTGTTCTAATTTCAACTTATATGTGGGACATTCCTGAGATCCGCAACGATGGTCATGCGGTTTCTTAAGGCGTTTACATGCTACGCATGAAGGTTTAAAATCAGGAAGATCTTTATTTGAGCATGTTTTTGTTTCGTGTTCCCCAGCACAGTGAGCACAAGCAGCTGTTTTATACGTACAAAACTTTTGAACATGACCGAATTGTTGACATTTTGAACACCGCACTATTTCTATGTCGTCTATAAACCTACATGTTGCCCAATCTATAAACAATTTTTCTTTTGTGCTAACAAGATGTTTACGAATGTCTGGTTCTACTTCCAGGCCTATCCATTTACGACCACTATCTAATTTACGCCTACGAGTGATTTTGGTATTTTTAATAAACGTTTCCTCATCTACACTTACCTCATCTTTGATATTCTGACGGTATAACGCCGTGATGAACGCTTTGTCCTCCATAGCACCGGGTACGTCCTTGACAAGAATGCGAGGCTTACGCCCTTTCGGTTTCTCTAGACGTAGACCGGCAGACCTAATCGCACTTACGGATTCCAACTTTTTGAGTTGTTTTTCGTTGGCTACACGTAGTACTACCTCAGACTTGGCTGTTTTTTTGACACCTACTATTTGAAAGCCTTCGTCGCAAGGTTTGATGGCCTTCATCAGTGCCTGCTTCGTAGCGGATGACGACCCGTATTCAGCTGAACGCTCTGTAGTCGGGTAAGCTACAATAGCTGGGCGTTGGACACGGTGAGTCTCCACCGCGGCCGCCGCCGGCACTGACTTCGCTGGTAGACGAAGGCTAAGTTTTTGTGCGTACGTCGGCTTTTGCTGATTGTTTTTTAGGCTATCTAAAGCTGATTTTCCACCAGAGTGGCGAGACGAGGCGAGGCAAGGAGAGAAATGAAATTTGTATGGCAAATTTTCAATTCTCTCCCAGCGCATCTTTGGTGGAAACAGTGTGGATTGGCGAGAATATGCGAGGCGTGAATTGAAATATTTGTTTGTGTAAAAATGAACCGCATTGCTTCCGACATAGAGTATTAATTAACTTTGCAACAGAAACACGCTTCTCGCGATAGAAATTGCGTGTGTATTGCAACTCGAACTCAAACAGCACTGTATCTATATCTTTATCTAATGAAGCCTACGGGCGGCGCGGCGGTCACGCGCGAGCTCGCGATGGCAATTTTTAGTGGAAAAGGGTCAGTGCGATTTCAATTCTCTTCTCGCCTAGTCTCGTCTCGCCACTCTGGTGGAAAATCACCTTAACTCTCGTTCCAAATGCGCCATCCTAGTTTCGTTACTAGATGATTTTTAATGCTAGTATGGATACTATACCTGTTATACGCTGCGTAAAATCCATTATGGCAGTTTTGTTAGCGACGTTAATACGCGATCCTTGATCGTTCACTAACTCATTTATGTTGGCCAAATAACTAGTTGCCTGAGCTACTAAATCATAATAATTATCAGAATAATTGACACTATTTACCAATGGTTCGCTTTGAAAACATTTTGACCTATCATCTGGCGTAATAAACGATGGTGACATATCACTAAATAAACGTTTAGTCGTTGGCGACTTCGGTGTACAAAAATCCGTGCCGCCACCACGATCAGGTGGTTCATTACAGAATAAAGACATTATTACCTTACCTTATTTAACTATACTATATTGTATCCGCAAAAGGAAACCTAAACACAAATATATTAAACAGTAAAAATAATTTAGTAAAAAACTTACCTACTTTTTTCGCAGTACCTACATTAAGAAAAAATAAAAGACTTACCGATCGATGAATTACACTTATTTACACTATTTACAATATAATATGTACAGAACTTACAATACACGGAGCCTAAACCCTAAAATACACAACCAGAAGCAACTCACGAGCTGAGAAATTATCACAAAACCGGTAAAAAGTTATTTAAAAACACTGCTATTTGTTTCGCACCACACTGTACGAAGCGCGGGAGGGAAGTGGGATGGGCTAGTAGACATCAACAAAATATCTTTGCACCAGCTGCCTTTTTAGATGATGTGCTAGTTATAGAGGATGATGAATAATAAAATATTGTAAAATGAAATCTTGTGTTTTTACTATTCACCAAACCTTTTTCATACATTAGGGAACCTGAAACATCTTTTTATCCTTGGTAATCCTATGTAAGTAACACGTTAAGAAACCGTCGTCGGCTCACTATTTCACACGACTGCCCAAAAAGTAGTGTAAGTATTGTTTTTTTTTTATAATCATAAATCATATTTCATTTATTCATGCACCATGAAATAAAAATATACATGCGGTTATCCGCAATAGGCTTCGTCAAAATGTCACAGAGAATTGCAATATGAAATAATAAGACTACAGATTGTTTGTTAAATCTGTGATGAAATGTATGTGAGTTTCTTTATTCCGCCATAACTTCTAAATGGCTGAACAGATTTCGGTGAGTGAACTATTGTTGGAATCCTCACGTGACATAGGCTATATATTTTTTGGGAAATCAGTCGTGTTTTATTTTTCTTTGAAAAACCGTTCAGTATGTAAATAAATAGTCAATATTGATAGCATATGTTTAAAGCTGCATAAGAGCATCTGATTTTAACGACTGATATCTATGTATGTCATGATAACAGACTGGTCTCTCTATGCACAGAGGAGCTTAAGACAAATCCAAGTGATGCCCACACCTGGGGTTGCTTAACTTGCGTAATCGTTAATAATGTTTACTAGTGGGTATAAATAGTATTATGAGCTCCTTCAGTTTTATATATCAATAAATTATTATTTGATGCAGCAATATACTAAATAGATGGTTATTAATGACATAACCTATAAAACTTCTGAGCATGATAACTCAAAAACCTGGCCTCCTACAGTTACGATTTTTACCTTTAGAATCAGCAATATATATTCTATCAATCAAGGTATATTTCATTTATAGATGCTAAATTTGGTGATTAACTAAAATGATGTATGGGAAGCTGCTATAGCTCTTTATTTATTTGCAACACTTTAAAGTATCCAATTAGTATAACACACGATATTATTCAAAGTATTCTGAGTATTATTTTACTTTTTGAATTACAGTTTTATATAAAAAACATCAAATAATTCAGTTAAAGCTCATCATTACTTAGTATTATCTCATTAGCAATTAAATCGCATCACATAAACCATATAGAACTAAATGTATGAGCCCGATAAATGCAAATTCTTCTTCGCAATACTGAATAAAGATTTTACATTCATAATCATGATCATCAGCCCTTTATAATGTCCCACTGCTGGGCATGGGCCTCTTCTCACTATGAGAAGGGTAATGCCATAGTCCACCACGCTGGCCTAGTGCGGGTTGGTAGTCTTCACATGTCTTTCGACAACTTTATGGAGGACTCTCAGACATGCAGGTCACCTCACAATGTTTTCCTTCACCGTTTAGCAAGCGATATTTAATAATTAATACTCCGAAAATTCATTGGTGCGTGCTGTGGATTCGAACCCGAGACCCTCTGCGTAGCAGTCGATCTCTCCACTCAGCTATCGCTGCTGCTTTAACATTCAGATTAATTATTAACGTTAAATTAAGAGAGGTGCAACTCACTAAAATCTAGATTTCCCTGAATCTGACAGCAAGAGCGGGGAACAAATTAGTGCTGCATAAAGTCTTAGTGAAGCTTTGTTCTCTGTTTGCGGTTATTATTGTTCTCAAGTCCTTAGAGACTGCTGCGAGATTTTGACTGACTGCGGCTATTAAATTTAATTATCAACTATTAAAAGTCTTCGGTCGGTTTTCAAGCTTCAGTTTTATATTTCTTAATACAATGAAAATATATATGTCAGAACAGAGTGTAATCTGAATACCGTAAGGGCTCCTGGTTGAATTATAAGAATTATAATAAGAAGAGAGCACTATTACTTATATATAGACCTTTTTTGTGTCGCGATGGTAATCCCTTTTGACGTGTGTGGTATAGCAGGTTATATAACGACTGCAACATCCTTGTTGATTATTCAAAAAAGAAAAATCCGGAGAAACATTCACGTCCAAGGAAAGCAACAAGATAAAATTGATTGCAAAATAACATCAGGGAAAGTGCGTAATAAGACAGTTCAGTGTAAGTGCCACACTCAACTGTCTTATGACGCAATTTCCCTAACGATATTTTACCTAATAGTTTTTTTGTATACAATAAGTGAACAATTGTGACAACACAACATTGAGATAATTGCACCTATTTGCATTCAAGTGGTTTTTTGTCTAAGTGATGCCATTGAAATGCAGCAACGTATTTATGATAAATGCTTCTGTTTGAGCGGCTAGAATATATGCTGAATATTTAATGGCCCAAGGAGTACATTGTGGCACTAGGTCAACATACAGAAAGTTTAACATACTGGAAATGACTGCACGGGCTTTATGATTTAAGCAGCCACTGCGCGAGTGATGTGGGTTTAGGTATTAATACTTTCGTGGTCATTTAGACTTATAAAAATTGACCAATCACATTGCTCAAAATATATATCTCATCTCCGCTCCGATTCAGTGGAAATAGTGTTAGCGGAGTTATATTAAAATGTATGGTGCGCGGAGATAAGCGGGGCACAGCGGTGTCGAGCTTAGTGGAGCTGTGCCGGGTGAAGCGGGGCTATGCAGTGTAGAGCGGGGATGCGCGCGGTAGAGCGGGGTTGCGCGGGGTGGAGCAGGGCTGAGAGAGGTAACGTGACGTCAGGCGCGGGAGTTTCTTTGTAGTAGTAGTTGAGAAACCGTACTGACTGAAAACAAAATGTATTCACAGCCCCGTTCAGCTCATTTTCACTTCACAGCTCCGCTCCGCTAGGCTCAGCTCTAGTCCGCCCCGGTCGTCTCAGCTCCGCTCGGCTCCACTTCACCCAGCTACATAGCCCAGCCCTGCACCGCTCATCTTTGCGCAGCTTTAGTGGAAACACCTACCTATTTATACGGCTCTGCTCCGCTGAACTCCGCGCAGCTCCGCTTCTGTGGAAACGCACCTATTTTAAATTGTCTTTCGTGATTTATACCACGTACCTTTGTTTGGAGTAACCGATATTTTGGCACTGTAGCAGGCGCCATATTCACATATGTTCTGCGGGTATTGTAAATGGATGAATGTTACGAGCAAATAAAACCGTCAACCCGCTTTCTAATTTGTTTTTGTGTACAACACCTTTACCACTGTTTTCACTATCGCACTGTATGATGTGAGTTTGATCTCCACACGAGACAAAACTTTGTGTGAGTCTAAAATTGTTGTTTCTAGTCTGGGTGTACTTTGTCTCTGTTGCTTGTCTGTTAGTTATGTTGTCCATGACAAAGGCTATTAGTGCGTGAGTCGTTTGATAATCTGTAATGAGAGTTCTCTAAATAATAATGTGGGAAGTATTTAAACTTATAAGTATTACTTTTTGGAGCAAGCTGTATATGGCGAGCTGTCTTGCGCTAAATTTTCAAGAAAGCTAATCTAGCTTGGGGAAGAAAACCTGATACTCGTTCAATACGGAGCTACATCCTGATCAGATAACAAAGAGGTTATTTTACGTATAAAATAGTTCTACATTATGATAAAAAAAATACACTTCATGAACTTCATCATCAGCCTTTAATAGTCCACTGCTGGACTAGGTCTCTCCTTTGAAAGGAGGAATTGGCCTACTATACCACGCTGGCCAAACGGGTTGGTATAGGGTTTGTATCAAGTTTTCCTTTTCTTACAGTGCTGTTCTCTGCAAAATATGCACCCTCTGTCGACTCTTACGACACCCTTGGGATGATATGGGGTGGTGACAATCCGTATTCTTAATCCGTCACCACACGGACTAATATAATATATACGTAAATATATAATTATACATATTTAAATAATATATATAAGATGATCAAATCTCAATAACTTGATTGTTTTTACTTTTCATTCGTGATATAATTCGTTCAAACAATTCACCAAAGGTCTAAAGGTTCTAAAGTGCAACCTCCTAATTAAATCCCCAGATAAAAGTTGGCTATTTTCTGCTCTTCGATAGTTGCAGCTTAGTCATGCAGGACGTAATCAATATGAAATAATTTTGTTTTCCATAGTTCTTGTATAAATTACAAAGATATTTCTGTCGATTTTTAATAATGTGCTATATCTCAAAAACTGCTTACTACATCTTGTTCAAACCAAATTTCGTTGAAAGTTTGCATTCCGATCTACAGAACATGTCTTTTTTAGATTTGTTACTTTCTTACTTTAAAAGTTGTATGGGATGGGGTGGGAGATATAGATCGAAAAAATCTTTACTTAAGTGATTTTTTACCAATTATTTTTTATTTTTGTATTTAAGTTATGAAGCGGTTTACTGAATACATCTAATACATCTACCTACCAATTTCGAAAATGTGTAGCCACAATAGTTTCAAGGTATAAAGTGGCTGTGACATACGGGCGGACAGAAAAACCCCAGTGGCCCTCTGTGCGGTTATAAGCTCTCAGTATGCTAGGAACTGTCTGCCTGTGTTCATATTCGTATGACGCAACATGATATACTCGTATAACTCAAAAATACATGTTTTAGTATAAAAGTCTAAAATGTCTATTTCCAAGTTAATATAAGATCACTTCTCGAACACTGAGAATAAGTAGGCTTAACAACTGAAGAAAATATAAAAAGGTTAAACTCAGCCTATATGACGACATTTATAATATTTAGTAGCAAAATAAAGCAATATTTACTTTGTTATCTTACTCAAAGTTGAAACAAAACAGATTTTGTGGCATAAACACACTGAGAAAAACAGGGACAAAATTAAATCATTATTTTGTTTTCGTAAAGTGAATTTAACTTCAGTAAAAGCACCTACTATATTTCTCTTTCATAAAGCTAACTACTTGTGTAACAATTTCAAAAAATATTTATGTTGACACAAAATATATGAACATGCTGGCAAAGCATTATTTTTAATTAAATCCTTAACTCACATCGTTCATTTTTATCACACCACTAACAATGTGGAGTCAAAATTAAAAGCCTGGTTCTAGATAGGGTTGCTTAGCAATCGATTGACATTTCATGAGTATGATCGACAGAACGAATTAGAATGTAACGAATTATGTAACGATAGTGTATCGAGTAATTATTTTATATAGATAAATATAGATACAAAACCTTATATTATTTCGATCGACGTTGCGGCAAGGATTACACCAGCATCTTGTTTGCTAATATTTTCAAATAATTACACGATATAAACGCTTTATGTAAATATTACTATGTGTACAAGTTGTGAAAGCTTAAAAGCACTCAAGCTAAGAGTATATGGGACCAACATTTCATTCTACGAGAATATGCAGAGTATCTAATTCTAGGGCTCAAAATTGAGAGCGAAGAGATAGGCTGAGATAGCCTTGCGGAGATACCAACAGACTGCCGTGCAGAAGGTATCGGGTGCGAATCCACGGCACGCACCACTGGCTTTTCGGAGTTATGTGCGTATTGAATTGTTTATAAAATTATCGCTTGCGCCTTGCCTCAGAGAACACATTAAGCCTTCGGTCCCGGCTATAATGAAGATCTTTTACAGTCGTTATAGGGAATCCTCGTACCGTAGTAGCTCTGAATAAACTGACACACGTCTAAACCATGGAATATTACTATCCCTCTGGGTTGCGAAGGTCAGACTAAAATTCAAATCGAGTGAGACTAGTAGCGCTAGGAAGATGATGATGAAGAGTGAAGAAGTAGGTCAAAATGGTTTTGCAACCAGTGAGGCAGGTTCGGAGCTTGAACGAGTTGAGTCACAGTCACAGTTTATGAGAACAGTTGAGGTAGGGCAGACTCGTCAGTAATGTGTAGAAAGAGTGCATTTTTTTGATCCACAGCAGTGGTGAACTCAAAGCCAAATAATCATCAATTTAAACCGGTTCTGATTTTTGCAAAGATATAAAAACATCGCCTTACTTCATATACGTACAGGACGAACCAGAAAATTCGTAATCTCCTAATCTCACTCACTGTTTACAAAATAAGATCAATGAGAGATTCACAAACCACACTTATTACTAATTCCCATAATAGTCTCCCATGGTCAAGGAAACATCGCAATAGCCTACCCCGATCATGTTGTATGTGTGTACAAGTATATTGTTATCAACAGTTTCCTTATTAACCATCGTTTGTTTATGTACGAAACCTTAATAAACAACGGCACGTAATTATGTGCCAGAATTGGGAAACTTCACCACATACGAATGTTTGTGATTATGCTCGGGTGGCTTATAAGTATGTGCTTGTTTTATAGCCAGTGTAGTTTTATTTTAAGGATTTTTTATCAAAGTTTATTTCACCAAATATCCATATTTACTTCGAAATATTACACAACACATCGTTTTAAGAAAACATCGTTTTCTAAAAACAATCGAGTTTTTTCTGAACATTTTATCTCGCGTATAGCGCAAACGCGCAACTCGTACGAGCGTTGACGCGCTTCTAAGTTCGTATAAGTGCTAGCCGTCAAAATCCATGTTGATGCTGACAAGATGTCACAACCGTTTCGAGCGATCACGCCAAAATATGCCTGTCCGGTTTTTTGAAGCGCGTAATGCGACTACGCACAGAAAAATACGCTAATCTGAAACCGCCCTATGACACCCATGCGGGAAAAACAGCGCACAGAATTTTGTAAATGATATAATTATATTCACTTGCACTTCGTCCTTTATTTAGAAGTAACTTATCCTCCAATGTACCTGTGGCATTATTTTGCAAATATCACACGATGTGCTATACTTTAATATCGCAGGATGTGTTTTAATATCAGATACGAAGTAACTTTAAGCTGGGTTGTGTGTCTGGCTGTTAGGTAAACGTATGTTGCGGTTCTACAGTAACTTATGTCCCAACTTTGAGTAGAGATATTGACGAACTAGACCGAACTCACAATGACTTGGAACGTAGATTGTTACTATATTATTGTCTTTAACTAATTGCGATACTTTGCATATTGTGAGGTTTCAGCTGATTATTATAGAAAGTTTTTTATTTTCTATAATTTATTTAAAACCGCAAGTGCAAGTTATTTCTTGATTTTGAAATAAAGAAAACATAATAAACATGAGTTGTAGGTGTGCAGGTTCAATAACGATAATGTCAAACGCGTGCATGGGGTGCACGCTGTGCTCCGTGCGGCCAACCTTCGACATCGACGAGGGCAACGTCAGCATGCAACAGGTGAGCTACACTGGGACGTATTCACGCCTTCAATTATCGTCCACTGCTGGACACAGACCTCCGCCAAGCTCCTTCAACCTCCTCTCCATGCATGACTGAAGGTACGACTATGAAAATACACGAAGTAAATGCAAAGCATCTTGCGAATGAGACGGAAAACTTGATTTAAAACCTAACATATGTCAACAGCTCCACCCAGCGTGACCCAAATTACCTCCTTATTTGCGTCACACTGGACGGCAGTTATTACCTACTTATCATACTACCTTTTTAGATCACAGACAGTAATCTAAAAAGGTTGTATGATAAGTAGGTATAATAATAATAATATTCTTTCACATACACACATCACCATATAGTCCCAAACTAAGCAGAGCTTGTACGATGGGTACTATCGTATCGTATTAAACTCGTTGTTTTTATCTTTTCTTTGTCAGCCAAAAATATTATAACTCTATTAACATTGCACATTACTTATTCTGTATCACGTTTATACTCATTTCCTTATACCTAAAATGTGTAGTATAATGTTATCATACGTGAAATGTTTTATAAATCACTATATAATTCACTCGTCATAAAAAAGCCAGTGTACCTATCTCATTTCGTGCGTATTATCGCTCGTTTTCTTACAAATATGATTAAAGTCATCATAAAGAGAAGATATAAAAAATATACGGATGCTATAAATCCTCACAGCATTTAAAAATGGTCGTTATATGCTATTAGAAGCATGTTTATATTTTTCATAGCATAACTCAAATATTAGTCACTCGGTTGACTTGAATGTTGATATAAAGTTGCGTTTCCAAATGTATTGCCATAATAATACATGAATTTAACGACAAGACCTCTGGGGGACAATCGTTTTTAATCATGACACTTACTTGGAGAGCATAGTAGATCAACTTTTATTTTAGTGATACATTGATAATATCATCATCATTCTAACATCATGCAACTCAGGGTTTGCTGTGAATTGTCTCACCGGAATGAACAGAACGTCAACTTTTCTACGTAACTTAGATCGACTGTCGTCTGACCTCCACAAAGTCAGGCGTCTCTAGAAACTTCGGATCGTTTTGATATAAAATAGCTTGCATAATATTTAATACACGTGTCTTGGTAAAGTTGAACTGATGAGTTGTTTTTACAGCTGTGGGATAGGGTTAGGTTTGTTTATAGAAAAGTACTTTGCGTCAGGCATTTTGAAACGATTTTCCTCAAAGTTTATTATTATTATAGATGGAAGGATGTCATGTGATGTTATAATATCCTGGCATAATGACCGCTAATGCCAATTGCCTAATCTTCATGTTTCTATTGACCACAAACTCTAGGATAAAAATCAAATGAAATTTTAGACGACAGCTTTCGGCAAAGTTTTTATTTCACACTAGCTCAGTATCGCTATATAATAAGAGCTTTTATAAGATACATTTTATGATTTATTACTGGCAAAGTCGGTGATATCTTAGTGGAGAGATTAAAAGACTGCTTCGCAATGGGGTTCAAACTCACAGTGTGCACCACTAAATTTTAGGAGTTATGTGCGTATTATTACAGATTATCGCATGCTATACGGTAAAAGAAAAGTTCGTAGAACACGTGCAGTTCTCAAAGATTTTTTTAAAGTTCTCTAAAGAGATGTGAAGTCTTTTAACCCGCACTTGGGCGTAGTAATGAGACGTGGCCTGTGCCCAGCACTGGGACAAATTGTAACGATGCAGCAATTGACGTCACTGGTGCGTGCGCTTTTATTTGCACCTCAGACTCTTTGCGCAGCAGTTCCTACTAGGCTGTCGCTGTCATATTTGCCTATATAAAAATGATCACAAGATCGGATATTGTACACGTTTTTATATTATTTAGGTCAACATCAAAACACATTGACCTATATATCGTGAAACTATGCTAAACTCCACCGTTATTATAGTAAACACGTACACCGGGCAAACATGATTAATATCCTTTATCTAAGAAGTGAAAGTGACAAACGATACTTTAAATATTAGTTGACAGATGATTTTAGTGTAATTTTAGCTCAAGGTAGTTTAGCGTAGTGCTTAGGAGTTTATTTATTTATTTATTTGGGATAATAAACAACCACAACATATAATATAACATAATGCTAACAAAGACTTAGTAGTAATGTTGCAGTCCACTCATTATCCACAGATAATTCATATTTTATAGGCTAGTGGTTACCATGAGACGAGCATTACCACAAATAACAAATATTTATACAATACTAATAAATTACTTTCAAAGATGAACTAGCAACAATTTTGTTTACCACAATACTGTATATTAAAAACAATTTCATTTAATTTAATCATCATCATCATCATCAGCCTTTAACAGTCCACTGCTGGACAAGGCCTCTCGTTTGAAAGGAGGCATTGGCCTACTATACCACGCTGGCCAAACGGGTTGGTATAGGGTCTGTATCAAGTTTTCCTTCTCTTACAGTGCTGTTCTCTGCATAATATGCTCCCTCTGTCGGCTCTTACGACACCCATGGGATAATATGGGGTAGTGACATTCCGTATTCTTAATCCGTCACCACACGGACAAATTTAATCATGCATCATCATAAATATTTTTACAACATTACAATTCAAATATTTTTTTTAATATGAGATTTGAATTTATTTTTCGAGCATGCAAATATATCAATATCAATGAAATTTAAGTTATATTATTCCAACATTCTATAAATAGGGCTACGTAAGCCAGAGTTCGTACGACACGACGAGTTCTTGATATTATCTGTCCTTTGAATAAAATTATTTAACTATTAAGCTTATTGAAATGCCAACTTCTCACAGTGTGCGGTTTTGAGGTCTAACATGCACAGCAACTATAAAAAGTTATTCCTCGACTGGGCTTACTTCAAAGATACCGTGCTCGTCCATCTGCAAAACTGCGCAAGTTGGGAATTTTGCCTACGATATCGATTTACTTACCGTCTCCTACGACATGAAATATATAGCCTTTAGTTGGCCTTGATGTCTAGTTTCGGAACTAATCTACGCCTATCCGACGAAGCGCGCTCAACTACAAGACGTGGACAGATGACATGAATAAACTTTATCTGCCTAGATACTATACTATGATCTTAATGATAAATGTATACGTATATCGGGATTGGCGATGGATTATGTTTTTGCAAGTGGATAAAACTGTGTATACTTAGATTAAACACGAACAAGATAAATTACAAGGAAGCTTTATCTGTCTGTTTAATTTTCTTGCGTTACTGATTAACTGACAGACAACGCAAAACCGAAACTACTGGCCGCAAGAAGCTGAAAATAATGTATGTTCCATGGGGAGTGTAGGGGATATTTCCACGAGATCGGTAAGAAACGGTTAAAAAAATAGTGCGTAGCTGTGGGCATCCTCTAGTAGTTCATAGCATTTGGTAATTGAAATGGTGCATTAAATATGACATTACACTACTACTTATAAATATTTACAACAATGACTATCACATGCTAAAGACCGAAGCTACTAAAGACAAGTTAAGATTTCTGTTGGGTGTCACAACATAATTATTGTAAGATTGACTACACGTTCGATTCACATGACATGAATTGAATATTTTTTAAATCCCCCGCAATATATACTTTATTTTTACTTTTTATTTTTTTACAGTTTCACCCATGTATCTCCGAAGGGGTAGGCAGAGGTGTAAACAGTACACGCACATTTCGCCTCGGATTTTTATTTTTAGTGTAAATCAAACAGATTTCAGCGGAACAGGTGAACATAAAGTTTCCAATTTGACCTATAACAATCATGACGATCGTTCATAAAACGCCGAAAGTGCTTGAATATTCAGAAGGTTTGTTTGTTTATGGCGTAAACAACAGCAGTCTTTACGAGCTGCCGACGAAATATTGCTTTGACGTCCCTCTGTCCAAATATTTATGTGTTGTTAACAATGTTACCTTTTTTACGTTCTATTTAAAAGTGTGCAAAGGGTGCAAAGGGTTCCCACCAAGGGGTGCAAAGGGTTCCCTCCAAGAACTTAGGGTCCCAAGCCAACCTCACCTGCAAGTGGTGCACCTGCCGATCAACGGACGAGGCTCTGGCAAACAAAATATCCCGATAAGCGGCAATAGGCTCGCCACCTATTACGTGGGATCAAAACACTGGCGAAAAGTGGGCGTTTAATATGCCTCTGCCTAGCCCTTCGGGGAAACAGGCGTGAGTCTATGTATGTATGTATGTATGCTTTAAAAGTGTTATGTCTGAGATTCCTAGTAACAGCAAGAAAATGTTGAGTTTTCATTTTCTTCGTTTGTTTCGCTAGGTAAGTCATTGGTTTGAGTGTCATTTCAAACGCTGTTTTATTTTTTCAAAATGTTTTTAATTACAAATCACTTGCCTTATCCGTGATTGTATTAATTGCTCGATGAGCGCGCTGTTACATCTGCGTTATTAAAGGCTACTGCTCCACATTATAGAGCGATGTTATACAGCCTGCCTCGAGAAATTGCCTATCCAACACAAAAGCCAAATCCAAATCGGACCGATTGTTCCTGAGACTAGTGCGTTCAACCAAACAAACAAACTTATACATAAGTTGTGTCAATACAAGGCGGATATCTAATGATCAGATCGGATAGGTTGGTTGCATATCCGTAACAGCTACAATAAAAAGTCATGATTGATATTGGTCCATCTGTGTTATTTGGATATTTTATGTGGTATTCACTGAATTTACATAAATATTCGTCTGGGACAGAAATGCAATAAAATTCTTCTCTCGTCATTCAAGTCTTTAAGTTTCTAAAGTATTTATGGACTCAACTGAGGTTGAAGCATAGACATTAAATAGTTTATGAAGTCAAATTGTTACTTTTAAACCATTTTCATGAATTTAACAATAAATACCAATTTCAATTATTCTAAGACCATTGTATTGTAGCAGATAAGGTGACTGTTCTTAGTGCTTCATTTCAAATAAATCTCGAGTATTTAATATTGGTTTTATTCGTAAATTTAAAAAAAAAAATACGCTAAAAATACCTACAAGAGAAAACAGGCTGAGAAAACATAAATTAACAACATTTTTTTTATATATTTTTTTTTATTAAATATAAGTTCTCGTAGATAAAATATGTAGGTACCAAACTACTGAATATTGTAAGGTATGCCTATGACAAATACAACTAAAATGTCACACACTATCTCTACTATAGGCAAGAAAGCTTTAATTTATGACCGATGACCTGTAAAACGGATATTCTAAGGTTTAAGCACCAGGCTCTCAAAATGCAGCAATGTAATTATGTTTAACTAGAGGACGCCAGCAGCTACGACTGCATTTTTTTTCAATTTACCAGTTTTGGCCGATCCTGTGGGAATTTCGGGAAATCCCTTCTTAGTGCACCCCTACGGTCCCCAAGGAACATACATGCCAAATTTCAGCTTCCTGCGCCCAATATTTTCGGCTGTAGCGTGTCTGTCAGTCAGTCAGTAACGCAAGGATTTTATATATTAAGACTAGAGGACGCCAGCAGCTACGCCTGCATTTTTTTTTAATTTACCCGTTTTGGCTGATTCCGTGGGAATTTCGGGAAATCCCTTCTTAGTGCACCCCTACGATCCCCAAGGAACATACATGCCAAATTTTAGCTTCCTGCGCCCAATAGTTTCGGCTGTAGCGTGTCTGTCAGTCAGTCAGTAACGCAAGGATTTTATATATTAAGATTAGTGCTTGGATTAACCATTTGTGGAGAAAAATAAATTATATTTGACTTATTATGCTTATTTATTGAGCGGTACACTCTGGTGGCAGTTTCACAAACCACCTGAAGGCCTCTGACATGGCCTAATTACTCTTGTCGTGAGATAGGAACCGGCACCGACAGCTATAACCCTCCGAAGCATGCGAAGGCCCTGATGTAAATGCCAAGATAAGTAGTCCCTTGATTGCAAAATCGAAGTGAATTAAAAATGCGTTGAATGTATTAACGAATAAGAAGGCTGTATATGCCACGAGCCCAGTAACTCTCAGGCAAAGAAGTATTTTACGTTAAACAGGTATAGATCTAGAAGTCGTTCGTTCAAAGAAAGTGGTTAATAAATATTCAGCGGTCGATCAGCGTGCGGTGGTTAATCGACGTTGATGAATATTCATTTTTGTTGTTCCTAAGGAATATTGTGCCCCAGTAATACCTAAGTATTGCCTCTGTACTCTCAGCTGTGGGTTACCTAGATAATTTTACTTCTTAACTAATTTATCTTACTTTTTATGCGCTGTTTGAAATAGATATAAGTATTTCTATTATTAATATAAATCGAGATATTAGTTTGGTAACATTTTGTTGTCTATTGTAATTTTTTGACTCTGGTCACATTGTAAGATGACAAGTCATTGCTTTCGGAAAATTTGTTTCGAGAACACACCATTTTGTTTCCTGTGTAAAGTTGTAAAATTTGTAAATCCTTGTAAAACTGCCGCTTTAGATTTGCCTGGCAAACTTTTTGAGCGATTGATAGAATAAGGGCGGTTTCAGATTAGCGTATTTTTCCGCGCGTATACGGTCGTTTCAGCATACGCGCTTACACGCGCGCTATATTACGCGCTTCAAAAAACCAAACTCACGTATACGGGCGTGTTCGCTCGTAACGGTAGTGACGTCTTGTCAATGTCTACATGGATTCTGACGGCTCGTAGTTATACGAGCTTAGAAGCGCGTCAACGCTCGTACGAGTTGCGCGTGTGCCAAAAGGCGCGCCTATACGCGCCTACATGCGCTTCTAAAAACGAGCTTATACGCGCGTATAAAACGCTAATCTGAAACCGCTCTATGTGATATTGTATCGAACATTGACATTTGTAAATCAAAATTGTGTAAATCTGCACCTTGTGCATCATGCCTTGAAGACGCCGCGTTGAAGTCTGGTAAAGTACTTAGATATACCATCCTATATTGGCCAATTTAGAGTGTGTTTATCTAGATAGCTTGCCTCCAGGACTCCATGAAGAAATCTCCAGGTAATTGCCCATATTGTAATTGATTGTAAGCGCCGAGAAACTCGGTCATATGACAGACATCTTGCCTTGCCTTTGAACAGCTGGATGAATGTTTTATCTTCCACTGCCGTCTGCAAACAATTCCCAGTCTGTCTAGGCAATTTCTGAACATGTGCTACTGCAAAATATCCCTTGATAGGCGAAAATCACATGTTTTATAATTACTAACATTACTAATTTATGAAAATATAAACATGTGATAATCGGTTCAATGTGTACAATAAAAAATTTTTCGTACATGATATTCTGCTTTTCACTTACCACTTAAATTACATAAATAAAAGCCTAGTTACCGGACCCCGGGCTCCGAGGCCTTGGATGCAACCGGTATAACGCTAGCTGATGATGAGATCAGATAAAAGCCACTGTAATAAACAGTTTGTTTCAAAGTAGAGCAAACAAAATCAAGAATTGACATACAAACACTTCTAACTTTTTAAAAATGTCTAAACTAACGTCTGGACATGTAATGAATAAATTTACCAGACCATTTACTTTTTCAGTTCAAGTATTGAAAAATTACACTCATTTATTTTCTGGTAAACTTTCGTAAAAGTTTGTTGAGTATGCGTTGCGTAGCGTGTATCAATGTGGCGACATGCTATTTATCAATGTGAGGCTTAGCGATCAGTTTAGCAATCTCTCTTTCAAATTAGTTTTTAGCAGTTTTACATTTCTGTTAAATAGGTTTAGGTTTTTCTTGAAATGCTTTTAAAAGAAAATAATATTGCACTCAATAGTGACGAAAAATAATCTCAAATGATGCAAACACGCAGCTGTAATGAATACGCATAAAGTGCTAAAAGTAGGTCCTACGATATTAAAAAACTTTAATCATACAATAATGAATCACATTTCATACTGAAGTACTATTACTAAATTCAAAAGATAAAGAAAATGATAAGATACTTATTTGAAAAAAATAAAGATCAAACCACTAAGCAAATAAATCGTAACAGCAACACACCGCTTAGTAAGAAAAATATCAAAATCTTTTTGATAAAATGTTAGTCAACTTAAGCCAATATTTGTGGACTATGAACTATATAATCCAGTTACCATCTTTTCATCTAGTTTAAAGCAAAGTGCCACCGTTTGCCTCAGAGTTTATGTAAGTTTGCTCGTAATATATTTTTTAATAAACCTTTGTGTGAACTTCAAAGGGAAGACCTACAGTAAAACGGGAAAATTCCCAGTGGCACTTTCTTTTACAAACATGTTTAATAATGTTTATAGTGAAACCATTTCTATTGTAAACTTATGAATACTGCGGATGACAATAAATATTGTCTTTGCTTGTAGGCGAGTGGTTGTGAGACTAGACTTGCCAGAAACCTATTTTAACTTACTTCATAACATGCATAATGAGACGGAGTATCTCAGGTAGGATGTCGGGGTTCGAGAGAAACACTGCTAGGCTGAACAGGTTATTTATTATGTCTCACTACCTTGGCCAGCTCACCGGCGACCCTACAAGCAGCGACCCTGCGAGCGTCGGAGAGCAGCAGGAGTCTACATTCCAGCCCTCAGGCCAGTGTTTACCTAGTTCGGTCTTCGCCCTGTAACGACTGTCAAAGATCTTTATGGCAACCGGTACCGACGGCTTAACGTGCTCTCCGAGACACGGGATTAGCGATAATTAACAATTCAATACGCACATAACTCTGAAAAGTCATTGGTGCGTGGATTCGAACCCAATACCCTCTGCATGGCAGTATGTTGGTATATCCACTCAGCTATCGCTGCCTTTCATTAAATAACTAAACAAGAGTGGTATAAATATTGTTTAGCCTTACGTTCACACACTTAGGAAATACTGTCAATATCACATAAAGAATAAATAAAGAGTTAATCCACAAGTCGTGTCAAAATAAGAGTAAATAAAGAATAAATAAAGAGTTAATCCACAAGTCGTGACAAAATAAGAGTAAGGCCTTTGATATATGCATTAAAATATGCTAGAGGCATTTTTATCAAGGAGTTTAAAAAATAAAAATGTAATAAGATCTTAACACTTTTGCGTAGTCTTCTTATACGTACTACGTAGTCTTCTTATAATATAAAAATATTTTTATGTTTCAGTAACAGAATATTTGGGTCGCTATGTAGGCAACGTTTACCTGTATGCATTATTTGTGCCATTAGAAGGCAATAAGGTGGTTTCAGGCTTGTGACTTCGTGTACATGACGTTGGATGCTAATTAGTCGTTGTGTATATAGTATTTTGCACGAAATTGTTATGAGCTATAGGTCCTAAGCCGTGGTATGAAGTCAATGCTCTCAGTGCCATCGGAAATTCTGTGTCGCGTGAAACTTTACAAAGGAGAATGACCATCTCGCCACGCCCTATCAACAACGTAGGATCTGCAAATATGCAACTTTTCAGTAGAGCAATTTAAAGATTGAACATAGAATAAAAATGTAACCAAAAGTGATAACTTTATAAATTTTGTAATGAGTATTAAATATATCATTATCTATTATACGAAGGTAATTAATTAAATAAGTTCGTTAAAATCATTAAAAAATTTCACTTGTCGCCATTTTCATCGGACAAATTCGATCATGTTATGTCGGATGTGGACCAACATATTTGATTGAATACAAATCATTACAATACATCGGATGTGGCAGATAAAACTATTTTTATGGGATAAAATATAATACTATTGTTGGTTCTACAGCTAACGTAACTGACGTTCTTGACGACGACTTAACGTTCAAATGCCTTAGGTATCATCAATTATTTCATGAAGGGGTTTTCCCTGGTCCATGGGCATTAATTTTACGCAACTTTGTGAACGAAACAATGAGTGGGATTCGAAATAAATAAAAAATGTCATGGACTAGATGCTCATTAATTCATTCTAAGCAAATGCTAACAAAATTGTGAAAAACAAAAGTAAAAATCTTATAAATCTGAGAAATTTAAATAACATTTTAAATCAAAGTTTCAAAATGAATCTAAATAGACAACTCTCTACTTAAGAACAAAATAACAATGTTTTGTTTTTTTACTCTTTTTACTTAGTTAGTCTTCTTACAGCATTATTAAATCAGCAAATCAAATAAAAATAAAATCTAATGTTTATCTTTAATTAATAACTAAGTTTCAGTTGCAATAAGTAAGGACAAGTGGTGAAGAATGGGAAAGCGTTAGGACCAGATGGAATACTAGTAAAAGCATGGAAAGTGTTAGGAGAGGATGGATGGGCATGTCATTATTCTTCAATAAGCTGTTGCATGAGGAGACCATACCCGAGGAATGGTACAACAGTTACCTGGTGCCCATTTAAAAAATAAGGGTTATGTCCAAGAATGCGATAATTATCGGGGAATAAAGTTAATGCCTTATAGTATGAAAGTATGGGAGAGAGTAATGGATGGATGAATGCTGTATCATCGGACATACAGGAAAAGGCACCCTGGTGCATGCTGTTTGCCGATGATATCGTTCTGGTAGCAGAGGGTGAACAGGAGGTGCAGAGCAAGCTGGAAGAGTGGCGGGAGAGATGAAAGAATTTAGGCCGGATAATAAGCAGAACCAAAGCAGAATAAGTATATATTCTGTGACTTTGGCGGTCTTTTCAGTCCTATACCGGCTACACTCAGCGGTATAGCCCTACCATTATGCTCCAATTTTTGCTACCTAGGTTCAGAACTGCAAAATGACGGCGAAATTGATTGGGCTGCTGTTAGGCAACGAATCGACGGATATTCAATCGGAGTTGCGGACGCTTTGTGGTCTAACTAAGTACCTATACCTTTGACTCAGTCGCCGGGAAAAAACAGAAAGAAGTCATCGATAGAATACTGGCGACAGAGGAATATAGAAGCGGAGGACATACTGTGCATTTGCATTAAATTAATCATTCAAATACCTAATCAATTATTATAGAGAGAGAGAGTCATTTTGTGTAATTTACTCTTAACTACTATCCAGTCTTCTTTGCGCACAAGGCGTTTTTTACGTTTATTAGTTTTGAATGTCCTTTTTCTATCGTTTTTGAGTGTGGATAGCGTTGTTATACTATTTGCAAGAGATGATACAAACGCTATCGGTATATTTCCATATAAATCATCTCCTGTTATCAAAACCAGGTCTTTGGCACACTGGACCCCAAAAGTATTTTAACAAGGTTCATGAATCTGAGATTTGAGAGAGGACATTCAAAACTAATAAACCATCCAAATCCTATGCGAAATTGTTCACGTCGGGGCGGAAAGTGGGCAACGGAATGCCGTTTTGCGACTTTAAATGTTAGAGGAGGAATGAATGAGAAGCTGGATGATGTTTACGAAGTAATGAATGAAAGAAAACTAGATGTGTTGTGTGTGAATGAGACAAAGCGTAAGGGGAAAGACATGCTGACGCGCGGCCCGTTCACAGAGATATGGTCGGGGGTTACCGATGAAGAACATGGCAGTAAAGGTGTCGGTATAATTCTTTCAGAGCCAATGGCAGAATGCATGCCTGAGTATGAGTGCGTAAGTCCGCGTCTTATCTGGGTCTGGATGAAAATAGGCCTGGCACCTCTGTTTCTGGTAGGTGTATATGCTCCGGACTCCTCCTATAGCAAGGCGGTAAGAGCGGAATTTTGGGAACAAATGAGAGAGGTCGTGTTATTGCGTAAGGCGAATGAACGTATTGTCATGCTTGGAGATTTTAATGCAAGGGTTGGAGTGAAGCGCGATGGGTATGAAAATGTACTTGGGGCATTTGGAGATGAGAGCGTGAATGAGAACGGTGTATACTTGTTAGATGTATGTGTAGAGATGGGTCTGTCAGTGACGAATACGTTACGTATGAATCTAAGATAAGGGAACAGGAGTTGATACTTCAGTAGCAGGTATAACAGGTAAACTTACACATACATACATACATATGCTCACGCCTTTTTCCCGTCGGGGTAGGCAGAGACAACAGATCGCCACTTGCTTCTATCCTTGCAAAACTCACGCGCTTCTTCTACATTCATTACTCTTTTCATACATGTTCGTAGGTTGCGGGTGCTTCGAACTTTTCCATTTTTCAATACGTCACCAATTTGGTCGACGAACGTCTTACGAGGTCTGCCGCAACCGGCTTGCCCATGCACCTCTGCTATATATATTTGATTCGTCAATCTTTATTCGCTCGTTCGCTCCACATGTCCAAACCCTAAACTTATATCTATAATTATAGGTAAACTTATATCTATAATTTGCGTATTGCTGGATATTATATTTGGATATTCGTCAGTTTGTTCATTACAAAGGTTGTCATTTTCTATCTCTTTTATCTTAGATACTAGGTTCTTCGTCAAAAATATATTTTAATAAAACTGCCATTTTTTCCAAATTATGACCTCCAGTAACAGGTATAGGCGACTCTCGTACCACCCCTTAAACAAAAACTACACCATCTGGTCGTCAAGTCAAATAAATATAGGTACCTTCTAAAATAATTTATAAATAAGTATATAAAGTAAATTATAAGTATTTGTAGATCAAACAATAATAATTATGCTATGATCGTCAATCAATAACTTCATAAGTGGAACATTGGACACAACCTATTTAATCAATGCTGATCATCAATGATGGATGTGACATATTCTACTTTAAACATTTTAAGATGACCCATCAATAACGTCAGGTGTGTCATATACTACAAGAAACAATATTAGGTTTGCAATCAGTAACGCCGGATGTGGCTGATCCGTCAATATGAATATCAACTATAAAACAACCAAATCTGTGTAAAAAGGTATATAGTACCTATTATAAATTTCGAACACTAACAATGTTACGCGTGCGCTTCTCCCGCCATTAACTCGGCAAGACTGTGGCAGATCGGGCCACGCGCTCGCTCAGTTCGCGCCATCAATATCGTCGCAAAGTAAGTACCTACTATTTTGAACGAACACAATTCGCCGTCCCCGGAGAATAAAATGATAACTACAAAAATGCAACTTTACAGGAAAAATAAAAAACATGTTTCGTCGATTGCTCCTTAAACACTGGACGTAGACAGATGATTGTAAGCTTTTAAAGAAAGTTATTTTTTGTTTATTCTAAATGTTTTAGTGAAGTACGCCTTATTATCAAAATAGAGATATTATTTCAAATATAAAAGGTTAGTCAAAATTAGCCATCATCTAAGTTGTTTAACGGCGATTATCATTTTATTCTCCGTACAGCCTGACCAAAATCAAATATTGTACTCTTCACTTATCATTTTTTAAATCCATAACAGTCATATTACAAACACGTCTTATACAGAGCGACTGTATGGTTTTGAACGAGAATTAAATGATAACTGCATTTATCATTATCTAGTCGCATATTTTTTTATGAGAACATAATTGTATGACTGTTTGTCATACTAACAAGTGGGAATAAATTTTGATAATACTATATTAACACATTATTCTCGTAATTTAAAACTTGTTTTAAATCTTTGAATACTATTGTAATATTTTGTAACTTTGTAAATAACTGTATAAAATTAGGAAAAAAATTGAGCAGATATATAAGCACCCATAGCTCCCAAAAATGACATAACACTAAAACTAAGACAATGGCAGTAATCATTTTATTCTCCCGGGATGGTGAATTATCAGTTATGACGATGTTGACGTAATTCGTCAATAGATGGAAATATACAAATTTAAAACAATGAGTCTGTTCGTTACGCTATTCTAAATGAATAAGAATAATAAAATAAAAAATGCTTTTTTTTCAGATCCTTCTTTAATGATAGGGCGTGGCGATCTATGTATGGAATTCCGTCTCAAGTTGTTGCACAATAATGCTTTATTTATTATAGACTATACTTTATATGTTATCAAATAAAATCGTTCATTTTCCTTCAAATGCCCGGGTTTTAAGTAATTTGACAAAAACGGAGATAATCTAAAATTATGTTTTAAACCTACTCGCAACTTAAAACCAAAGATTATCATGAACTTACTAAACACATCGGCTTCTCTGCATTCCGACCGGTATTGGTTGATCAGGATCAAGCATCAACATGATTACAGGTAGACTCGAAGAGTTCATAAACACAACACATGAAACGCCCTGTCGTAATAAAACACTTAGGTACCTAACTAAATATAAAAACATCCTTTCGTATGTTAAATGAAACACACGCTAAGTTATTGAAAATAAACACTCAAACGGAGTTTCGTAAGTATTACTATTTAAACGGAGAGATTATCGCAATGAATATTCTCAATATATTCGGGGAGATGGGCCTCGTTAGCCTTGGTTGGCAACCTGTCTAGGAGAAGGAAAACTCCGAAATTAAACCAAACGTTCGGGGAGATGGGCCTCGTTAGCCTTGGTTGGCAACCTGTCTAGGAGAAGGAAAACTCCGAATTTAAACCAACTTTCAGGGAGCATACCCGAAACAAAACCCCGATCTAAGGTGTGAACCGACCCGTGCCGAGGGATTCGTGGCCAGAGGGCAAGCTGGTCGTAAACGGAGGGTGCCTGTGTTGGTGGTCACAGGGCACAGCTGATATTCCGCCTTATCCCCGTAAAGGGCTCTGCGAGGATGGACCGTCTAGATCCCTAAATCTCGTGGGAACGCTATGGGAACAAAAACTTATTCTTCTCCATACGGCGGCGACGCGGTTCGCAACCCGTCACGTCTCGTTTCCCGCGAGGGCGAAAAGCGGCCTACGGAAAGCAGGTTTGCGACATTGAATGTTGGTGGAGGAATGAACGGCAAATTGGATGAAGTATGTCAGATGATGGATGATAGAAAGATTGATGTTCTTTGTGTGAATGAAACAAAAAGAAAAGGGTGTGACACCACCAAGCATGGTGCATATACGGCGTGTTGGTCTGGGGTAGATAGTACCACCAGAGCCTGTAAGGGAGTTGGTGTAGTACTGTCTGCGCGAATGAATGAGTGCGTAAAAGAGTTTGAATGTGTAAATGCTAGGCTACTGTGGATGAGAATGAAAGTAGGACTTACTCGTTTCTTTATTGTGGGGGTGTACGCCCCGGTCAATATAGTTACAGGTATGTCACAACATGAGCAAGACGAAAGGCAGGAGTTTTGGGAGAGTTTAAGAGAGATTTTGAGGAACTGCAAGGATAATGAAAGGCTGATCTTGTTAGGGGATTTCAATGGATGGGTGGGAGTAAAGCGAGATGGATTTGAAAGGGTGTTAGGTGCATTTGGTGATGAGAGTGTGAACGAAAATGGAAAAGCACTGCTTGAGATTTGTTTGGAGTGGAGCCTTTGTGTGAAAAAAACCATGTTTGATCATAAAAAGATACATATGTAAACGCGAGAGGCGAAAAATGTTAGAAGAAGTATGATTGATTTTGTGATAGTAGATGAACGATTGAGAAAGAATGTGTTGGATACAAGAGTATATCGAGGGATCGGCATCCACACAGACCACTTCTTGGTGTTGAGCCGAATAAGTGGGCTCTTTAAAGGATGGCGACACCGAGAGCATAATGAAAATAGGGTCTTGGAAAGAATAAAAGTTGAAAATCTACAAGAGAAAGATGTGAAAGATGAGTATAAACGAAGATTGATAGCAAGATTTGAGAGATTCGATGGCATAAATGATATGGAAGAATTATGGCAGGCCTTTAAAAAAGAGGTAGTATGTGTAGCGTCTGAAGTATGTGGTATGATCAAGAGAAGGAAAATACGAAAGGTTAAGAATACATGGTGGGACAAGGATGTACAATCAGCAGTGTCAGAGAAGAAGAAAGCTTGGTCTGATTGGTTGGCTGCCAGAGCAAATGAAAGAATGGGAAAAGCAACGAGTGTAGACATAGATGAAGCAAAAAAGGAGTTTGTTAGGTCAAAAAGAATAGTGAAAGAAATGGTTAAAAGGAAAAAAGAGGAAAAGAAAGATGAGTTTGATAGCAGATTATCTGACGATTTCCAGAGGAACATTAAGTTTTTCTGGAAATCCGTTCGTGCAGTTCGAGGAAGAACTCAATCCTCAGAACACACATCCATCAGAGACGAGAATGGAAGTATAGTAAATGGTGAATTGAGCGTGCTGAAGAGATGGAAAGAGTATTTTGAAAGTTTATTCGAAAGAACGACGATAGAGACACCGATAGCTGAAGTGAATTGTAATGATAGCAATGATGAAAGCGTTATTGGCGTGGATGAGATCGTGAAGGCACTGGGAAGTATGAAAGTAGGTAAGGCTGCAGGATATGATAGGATTACAGTCGAAATGCTGAAGGCTGGACAGGGCATCATAGTTGGTCAGTTGCAGCGGTTATATAACTTGTGTTGGAACACCGGCCGAGTACCTAATGACTGGACCACAGCTGTAGTTGTGCCTCTTTATAAAGGAAAAAGCTCGCAACAAGACTGCAAAAACTATAGAGGCATTAGCCTTCTCAGCATTGTTGGCAAATTGTATGCAAAGGTACTTATTGAAAGAGTTATGGAAGTAACCGACAAGAAAATATGGGATGTACAAGCGGGATTCCGAAAGGGTATGGGATGCACGGATCAGGTTTTTTCCTTGCGAAGCATAGCCGGAAAATTTTTGGCCAAAGGTCAAAAGGTCTATTGCGCATTCGTGGATTTGGAAAAGGCTTACGATAAAATGGTGAGGAATGAAATGTGGTCGGTGCTGTCAATGAATGGGGTGGACAGCAGCCTCATTCGAGCTCTGAAATCCCTTTATGAGGATTCTAGAGCTTGTGTGAGGATAAACGGGGCATAAACTGACTGGTTTACCATCGATAAAGGTGTTAGACAGGGATGTGTAGCGTCACCGTGGCTGTTTAACCTCTTCATGGACAGTTGTTTGCAAGATTTAAAACATAGTGACTGCGGATTAAGGATGAATGGGTTACTCGTCAAATGCCTCCTTTATGCTGATGATCAGGTTATACTTGCATCTTCAACGGAGGAGTTGCAGGAGATGGTAACAATCATGCATCGTGCGTTAGAAAGGAAAGGAATGAAAGTGAATGTAAGTAAAACGAAAGTTATGGTTTTTGAAAAGGAGGAATGCGTTACGGCTTGTAATGTTTTGATCGATGGACAGCGAGTGGAACAAGTGAATGACTTTGTTTACTTAGGTACGTTGTTTACAAGAGATGGTAAGAATGAAGCAGATATTGAAAGGAGAGTTAATGCAGGTAATTGTGTGAATGGAGCTCTGAAGGCGTTTATGAACAGTCAAAACGTGTCCAAAAAGGCACGTTTGGCTGTACATAGAGGTGTGTTAGTGCCTACCCTTATGTATGGTAGTGAAAGTTGGGTATGGCAGAAGAGATTTGAAAGTAGAATAAATGCTGTAGAAATGAGAGCACTGAGAAGTATGTGTGGTGTGTCTTTGACCGACAGAGTAAAGAATTGTGTGATACGAGAGTGGTGTGGGGTAAAAAAAGATGTAGTGACAAGCATTGAGAAAGGCATGTTTAGATGGTTTGGGCACATAGAGAGGATGGATGACGATAGACTGACAAAGAAGATATATCAGGCTAGTGTGAATGGGACAGGACAAAGGGGAAGACCTAGGAGAACGTTCTCTGACCAGATTGGAGACATCCTGAAAAAAGGACAAGTCAGAAGTACCCTTAACAGAAGAGCATGCATGAGAAACTTGATGGGAGTGAGTGAAGCAAGTGAGGTATGTCAGGATCGTTGCAAATGGCGTTCCGTAGTCTCTGCCTACCCCTCCGGGAAATAGGCGTGAGTCTATGTATGTATGTATGTATATTCTCAATCAACACATAAACAGTAATGGGCGATGCCGGTCTCAGACGCCGGTTGTCATCTGGCTTAACAGTCTGCGTGAGACTGAACACAAAAATAATAATTATTATTATTATAGCAAAGCTATAAAATATTAATTGAATATACATATTTTAAAACGTAATCATGTTACAGACTATTTATCTATTTAAGAATTTCATATAATAATTCTTGTGATGTTTTTTTCTAAAGACTCATACTTACATAGTTCGTACAAATGAAGAGAACGGAACGTCAATACAGAATTTACCCGGTTTTCCCGTTCCCGTGGGTATTTCGGAAAATCCCGTCTTAATGTACCCCTACGGTCTCCAAGGAACATACATGCCAAATTTCAGGTTTTTGTGGCCAATAGTTTCGGCTGTAGCTTGTCTGTCAGTCAGTCAGTAACGCAAGGATTTTAAATATACAGATAATGCGTAGCTATTTTTATTTACTGTTTATTTTTAAATCATAATTCCGGATACGAAAATAAAATTCCTGACGTCAAAAGGTTGTACAAGTAAGAAAATAATTTCTATTATTTTGGTTTTGCAACATGAAACATTGCTAGACCACTTTTAGTCATTCTCCTTTACATTACTGCTTATTACATTTTTTACCACATTTTATCATTTTTTACCACTTCACCATTTGTGTAGTCACTGATGGTGTAGTATATTAAGCATTCGACAGACCTTTCAGCACTGCGCCATGTTATTTGGGTTTGATCCTCGCCCACTTTGATTGAATGTCCACTTTGCCCAAGAATTGCTGTTTGAAATCTGGATGTTCTTGCTCACTTGTTTCAATGACAGCGTAGTTCTTTGATGTACAGGACTTATATCTAGTTGACGTTTGAATTAAAAAACACAGTTCTGTACTTTTCATCAAAGTTCTGAGCAGTATTATTTACTGCTTTGCGGTTAGCACCTGCGTGGTGGGTTTCTCTCTGTCGCTCTATTAGGACTAGTATTGGCATTGGTGTAAAGGAAGGCCTTGTTTCTGGGTCTAAGACTGATGAAAGAGCGCAAGCGCGTGGCGTGGATCCTGCTGCTACTGGCGGTGCTGTTTGCGCTGTGCTGGATGCCCTACAACACCATGCAGCTTCTGCTCGACATCAACTGGGTGGACGCCAAGGACCTCAGCGTGTACCTGCCCTACGCCTTGTTTATAGGTAACACTACTATCATCATACGTCGTCCTCGTATCTTCATATTCATAACTTGAACATCTACATATCTACTTTATCATTATACAGCTTTTCGCAGTCAACTGTTGTCAGAAAGTAAATGGAATGGCAATTAAAAACAAACAAAACTTAGTAACTAAAACAGTATGTGCAACCATTAGTCGCATAAAAATGATGAACCGCTACAAACGAAACATAGTATAGTAAAATGGCCCTTCCATTGAATATTATTCAATGTTTGCTTTTAACACAATACAGAGGCGTATTATAAAATCCTTACAACTTACCTTGGTCAGCGGTTACAGCGTATTTGAAGTAGTTCAATGGGATTTTCATCAAAAAGAATTATTGTTTTGTTTTCAAACCCACCCTTTTGTTTTGAAATTGGACAAGTGTGTGTCGGCTCGCAGAAAACATAAAGTTCTGTTTGAATAAATATTCATCATAATTTTGTAAAGGCAGCGATAGCCGATTGGAGATCCCAAGAGACTGCCATGTGCGTGTATGTGCTTAAATCCATGTTTTTATCTTTTCAACGTTTCGAAGTTTATCTGACAGTCGTTATGAGAAGTCAGTACCCTTGAATAAACTGACACTTGTCTAAACCATGGAATATAGCTATTCCAGGCTAGGGTGCTGGCGGTCAGACAGGCAGTCGCTCTGTGGGAAAGCTAATTTTCAGTCAAATCCGGTTAGACTAGAAAGTGGACCCCAGGTTCTAACTGGGATAATGCTAGAAGGATGACGATCTACAGCGGGGACCACTTTAACACTAGACTGCACGCACCCATTTATACTCCTTGAGTGCACGCTCTGGCTACAGGGCTACAGGTGTAGCCCATTTGTAGATCAATTAATTATATGAAGAATTAAACAAATTAATAAAACTCATTGTTTAATTTATAAATATCTTTATTAAAATCAGAATGGAACATACAATTAATCATGACTTATCTTCTTAATTGTCCGTGTGGTGACGGATTAAGAATACGAAATGTCACCACCCCATAACATCCCATGGGTGTCATAAGAGCCGACAGAGGGAGCATATTAGGCAGAGAACAGCACTGTAAGAGAAGGAAAACTTGATACAAACCCTATACCAACCCGTTTGGCCAGCGTGGTGTAGTAGGCCAATTCCTCTTTTCAAAGGAGAGGCCTAGTCCAGCAATGGACTGTTAAAGGCTGATGATGATGATCTTCCAGTTATAAATAAGTAAAAAATAAATAATTAAATAAAATTTCTTTATTTACGCAAACATGGAGTTTTTTTAACCTAGTGGTTGGAGTATCCTTTTAAGTATAACAATACTTGTACCAGGGCACTCCGCTCTTTCATAAATTAATAATGTTCGAGTGCGAGCTCACACGCGCAGTAACGCGCCGCGTGTGTGTGTGTGTGTGTGTGTGTGTGTGTTGTGTGTGTGTCTCTGTGATGTGTGTGTGTGTGTGTGAGCGCGCGCTTGCGTATATGTGTTCTAACTAATTGATGAATATTGTTAATATGTTTATATATTTACATAAATAATAAAATAATTATAATCGATGTTGTTGTTTTATTCAATGTATTTTAGGAGGGTTTTGGGTCGTCGTAAGATAATTTACTAAAACACTCAGTAATGGTAGCTTTACAATCATGATAAGTTTTAAGGATATATTATGAGGATTTTGTTAACTTTATTATAAAGGATTGCTGCATGCTTTCTATACTGCATACTAGCAAACATTGTGCTGACCAATTGGACCTTAGCAACTTTGTCTTTTCTTCTTTTTGTTTCTATATCTATTTCATCACGCGGTAAAGATTTATGCATTTTTAGAATCGTGTTCAAGATGTATAGTTTTCAAATTGATAATAGTTTGCTAATATTATATAGATTTTCTGTGGAAAATTGCGTTTCTTAAAATACATGACCTTAATCAAAGCTCTTTGGGATCTTTCAACTTCCAAAAAGCGGGTTTAACATGATCCACCCCAAACCGGAAGACAGTATACAATCATTGATTGTACAAGTGCTATGTAAATTTGGTTAAGTAGTACATTGGCACCTGTAGTTTCACTCTGAGTTATATGCCTTAAGTTTTTGAACATCCACATAAACTTTCTAATTCTCGTACTAATTTGTTCAATTTGCGTATACCAAGTCAATCTCTGATCAATGTAGACTCCAAGATATTTAGTGTTGCTTACTTTATTTATTCTAGGACAATTGCATGCGGTGTTTATATTGTCTTTATCACATTCATGTATTTGTATATTTAGATCTGTGTTCGGCTGTTTATTATTTTGTATGGCAAAACAGACATAATTTGTTTTGTCTGTATTTAAAGTAAGCAAGTTGTTTTTCAGCCACTTAGCTACCTGAGTGAGGTCTTTCTCTGCTGCTAACTTAATGGTATCCCACGTACTACCAGTGAAGACGATGGCAGTATCATCGGCGTACGTAAACATTTTTGCATTATTTACCCTCATGTTGCAGAGTTATGTTTGTATCGCTCGTTGATAAAGAGTATTAGCACATCGGTCGGGTCTGATCGAATAATCATTTACAAGTAAGCCTCTGACTGTACGCTTTCGCATAATTTACGACTGCCCACACACTTATCGATTGTCAAGTGGTTAGGGTAGTGGTGGTATTTATTTGTGATCGTATGTTCTGTACCTTATTGGTCCCGAGACGTACATTTGTATTTACACTAATATTTAATCTTCTGTTTCTAATTGCGGTTTCAGGTCAGACGGTCTGTAAATTTTGATAGCACCAATAATCGTTTTTGGTTCTAGAATTGTATTAGTATGTAAATGTGCAGACAGGGCCACCTCGATTCAAAATATACTAGAACATACATGACTATATTATAAAAGAAAGTCCCCCGCCGAGTCTATCTGTATAAACACGATAAATTAAAAAAACTACTGAACTCAGTATATTTCAAGTTTAAGTGTATAATAAGAAAAGTTTTAGTATACATTACTTATAATAAACTCATTAATAGTTATGTACTTGCAAGTTTTTTATAATATAAATGTATACCAGATGGCACATTTAACTGTTTAATGTTGTAAATTAAACGTCAAAGAAAATCGGTTGGCTTGCAGAATAATTAACTTTAAGTGCCGAGCAAACTTTAAATAGATACAGTCTGTTATTATGAGTTAAAAGAAAACTAAAACAAAGCTAATAAACTTTTAGTGACATGTCATTACTTAGGAATAAATGCAGAGACTGACTTTAAAAATATTTTAATTTTGACTAATTTAATATCATATTTCCAAATGTCTCTTAGATTCTTAATGTTGAAGTTTTTACAATTCAATTGAAACTTATTTTGCGATACAAGTTTTATTATGATTTACATTACACACTTATTTTATTTTATCAAATTCAAATTTAAAATTAAACATGAATGTAACTTATTTATATTTTACAGACAGATATTTTGAAGCATTAAAGTTATCATAGTCGGCTTCTCCAAAACCAAAGTCATGAATGCTAAATTGTGTGTTTAGGTATCCGTTATCAAGATCAGTCCTTGCGGTAAGATTGAGGTTTACATATTGACGATACACGACCTTCAGACCGAGGGTTCAAATCACGAGCGGCAATCAGAGTCAAAGTCAAATTACTACAAAGTATCTTTATCAATCACACAGTGACTTTGTAATAATATGACTTTGACCGTATTTTTTCAAATCTTTAACCTTTCTGAATAAAAGGAGGCTTTATGGTGGCTGTACATTTCCCCTAAAACATGCCCTGTATATTCTTCAGATAAGGAATGGCCTTCTTAATTACAGACGGCTAACTCTTCTTATATTTTTGGATCAGTATTTTTTTTAGAATCTCCCGGGGGTTAACGCCGGCCCTCCTCCGGGCGAGTCACCAGTCATGTCTAGTAACTCGTCCAGTATGAGGTTCCAGAAGGCGGGCCCACCGCACAGGACCCTGGATGTGAGCATTCTTGTTGTTGTGCTGTCAGTGTAGATGTTTTTGGGGCATTTCGTATAGTGCAGGCGTGCGAGGATAGAAAGCCACCAGGCGTTGTCGAATGCTGCCTTAATATCTAAAGATATCATAGCGACATGGAGTCCTTTTTTCTTTTGTTGAGTGACTGTGTGAGGAGCGTCTGGAGTGCATGTAAGGTGTATGTTTGTTGTTTAAAGCCGTACTGCCTGGTGTTTGATGTGTGGGTGGTGTTGAGGTGATGCGTGAGCCGCTGTGTCATGAGTTTTTCAAGTGTTTTCCCAATATGGGTATAAGCCCAATCGGCCGGTAAGAGAAGAGTTTGAAGTGGTCGGCTTTTGTTTGATTTAGGTATATTTTGGATCAGTATTGGTGTCGATTTTTCCGTCTCTTCAGTCACATACTATTTATTCCTTGTATTTTTCTTAGTTGCGTCTTACGACACCCAATGAATATTGGGTAGTGTCATCTGTTCTTTGTATTCTTTATTAGTAGGGGCAAGTTGTAGCTTTAATATTACCATATTAAATTCACCCTCGGTTAAACGTATTTGTTCTGAATAAAATGCAACGTCACTCGCCAGATTAAATCGTCACTTATACGGGAATGTGTATAATTATATCGCAAGCCGTAGGAACACGTGCGCTGAAATAATTAGTTTCGCACTGTGAACTGTACTGATGATGCAAATAATTTAAACTGAATCCACTAACGGATTAAATATTTAAAACGTGAAAATTTTGGGAAAATACCTGTTATAAAACTAACAGAGTACATATTATTTATATCGCTAATAAGGGGAAATTTGATTGTATGTTGTTTTTACAGAAATGTTAATGTAATTAGAATCACACGCCAGGCTTTTATACACTTAACATATTTTGTATGAAGCCTATGTTATATATGTATAACTCTAGTAGCCAAATACATATATTTGGGACGGCTAGGACTCATCTCTGACGTAATATTTTTTATTTCACTAGTCTCAGTATGTTCCAAGCACAGCCATGATTAGCAAGAAGAGCCAGGAAAAAGTTATGTTTTACATATTATAAATTATTGAATATGTTGTTTCCATCAACGCATATCACATGCGCGAGTAAAAACTAATAATAATAATAATAATAATAATAATAATAAATTTATTTATTGTTTCACAAGTTACTACAATTATGAGACACATTTATATTATTAACATATGAAGTTGCTACTATTTATGTGCGGCTGGTACTTAAAATAGGAAAACCTGAGCCTTAAGTACCAGCATCCTTCCGATGACACGGTTAAACAACTTACATAATTACTAAGACACTACAATATACAACAATAGTAAAGAATTAAATTTAACAAATAAAAAGTAGTAAACTAATTTAAGCATAATATTTGCCTTCAGCACATTTAAATTTAAATTAACCTTGCATTTTGAATGTGTGTGGGTGTGCGTGTGTGTGCGTGTGCGTGTGCGTGTGCGTGTGCGTGTGTGTGTGTGTGTGTGTGTGTGTGTATGTGTGTGTGTGTGTGTGTGTGTGTGTGTGTGTGTGTGTGCGCGTGTGTGTGCGACTTTGTGTTAAATGGTGAGGTGGAGTAGATTCTCCGTCTCGTCATATGGTAGTTTTTGAAGCCATTCACTTATGATAGTTTTGCAGTCATGTTTGTTATAGTAAACTATTGTTAGTACTTTATTTAATTTATTGTAAAGAAAACGTCCAAGAAAGCAGAAAAACCGTTGGCTGAATGAAGTTCTACGGGTCGCATCAAGTGGGAATTGATGGCTGCGAGTATTTGGCTGTTGAAAAGAAGATGAGGTAGAAGGGCCGGATTTAGAGAGGTATGAGTGTTGTCTTAATACAATTTGTTGAATAAAAAGTTGTCTTACTGTTAGGACCTGACAGTATTCATATAGTTCCCTGGTAGGGTGTCGGTATGGTTTAAAAGTGGATACTTTCAATACTGCTCTCTGTGCTCGTTCCACTCGTAATAGATGGCTTTTGGGTGCCCCACCCCAAGAGGAGATACAATAGCCTATCAAAGATTGGCAAAGAGCATAGTAAATCGTCTTGAGGATATCAGGCTCTGCCACATGTCTTAGGTGTTTAAATACAAAGATAAGTTTACGAATTCTGCCCGTCAATAAGTCAATGTGTTGTACGAAACTCAATCGATCATCCAAAATTACACCCAAATATCTTATGGCTGTAGCGTTTTTTAATTTCGGGCACTCACATGTGGAATGGTTATTCAATGTGTGTTTGTGTGCAGTAATAGAGTATATTGTATTGTCCAATGGTACCGATGGCTTTTTAATGTTAAATGATAGATATTTAGTTTTTTCCACATTCAGTGACAGAGAGTTTAGAGCAAGCCAATGGGTTATTTTATCAAGACCAATCTGTGCTGCATTATATACTTGTTCCCAAGTGCGTCCCGTAAAGATAAGGGCTGTATCATCAGCAAATGCAAAAAGTCTGCCATGTTCTAATTTTAATTTGCACATCTCGTTAACATAAATCAGGAAAAGTATAGGTCCCAGTATGCTGCCTTGGGGCACGCCATGTTCGATTGGCAGATAATTGCTGAGGTGCTCTCCTATTTTTATGCATTGGGTTCGGTCAGTTAAATAGCTCTGAAACAACTTCAACTGCTTGTCTCTTACACCAATTCTTTCCAGTTTTTTTTGTAGTGAAGGAATAGAGACCGTGTCAAATGCCTTGGCCAAATCCAGAAAAATGCCCAAGCATTTGTCACCGTTATCCAATGCTTCTACAAGATGATTGGTGAGATCATGAACAGCATCATTGGTTGACATATGATTTCTGAAACCATACTGGTTATTAGACAAGATATTATTAACATCAAGATAGTTTTTAAGTCTACTGTTCATGATTTTCTCCAAAATTTTGGATAATGCTGGGAGCACGGAGATAGGTCGATAGTTAAAGACACGGTCTCTATCCCCCGACTTGTATATAGGATGAACTACTGCCCTCTTCAGTAAATATGGGAAATCACCGTGGTGTATACAGAGGTTAAAAATATAAGTTAGAGGAGGAATCAGTGTAGTTCTGTATTGCTTAAGGAGGCTGGCAGATATACCATCAATCCCGATCGCACAGTTAGTGCGCAATGTTAGAATTATACGCTCTACCTCTGCCTCATCGGTTTCCAAGAATATAAGTGAGTGAGGATGTGACGAATAGGGTGGTGTATCGTTATTGTTAGTTATAGTGCTTCTACTGGACAAATCTCTTCCTATACTGGTAAAGGTTACATTAACTTCATTAATAGATTCAGCAATGGTATCCTTAATTTTAAGTAAGGCAGTGGCTGACGTCGTTGCTTTCTCTGTGTGAGTAACTTTCTTAATAATATCCCACATCATTTTAGGATTAGTTTTAGCCTTGTTTAACTCATCTCTTTCATATTCAGTTTTAAGTTTTTTTATTATAGAAGTACAGAAATTGCGGTACCTTTTAAAAGTAATCTTTAATATTTCATTGTTTGGGGACCGTTTAACTTTTATGTACATTCTGTCCCTATTTTTCATACATCTCAGCACACCCGGAGTAATCCATGGTTTGATGATTCTCAAACGATGTGGCACAGCATATGTGGTGGTACTCATTTTAAGTGCTTTAGTTAAAGAATTAACAAAGTATTCAAGGGCTATGTTTGCATCTGTATATTTATAAATATTAGAAAAGTCAATGTTCTTCAGGTGATATTCTAGCTGTGAGTAGTCTATTTTAGTCTTTATGTTTGGCTGCTGATCAATTTTCACTTTATCAAGGGTAACTAAGATGGCATTGTGATCAGTAATAGTGGAATCGATGACAATAGTTTTAGCAGATGATTTAGTGCTAAGGAATACATGGTCAAGGCAGGTTTTATTATGAGTAGTTAGGGTGTGAGCTGGTAGGAGGCCATGTGTAGCTAGTAAATCCAAATATTCCTGTGATCTCATGTCAGTGTTCCCATCCACAATGTCAATATTAATATCACCTATGACCATGGTAGTTCCAAATGGACGATTAGCGGATAATACTTGGTCCATGGAGTTTAAAAAGTTTGAAATATCTTTAAATGTTGGGGGTCTATAAATTGCAAATATGCATATCTCATTATCTATTTTAATTTGTAGACAGCTTGCGTCCAAAAGATTTTGTTCGAGTACAGTAATATTTGTTATGCTATTCTTAATGTACACGACTACGCCATCGTTTTTGTTAATAGTATTAACAGTTATAGTGTACTTATAACCGTCCAGTGCAGGAATATAAGGGTTGCAGGTTAACCAACATTCTGTGAGGATTATAATATCATGTGATATAGACATTCTGGATAATAGTGTCAACAAGCCAGTAATATTCGCCGAGATGCTACGTATGTTCTGGGTTAAAATTTTAAGACTCTTTACTGTAATCAGATTTGCACATTGTTCTGGGTCGCACCTGAGAGATTCCGATGTTTCGAAGTTATCAATAATATTCAAATGATTATGTAGAGTATCGAAGTTTATAACAAGTATAGTAAATGAACCAAGTATCTGACCACTGTTTGAAAGTGTTGAGAGGAGTTATTAACTGCAGTAACCAAATGAGAGATAAATTGTTCATGTTATTGAGCGTTTTGTTTTGGTGTATAGTCTTTATGTGTAGTGTTGAGTGCAGAATTATTATGTAGTGAATAGTTATGTTTGTTTTATGCAAAGGTTTGTACAATTGGTGATGGTTTACTTGGTATAAGAAATGTATTAACAACGGGCTTATAACTTTATAGTATTTTAAACTATTAAGCTCTACTAATATACTGAAAATACTAAAATTATAAAATCTAAATAATAAAATAAGGTGCCAACAAAATAGTCATATTTTACTGATTAGTTTAGTAAGACTTGCTTCAGTTTCAATACGTGTTGGAGGTTCGCCTTCTGCTTTACGTAAATATACCACGCCTCGTGAAGTCCAACAATAAGAGTAGTTATTTTCACGTGCATATTGACGAGCAGAATAAAACAATTTTTGAGCTTTAACTGTTAGAGCTTCTGATATAAACACAGTTTATGTTAACTATTTAACATAAACCATTTCAAGTGACAAAATCTACCAGTAAACTTCCACCAAAAGCCGCGTTAAGGAATTTCAATCATAAGAAGTTAGCAGGGCAAGCTACCAATCTATACCTAGCTGCGGGAAGCGTATTCTACATAGGGTATTGTCAAACGGCTCCCTTAATATCGCCAAGCATATCATGCGCGTCGTCATTTATCAAGGGGCATCAATTCGTACGTCATATTAGTTACGAACAATGAACGTACGTAATACAGTACACTGGTAGGTTCCATATTTTATAGATGTGATGGCGTGTATGGATGGAGGCTTCTGGTACGTGGGTGACTTTCTCGTTTTACTGCACTCTTTTATCACACGTACATTTTAAATAAACTGGAGTATAAAATTATGAGATAGAATTCTTAAGTCTTACTTGAACAAATAACGAACGTTCCTATTTCCTTTCAGTGTAGACGGCTTTGCTATTATCTTAAAGTTATAGCTGTAATTCATAGACCAAACTATTATCGCTTACTGTCCTGGGAGAAATTAGCTTGTTTGTAAGAATAAGAAATAAAAAAAGACAATAAGTCACTTTTATCGGATGGTCATCAAACAAACCAACCGATCGTCGAATTATTTTACTCGACAGTTCATTGTTTACATACAAGTGTCGAGACATTACGTCTACACATAGAGAATACTAGCTAAGCTCGCGGTTACACCCGCGTTATTTAGGGTTAGAGATTTTAATATAAATGGAACCAGTTGTTTCTAAAAATAGCACATTCAACCGAACAAACAAACTCTTCATTTTTACAATATTAATAGGTACAGATATTTGTGTGGCACTAAACTGTGAGCTATCTGGGAACTGGAGATTTTATGAGCTTTACTTTGATGGACATTACTGATCACAAGATACCAGACATACGTTCTCTGATTTTTTCGTCTACAAGTCGTATCTTTTTACTACTGAGGCTGAGTTAATGTTTTCTGTTATCCACATGAAATTTGTAGATACTACTTTTGTATGTTACTCCACATTTCTTATATCCGTCGTTTTGACTTTTAGTTATATATCTCATTAACGCATGTATGTATACTTTGAAACTTTTTATGGTTGATCTATGTCTCAAGAAGAACTAGAAACAGTTTTTAGTGAAACTTTACGTACTCTCATTTTGACGCTGCGATGTTTTTTTTTTGGGCTTTCAAAGAAGCCCGATTACTTGAAAATAACATGTATTTCTTAAATTTTATTATTTCACAAAATCGCACAAATTAAGAGCAACTCGTGTATGTTTATTTTATAACCGCACATGCAACCGATTTAGAGATACACGATTCTACAAAACGTTACCCTATCAGGAATTCCAATATCTTGAAAACCTGAAGCCGCACTGATCTTATTTTCGGCGCACATCATTCCACCAATATAAGCTATCTGCCCATGTACATTGTTTTTTTCTTCGATAGTTAGTTTAGAATTTTCCTGCTGGAAGAACGTTACCCCACCAGGAATGGTTTTTATCATTTTTTTCCAAAACGATAACCCGCACTAATATTTTATTTCAAGCAAATCATCAGCAGATTGCGCTCCAATTATAAGTTCCACTCATGTCTCTCCAGTAGATACTTTCCTGGTAGGGTAACGTACACGAAATGTTTGGGAATTCCAACCCTCAGGGGTAAAATGGTCCCACGCTGGCACCGTGGGTGAAGTCTTGTTACATATATTTAAAAGCAAATATAATAATATGTAGTATGATAATGAATTGTGTCCTAACAATAACAGGCTCGTGTCAATATACTTTGCACTCGCGTTCGTTTGCACTCGTATTTGTGTACACCCCACGTACACCTCTACACCACCATACATTACTAACGGAACTCTGATTGCGAGCGCTTGACCGATATTTAGTCGACGCTGTTTATCTTTACCCACTGTCTAGACATTCTGCACACAATACCAAATGAATAAATATCGACGTGTATCGGACTGGGACGCAAGTAAAAAAAGTCTTCATCGAAACCTGTTACGTAGAAGCATAAAAATGTCTATCGTGGAAACCATTTTCGTGGAAACTGCCGAAAGGGTTTTGCCATTACAACAATACTCAACTACAATAACGACTTCCATTGAATCTGTCATGACCACGCAATGGTCTCGAGATGATATATAATAAAGCTACTCCTGAATTTAGGAGTAGCTTTGTACCTACTTTTATTACTTAACTTGCATTACAAATATAGATTAATACAAAAATACTATTAAAGTGCATTAGTAATAGCAAAATCACGTATACAGCCAAAACTTTACATATTTCGTCTCGCTAAATAGACACATCTGTTTTTCTCTTACAACAAAATTACGTCAGTGTACTACCATTATATTGCCACAATTATTATAATAGCAATTGTGGCTGTAATAGACCAATAGAATTCTTTTGGCATTTCTCTAAGTTCAGAAATATACTATGCTAATGTTTTAATGTGAAAGAAAAGCAACTGATAACATTATTATGATTGTAATTATAATCAAAATGTGCTTAATGTGACGCCGTGTCAACGAAGTGCTGCGTTCAAGAAAAAGCAGTAAAAACATTGTAAGGTTAAAGCCCTCCTCAGTATATTTAAACTTTAAAAGCCAAAAAAAATAGTGTAATCCACACTTTTTAGGCCAATGACCTAAATTTTGTTCATCTAAAAACGACGTATTAGAACAATAAACTATATGCATTCTTACTAGCGAAGCTTTTATCGTCCATTAGTTATTGACGTCCGTAGCATAGCCTAGTTTATACAAGTTCAGAACGTAGGTAAATGTTGAAGTGTTTTTGAGATGTTTAATTTAACAGGCTCAGTAAATGGTCTGTCTATCTGCTGTCAGATTATGCTACTGCAATCTGGGAGATGCTCTATATTGATTGTAACTCAGCTCTTTTAAATTTAATAAATCGGATAAGAATAATTATGAGACCATTGCAAATTGTCTATAATGATGTAGTGGTGGTGTAGTACAAATCAATATTTCTATACCATGTCAAGGTATTTCACTTTTATTTTCGAAGTATCACGCGGTATAATAATAATACAAATCTTGATGTGACGGGATTATGTGTATGTGCACAAGTCGCGTATTTTTAAAGTAGGTACGTACTCATACATACATACATAGTCTCCCGCCTATATCCCCGAAGAGGTGGGCAGAGGTATATGGCTACACCCACTTTTCGCCAGATTTATTTCAGTCCCACGTAATAGGGAGCGAGCATATTGCCGTACCGGGCACATTACCAGACTCCGTGCTCCTACTGAGAATTTCCTAACAGAAAAACCCAATAACACTTTGCCTGACCCGGGGATCGAACCCGAGACCTCCCAATCCCACGCGCACATTTATGCCGCGAGAGCAACGAGGCAGACATAATAGGTAGGTACTAATAATTAAGTAAAATAGATAAATTATGTCTACTGATTGTAGGAGTCTAGCTTAATAATGAATACAGGGTGGCGCTTGCATAGCGGCACTTTTTGAACAAAGGCATAGCTTACAACATTCTGAAGCCTTGTACCAAAAATCAATTAAATCGGTGCAGTATTTTAGCCACAATATCGATTTTAAATTCCGCAATTTTTGCACACGCTTTGAGTTTCATACAGCTGATACAAAACGGTCAACGACCCTACATTGCGCGCCGCGACTCGCTAGGTACTACTCACGATGCGACGCCTCGACGTCATCCGAAGCTAGGCTCAGCGCAGACAGAACGGAGCGCAGCGGAGAGGATTTTATCAACGCATTTGAAAATAAACTTTAATATTTTTACAACAAAGTTCATAAATGCTTGAACCTGATAAAAAATATTCGCGCGTCCTCGAAGATACGCGGAAATCCCCGCGCAAAGTCGAGTCGGCGCCCGCGTCGTACGCGTATTTTCAGGGCTTAACGAACTTTCGCGACAAAATATTTACTGTAGAGTTTACCACTCTAACGTTACTCTAACGTTACCCAGAACGTTTTACTCACGCAGGCTCGCGAGGTCGCGTGCAATCTTGAGCATACGCAATCCGTAAAGAAAATTTCCGAGACCGCGCGGGGATTATTCCTCTCTGTCTGCGTTGACCCTTCGACGACTTAGGACGATGACGTCTTCGTACAACGTCGCTTCGCCTCGAAGGTACCTACCTAAGACTCGTCGTTGTAGGTTTTTGCGCCCAAGTTAATGCGTAACATTTTTAACAGAACAAAACTTTTGAAACTTCCTAATTACCTTTTCAATAAAGTTACATAATAATAAAATGGATCGGTTCCGCAAGCACAAAAAATCTGATTAGGTATGCACAGTAAATGCACTACGTGTGACAAGGACAAACATAGTCGAGCCAAATAGAGTTGCCCAATTATGAACAAAATATTGTCAATAGTATCGATAAAAAATACGCACCGTAAACGTTTGTTGTTTATTGTATCGACATTGATTGTTTTTAACGTTAATATAATCGTCTTGTGAATGATAGTATCGATAAAAAATACCTATGCACCGTAAAAGTTTGTTGTTAATTGTATCGACATTGTTTGTACTTAACTTTAATGTAATCGTCTTATCAATGATAGTATCGATAAAAAATCCTACGCACCGTAAAAGTTTGTTGTTTATTGTATTGACATTGTTTGTATTTAACGTTAATGTAATCGTCTTATCAATGACTTTACGTTCGAAAATTTCAATGTGTGGTACAAATAAAGACGACGTTTTTTAATAGGTACACAATGATAAACATGTAAAGATATTTAATTATTTAATCATTTGAAATAAGTTAATAATTATTGACTATTTTATCTCTTTCCGTATGGTATTTTTTAAATGATCTAATGGGTTCAACAATCTACTTAAGAATTATAATAACTACGTACTAAAACTACTGAACTAATTGAAGTATGTGCATAGTATTTCATAAACTTGTTTAACTGTGTCGTATTAGCAACTCAATTAAGCAATAGTATTATTGTTAACCCTTAATTACTCGCATGGGGTATATTTAACCCCACAGCGTATTTGAAGCGTCGTATCACCACCATTTTTAAAGTTACCTTCATACCGTTCTCAGTAGCTGCCTAAATACCTCCTCCCACCGCGAATCAGTCGCGAGCGCTGCTCCATGCCATGTGGTTGTGCCAGGAGGTCGCGTGTGGGGTATATATTACCCCACGCGAGCTTAAGTGCAACTTTTTTTGGACTTGTGAGTATTTTTGTTTTATCTTTTTAATGTGCGGTACAGGTACTTAATGCTTCGTTTTTTACATATTTTTGCTTTTTTTAGCTTAGAATGCCTAAAATGTCAATTAAGCGTCTTTCTAACTACTATGAAAACTATCAGATTGCTGAGTGCTTATTAGAAGATGAAGAAGAAAGCATAGATAGTCCCGACGAAGGTGAGGGAGACGCTGAAGTGATCCAAAGTGACCGGAAATTATTTTTTACTACAATCGCACGAAAGGTGGTGTACCAACTACCAAATTTGTGCTAACTATAACGTCGAAAGACGTACAAAGAGATGACTTGTGGTTAAACTTGATCACTTCCTCAACGTTGCTGGTAGCAATGCTTATGTCATTTATAAAAATAAAATTTACCACGAAATATGAAGAAGGGAGTTTTTGAAGCATCTTGCAGTCGATTTGGTAAAGGCTCACCAACAAACTCGATCAACTATATCCCACTGCCTCGGTCCATACAATAACGGCTAAAGTGAAATGTTGAAGTTCAGGATCCTGGCTCCACTTCCAGGAGTGGTCCATCGACAACTTACAAAAGGTACCATATCTGCCCAAGGTCAAAGGATAAAAAAATAAGATTCACGTGTGCCAAATGCCACCATCAAGTCTGTCACGACCATTCCACCATGATATATGATAAATGTGTTGATTAAAAAGTTACTCAATTTAAAGTTTCATGTCTATATAAGTGTATAATAATGTTGATTATGGATACTATTACAACTTAGAACAATATTGTCTTTTTCAAATTTTTATTATAAAAGTAAAAGTATGTTATTAAAAATATGTTTTATTGTACCTTTAAATTTGGGGTTATATATTCCCCAAGCGACCGTTAGTGTAACTATATGAACGCGAGTAATTAAGGGTTAATACAAGTCAGAATGCATAGTTCGTTGTATAAAAACATTTTGTGTTATTTTGTTGTTAACGTATTAACGTGTCAAAAATATCGACATTCATAGTACCTATTGCGCATCTCTATTTCCTATCCTAGACATGTCGGCGCCCGCGGCGCATCGGAGATCGGTGACTCATCAAAGGTTTGTTTAGTGCCGCAAAAACAGTCGATCATATTGTGCGCACGCTTAGCGACAGTTGTTTTTGGTATTGAATTGTGTGATTGTATTTAGTTGTGTTATTTAATTGTGTTGTTGTTTAGTGAACTTTATCATTTGTCATTTTTGCATTATTTGTGTTAATAATGACAAACTTTATGTCGTCCGAATATACGGATATGATTGTGTAACGTGGTTTCTTGTTGTGAAAAAGACACCAGTGTTTTCCTAATTACTGAACTTTCATTATAGTGATTTGTAGAATTACTGAAATAGGTAATTCGTGATAACAATGGCGGCCATTTTGAGAATTTGAAAATTTTGTGCTACCTTTTACGTGGGTTTGTGTTAAGTGGGTTTTTGTTGATATGAAAAAGACACCAGTGCTTGCTTAATGAGTGACCAAACATTGGGGTGATGTGTAGAATTACTGAAATAGGTAATTCGTCAATAAATGTGAACTACCTTCGTGGCGTGGCATCGTCTGCCGCATAGCACACGTTGCCGTTCTTACAAAGGTCAGTAACCTAATGTCATATTGGTCTACAAATGGTGTTTCGTTTTGCTACTCATACTTTATAGTTTTTGTTTGAAAATTTTATTATTTTATTTTGGCCCCATGACCTTTTTTGTTGATATAAAACATTTTATAGGCATCAATGCTACGTCCTTTTTAAATCAATGCCCCTATGCAAGCCCCACTCTGTATAGTCCTGAAAAAGCAATTCAAATCTTGCTTTATCAGCAAAGGAGAAAAGTAAACCCTAAAGTAAAAGAAGAATAAAAAAACTAGATTTTTATTTGGTATGAGGGGTTTGACCCACTGAGTTTTGGCATCCTTTGATATTTATTGATTGGGTTTAGTAAATAGAGCGAACAGTGAACGGAATGCCGCTAAAATTCAGTTGGGATATTATCGAGAATGATAGATAGATAGATAGATAGATATACGCTTTATTGTGCACCAACATAGCATTAAACAGTACATATTTTATAAAGAGACTTAAAACTACGATAATGTACAATCGGCGGCCTTATCGCCTAGGGCGATCTCTTCCAGGCAACCTTGAGGTGGACAGGAATGATATGAGCAAAAATGTGGAGCGGTGGTGTAGTTGCTAAAAATAATACGAAAATCTTAGATACTATATACATACATACATACATATATATACATTATAATTCGATTAATATACGTACATAAATAAAATACAACTAAGTATTAAATATTACATAAAATAAAATACAAATATAAAATATACCTACTTACATACATTATAGGAATATAAGAGACAGTTAAGACAGACAATACAGATGGAGTAAATAAGGCTTATGTAACAAGAAAATCATCAAATTAAATCAGATAGTGATTTTTGATCAAAGTTTTGAAGATATTTAACGATTTTGCTTTTCGAATCTCCAGGGGTAAAGCATTCCACAGACGCACAGCTTGAGCAGTGAAAGATTTCGAAAAGTAATTCGTGGAATGCTTTGGCATCCTCAGTGTTAGATCCTCAGACGACCTCAGGGATTTCACATGTGTGTCATGAACGAACACAAAAAGTTCTTTAAGATAGGAGGGAGTACTAGGATTAAATAGAACATTGTACAATAATGTTAGAATGTGAGTATTCCTGCGAAGACGAATTGGAAGCCACTTGAGTTTATTGCGAAAATCTGAAACGTGATCATATTTGCGCAGTCCAAATATAAATCGTATGCAAAAGTTTTGGAGACGCTCAAGCTTATCTAGCTGCTCTTCAGTGAGATCAGGATAGCTGACGTCAGCATAGTCAATAATGGGCAGAAGTAAAGATTGGGCAAGTGCAACTTTAGTGGCAGTTGGAAGAAAGTTGCGTAGCCTACGCAACGAGCCTGCCGATGCGAATAATTTACGACTCATTTCTTTTAGTTGTGGTCTCCAGGACATGGTTTCGTCAATGTAAATGCCCAGATTCTTTACAATTTTGCGAAAAGGAAGATCTTTTCCATCAAATCTGATTCGCGGAAGATCAACCCAGATAATTTTAGAAACCATTTTAGGACTGCCGATAATAATTAATTGAGTTTTATCAGGGTTGACTATCAGTCCATATCTCTTGGTCCATTCGCAGATACGTTCTAAGTCTGTGTTAATAGTAACACAGGCTTCTGCCAACTTAGTTATAGGGGCTTGCGTGTAAATCTGTAAATCATCTGCATAAAGGTGGTAGGATGATAGTAGTTGATTTGAGATGGAGTTTATAAATATGGCGAAGAGTAAAGGAGATAGCACGCCACCCTGCGGCACACCGGCAGTAGTGTAAGACCAAGAGGAATAAGAGTCTTCTATGTTTATACGTTGCCGGCGACCAAACAGGTAACTACGAAACCAGCCAATTGCCGATGGAGATACGTTAAGAGAGCGTAAAATGCCCAGTATGATGTGAAAATCCACGGTGTTAAACGCGTTGCTGAAGTCAAGTAATGTCAAAATCGTAAGATTTCCACAATCCATACCTAGCCTTATGTCGTCAGTTACGCGGGCCAGAGCAGTGACAGTACTGTGACTAGGGCAGAAACCAGATTGATAAGGATTTAGGAGCGCATTTTCACATAGAAAGGAAGTGAGCTGTGAGTGGACTAGACGTTCAAGGACTTTCGACAGGAAGGGTAGTAAGGATATGGGACGATAATCTGTGAAAGTACTGGGCTTGAGGTTCTTTGGTAGAGGAATTATATGGGCATCTTTCCAGTCCGATGGAAAGATGCCACGAGCAATGGAAAAATTTAGAATGTGACAAAGGACTGGAAGAATTTCGTTTAGGATGGGAAGGATCATTTTGCAACTGATACTGTCACTACCGACTGCGTTGGATGTAACTGCCAACATACTCTTCTTAACGTCACAAGCGATAAATGGCGAGAAGTTAAAAGGAGAATACTCAGGAGTTGGCAAAGATGAAAGATGTTGTAAAGTGGCTCTTTTCATATTACCATCAAAATTGGAAGAAGTCGAGAAGTAAGTGTTGAGAGAATCTAGGTTAACATTGTTTGGAGTGGATTGATGCCGTGTCTTACCAACTCCCAGAGTTTTAAGAAATTTCCAGACCTTAGCTGGATCACCGTTTTCAACGGATTTATGAATGTGTTGGCGTTGCGCATTCCTACACACCTTGTTACAGAGATTTCTAATGGCAACGTATTTTTCTTGGTTCAGAAGAGTAGGCTTGTTCTTCAGTTTTGCTTTGGCAGCAGATTTTTTGACCATAATCTTTTTGATGTCTTCAGTTAGCCAAGGTGCCGGTAAATGTTTTAGTTTGATGAAGCGGATTGGCGCATGGACGTCGTAAAGCTTGATAAGATTATTTGTAAAGATTTGGACTTTAGAATCAATGCACTCTGAAGAATACAAAGGCTCCCAGTCTAGGCTAACGCTATCCGCACGCAATCTGTCATGATCCATGTCACTAAAGTTGCGCTGCAACACAATCTTGGGCTTCGTTTTGGGAGTGCATACTTTATAGGATAAATAAATAAGGTCATGATAGGAGAATGCATCCGCTGTACATTGACCATGCTTGTGAATTAGATTAGGGGAAGATACTAGAATGAGGTCGAGCAGAGAAGGAGTACAATTAGGAAAGTGATGAGTTGCGTTAAGATTTAAAATTGACATATTGCAGGACTCCGCGACATGACGAAACGATGTAGCACGGGAATCCTGTTTAAGGAGGCAGGTGTTAAAGTCGCCCATCACTATAGTGTGACCATATAAAGGAGTTAAGTTTTCAAGTATTTGTTCAAATGTAGAAAAAAAATTTACACGGTTAGAGGGCGAATAGTAAACACCTAACAGGACTTTTGTGCGGCGGAGTTCAACTTCCAGAAAAAGGTATTCGCCAGCATTCGACAGTGGTGGCTGAGGTGACATAGTGACTATCTGATAAGGAATATGCTGACGCAAGTATATGGCAACACCGCCACCATTGCCGAAAGCGCGATCATTTCTAATAATCCGGAAACCTGGAAGAGTATAAGATGTAGATGGAACAAGGACGGCATGCATGTTTTGGCAGTCTAAATTAGCCAGCATATCTGGGAAATGGGCTGGAATACTCTGTGCATTAATATGGACTACATTAAAATTCTTGGGTACGTCAGAGAATTGCGACTGAAGAATATCACCTAGAGAAGGTACACTTTCAAAACTTTCATCCAGACTTGATGCAGAATGAAAGGTATCATCACTATTTGTGTCTGAATAATACATTCAATATATAACTATAAACTGATATATAAATATATAAACTTATATTATGAAAAATAAAATATATAAATTTAAAATATATAAATACTACCTTACAACTATAATATTAATATTCCCGTAAAGCTCTTTCATAGCATCCACCCGCCGGTTGCGCTTTAACAAAATTAAAAACCGAATAAAGTGAAACTAACTAACAAATAACAAAATTAAAGAACTGAAAAAGAAGAGAAATAAATATACTACAATAAAATTATCATTAAAACATGGTGTCTAAAAACACAGGTATTCAAATACGTGTAGTGCGAAACGGAACGTTACATTTGACAATTTTGTTACAATGACATGACATTAGTGACAAGTTGACAACTGTGATATCGTAAACAGTGTTTTGTTTGTACATACCTACACGAAACGTGAAAAATAAAACCATTTGATGAGTTATAACGAGCAAAATGGAAGCAAATACATACACACGGAACGAGCATGTAAGAATACTATTTTTTCGTGGCTGCAGTCCTCCTGGCCTTTGTAGTGCTTGGTTTGGCAACTGTTTTATCCGCATCCCCGAGCTTCACCTTACTTAAGTCAGCGGTGGAGGATATACGATAACGCTTACCATCAGGGCCCTGGATGTGAATGTATCCTTCTCTTGTCCAGCACTTCTCAACCCCAAACTTCGCCCGTGCCACCAAGAAAGCTTCATGACGCGAACGTGTCAGGAACTCCGACAGCGTGATACCCGTTCCTTTGAGCTTCGTTTTGGCGAACCAGATACTGTCACGCATCACAACCGATGCAAATATGACCAGTATGGGCCTTGCCTTGTCGTTGGAAGTTCGGCGTCCCATCCTGTGACAGCGCCTGATGTCTTCAGCCACGAAGGTGTCAATGTGAAGACGTTGCTTGACGACATCCGCCACCAGCTGAGCTGTCTCCTCGTCTTTACGCTCCACTACGCCGTGAAGCAACAACATCTTTCGGCGGCTACGCATCTCGATCTTGTCGACCTCGCGTCCGACGATGTCCAACTGCTCCGAAAAGGACCTTAATGTGTTCAGAACGAAGGTCTTGAATGAAGAAAATTCTTCCGCCAGACTCCCAGTGGTTTGTGGCGACTTCTTCTGCAGCTGCGCCTCAAAACTAGCCATTCGCTCCTCAAAATATGATTGCATGTCATGGATTTTCGAAACATTGAATGTGTCCATAGTGTATAAATTTTTTCCTGTTTAAAATTTGTTAGTTATTGGAGATAACGCTAATCCAGCAGGTATGTGCTATAAGCTTCAACTTTTATTCATTAAAATTTAATTAAAATAAGAATAAACTATTTTATTTGAATTTCCCACACAAGCAATTTTAAATTAAACCGGTTATCTCAACTACCCACATGTGTATATGAGAATGGTCGGGTGTTAAGCTATTTATCAATGAAAGCGAGAGATAACTGGTATGAAAACAGAAAGGAAATACCACTCATAGAATTTATTCCGCTTTAGTAGTTAGGGATTTATGGACTAGTATAAAAATTCAGAGATTTCGAGAGGATGTGTAGGAGACAAGCGGTTAAAAACTGTAATGAATTTTTTTTTATCAGTGGCTTTGAATTGTAATGTATTACAATGAATGCACAATTGATTCTTTAAATATTATGAATGATAATATGTAACGAGGAGTTTGGTTTCCGATGAGTAAGTCTCTTCTCCCACAAGCAATGTGAGGCAATAGCATGTTATTTGTATTATGTAAAGAAAGAAAGATAGAAAACATATTTATTCTGCTTCAAAAACCCATTTACAAAATAAACAAAACATAAAAAAAATAAAAGAAATATCAATGAATGCAGAATTGGATCCTAACTCAGCATTGAGCCATCCTGCTGGTTAGCGAGATGGCACTGATATTCTGTTAGGTCCAGAAATTAAACAAAATAGATACATATAAATAAATAAAATACAACATTTCTTCTTAAAAACATTTTTGTGTCCACGGTCGGGCAACACATCTCTACAGCAACACCATTAAGATGAAGGAAACAATATATTTTAAATATAAACAACAATTAATGTCCTTCTTCTATAAACAAGAAACAAAAATAAAAACAAATAAAAAAAAAAATAATAACAAGCATTCTAAAATTTTACTGCCAAATCATTTTTTTTTTTTAATTTTTCATACATGGCAACACTTAATTCCAAACCAATGATGTAAGCCATCGAGTGTAGAAAATATTATGGTAAATAACAATAAAAAATATTATTAATAATAATTATTATAATCTACTTCAAGTAAAAATTTACTTGGAGTAAATTATAATAACTATTAACACACGAACCAAAAATTACAATCTTCTCACTAACAGAACCTGACGCACACCAAAAACCGTAAACTTGCTACCGGCTGTCATTACAACGCTTTTTTGTCTATGCTGCAGGTGTATAGCGCGCGTAGTTTGAAACTTTGAAATAGACGCGACGCTAAGGACGCCATAGTGAAAACATATAATTTGGTTTCTTCAATTGCAAATATGTGATAATTGCCAAGTAACGATCGGTTTCAAAATTCGATATATCCATAGATTTGGCTATTAGATACATATTTGACATAAGCTCCACATAAAATATGTCAAATACTATCTTTAGAAGCCAAATCTATAGATAAATTGAATATTGAAACCGGACCTAAGTTAGCAATAATATCTCCTCTGCACATCACTCCACCACACCGCTCCTCTTACTATCTCTAATGTTTCGTTTCTCAGTTATTGTTCCATTTTCCCGCTCCACTGTTGCGTTCCGCTCCATTAGACACGCACCGCAATAGGTTTCAGGTATTTGAGCGAAACTATTCAATTTGCGGTATGCAGCGATTGGTAGATATTTATTGATCAACATTTTTAGAGCGTGAGGAGACTAACGGACTGCTACGAAGAGTCTCAAGGTCAGACCTACGTCGCGACTTACCTACTTATTAGTGAGGAAATCTGTTCTCCATAATGTTCACGTATGTAACAACAGAATTCTAGGCAGTTATTAGTAAAGAGTGCTAGAGATTGATAGCGTGTAAACTAAGTACGTTCATTGGTGATTCATTGTTGGTTCACTGATATCAAATGTCTATAGATGGAAATTTAATTATTATGAAAAAGATATTAGTTTTTATAATATTTTGCATAAAAAACATTATGGTATCCTAAGATTCTTTTCTTCATGGTGATAAATTATTGGTTTCACGTATCACGTAGTGGTTTAAGTGGTCCAATAGCCTGTTAACGCTGCGCTGAGATTTGTAGGTTCAATCCGTGGGATCATCATCTTGTATGATTCAGAAACTGTTATATCGAGTGTACTCCTTCTGTCCATCCTATGAATGTTTATCACAAAAAAACGAAACGCTTATTTTCCTCAAAGCGTTCAAAAAATATTTAAAACCGTTGCAACAAGAGTTCACTGGATAGCCCATTGAAAGCAAATTTACTAGTTTTTGTGTTAAGTTTTCGGTGTAATAACTACTATAAAAATACACTTATTACGAAGAAACTATTTCATTATCTGGTTTCATATTTATCACTAGTATTAAATTACGTTCTAGGTCTTTCACAGCCTTAATATTCTATCGTGTTACGTATTCCGTTCGTCACTGTATTTTCGTCCAAAGCCAGAGAACCATCTCGCTTGATCGACCCAAGACATTTCCATCGGTAATGTAGTGAATTAATTGACTTTACAATCACTTGACCAAACTCGTTCTTGTGTTTACCAAATGTTAAAATGGAAACTAAATGAACTATTAAAGATCATTTTGTTTTTCTCTATTCGTATAGAATAAATGAAACGTTAGTAAGGTAGTCAAGTTGGAGGAATCTGTTACTATGGGTATATATAAATTAAACATCGCCGTCGTCTATTCCTGATTGGTAATTATTAGCCCATGTTTTAATTACTGGCTATCAATTGCAAGTTCTATTTTATATGTCTGACGTAAATAAAGGCAACAATGCCTAGGAGACAGACTGACAGAAAAATGCTGAGGGCTTAGAGTTCAAATCAATGTCACGTTATCGGTATTTGGAAGTCATGTGTATATTAAACTCTTCATTATCCGTTGCTTATGGTGAATTCAAGTTTAAATCATCGTGAGGAAACCGCCAAATCTTATGGTCTCCGTAATGTTTTTAAAAGATACGTACAGTTTGCGTCAATGTAGTGGATTCAAGTCCAACCCATTTTATGGTAAGAAGGGGTACCATACCTGTACTTAACAGTTTACAAGTAGTTCACAGATGGGTAGATCTTAGCGCCGTTTTGTGGAAGTGCGGGTTTCAGCACCTACCCTCACTTGGTTTCGGCACCTACCCTCACTTGGTTTTTATTTATGACTACAATTGGTGCAAGACGCTCGAAACGTCGGAAACAAATCGGTATTTAAATAAAATAATTTTACGCGATTAAGGCCCGCTAAATTATTTTGTATGCTCAACAGTACAGTTTACAGGGATAACAGGATAAGCAAAGGAAATTATAAAATTTCGTCTATGTAAAAGATATAAAGGATTTTATTAAAACAATATTAATATCCTTTCATCGGCTCCATTACTTCTCTATCAATACTAAGCTGAAATGGTAAAAAAAACACTTTCCAAGAAGACTAGGACCAACAGGCTAGATAAATGTAAAGCACAAATTCATTATTGACATAAAACGTAACATGAATTCAATTCATAAAATAAGATCAGTAAAAATACATTTTTTAAACAAACATGCACGTAAATAGATTCCCCGCTATTAATCTTTTAAGAGTTCTTTCATCTAGAGCCAGTTTATCGTTTATAAAATAAGTTATCACAGGTTTCAACCAACACGCAAAGTTTCAACTCTATCATCCAATGAAGTTGAGAAAATTTTATCTACATTATGACTAACAAGGCAAATTCAGTAAAAGCTGGTAAAACTATGTTAAAAAGAAGCAAAGATTCTGTACACTAACTACGGAATTCAATATTCAAACTATAGATAGATCTGTAGGATCTAGATTCGTTTTTGACATAAGCTCCATACAAAATAATATGTCAAACACGAATCAAAAATCTACAGATCTATCTTTAGTTCGAATATTAAAAATGGCCGTAAAATACATACTTAAAACTAGCTTCGACATAATAAAATAATAAGATGTCGTCGTTAGTTTATATCTTCTGAAATACACACTTTTATTTTCACCACAGCAGCTCAAACATGCCGCTTTTGCTGCGAGACAACAGTGAACAAAACGCAATTTTGATTCGAGCGTGAGTAAAAGTAGCTTTTTAATTTTTCAATCTTCAGTGCCACGAATTGACATCGTTCAGCCATAAATTTGAAACATTCGAATTTTACTGTGCTCTGTCTCTTTCACATGCATATAAAAAGTGAGTGAAAAAACAAACCCCTTCGAGTTCGAAATTCGATTTTGGAATTCGACCTCAAAGATAACACCTACGGCAACGCAAAAAAAAAGATATTTGTATCTAATAAAGAAATTACTTTTTTTTATATGTTATTGTTTACATGTTTACCTAATTTATTATTGGATTTTAATAAAAATGAGTCTAATTAATAGTATAAAATTAGTATTTAACCAATACATTTTTATTTAGAATTACAACAATGATACATTTGAAAAATAAACATCAGGGACGCGGTATTAAAACCCGATTTAAAAAAGTAGCGGGAACAAAAATTTCGCTGATGCTGATACAGTAGCTAGTAGGTATAGCGTAACGTGTTAAATTATATTAATATATAAAATTATCTAAAAAGATGAGTGAAACTAGCGATGATGACTGTACTTTAACACCAGAAGAGTTAAATCAACAAGTGATTATGCAGAATTCAATCTATTCCTGTTCATTTCTATGTCTCCTAAGTAAGTAATATGTGTTCTCACTGCTGTGGTGAAAAGTTATGTGTGCTACACGAGAGCAAAGTTTTTTGTATCTCGTGCTGTTGAGTCCCTCACCACGCTCAGGATTCTAACTTTGATTCACTCGCTACGCTCGTGAATCAATCATAGAATCCTTCGCTTGTTTGGGACTCAAAATCAGCACTCGAAACAAAAAACAACTTTGCTCTCTTGTTGCACAAATAACTATTTAATTATTTCATTATTTATCTTAATATATAGGTAACCCTATGATGTATCTTAACGTTTTGATAAAGCATTGTGGAAAACACTATAAGAGCACACCTTGCTGTGGCAGACAACACAGTGATAAACATCTTTATTCGAAGTTATGCTTAAAAATTAGATAAGATTCTCGTCTTTTAAGTTTACGACAAGTTATCATAAAAAATCGTAATTCCTACTCTTACACATAACTTGTCTTGAACTGTCCGTAAAAAATAAAAGACGTCTAGCTCTCGGAGACTGCCGCGGTAAAGCTATTGCATAGCATTTTTTATCAACTTATGCAATTATAATTACATATATATTTATTTTATTTATGCAGTATTTTTTTTCTTTGATATTAATTCAAGTTACATTTTGAACGTAGTGACTGATAAGAAAACATTTTTTTTTCTTTTATTAAATAAATGAGAAGTTAATATTGTTCAAAATATTTTTATTATCTTTCAATACATGTCGGTTCTTCAGGAATATTTATCATTGAAACTATAGGTTTATGGTAACTGAAATAAGAAACATAAGTTTGAGACTTGATATCTTCTAAATATCTACATATAATATGCCCTTTGACTTTCACAATTTCTTTTTCTTTTTAGCTCTTTATGCTTTTCTTCTCTATAAAAAGAAAATATCTAGGTATAAATAATAGGTATAAATAATTAGGTATTAATAGTGTAATTACACACCAAAATAATTATTCATTCAAAAAATTTGAAAAAAAAAATAACGCTATTAAGAGTTTGATCATCGAATTTCGCGCAATGTACATTTATATAGATATAATATCATATATACTTTTTCTGCGCGGCATTAATGTGTATTACCTATACATAATAAAAAAATATATATAGATATAATATCATATATACTTTCTCTGCGCGGCATTAATGTGTATTACCTATACATAATAAAACAGAAAGCATGAAAACCTCAAAAATGATACCCATATTAATTTAATTAAAAATGTCCCGTCCACCACCTTGTATTCCCAAATAGATGTCATTTTCGTGAACAGAATGCATGAAAACCCCGAAAATGATACCCATATTAATTTTATTAAAAAATGTCCCGTCCACCATCTTGGATTCCCAAATAGATGTCATTTTCGTGATCAGAATTCATGAAAACCCCGAAAATGATACCCGTATTAATTTTATTAAAAATGTCCAGTCCGCCATCTTGGTTTCCCAAATAGATGTCATTTTCGTGATCAGAATGCATGAAAACCCCGAAAATGATACCCATATTAATTTTATGAAAAAGTCCCATCCGCCATCTTGGATTCCCAAAAAGATGTCATTTTCGTGACCAGAATCCATAAAAACCCCGAAAATGATACCCATATTAATTTTATTAAAAATGTCCCGTCCGCCATCTTGGATTCCCAAATAGATGTCATTTTCGTGATCAGAAAGCATGAAAATCCCAAAAATGATATCCATATTAATTTTATTAAAAATGTCCCGTCCGCCATCTTAGATTCCCAAATAGATGTCATTTTCGTGATCAGAAAGCATGAAAACCCCAAAACTGATATCCATATTAATTTAATTAAAAATGTCCCGTCCGCTATCTTGTGACTGTAGAAACTAATTATTCTAAACTAAACCTTAATTAGTAAGCAGTAAAGTTCATAATACATATTAATCAACTTCGCGCTTACGCCAAGTTGATTAATATGTGAAGGGTGTTAGGTTTTTATTTTCGTTACGGAATTTCTGGATTCGGTCGCCGCGCTCAAACCCGCGATAAAAGCTATGCAATAGCTTAAAATATTACACAAAATTAACCTAACACCTTGTACAGTCATATAATAATACATACATACATACATAGACTCACGCCTGTTTCCCCGAAGGGTTAGGCAGAGGCATATTAAACGCCCACTTTTCGCTAGTGTTTTGATCCCACGTAATAGGTGGCGAGCCTATTGCCGCTTATTGAGACATTTTGTTTGCCAGAGCCTCGTCCGTTGATCGGCAGGTGCACCACTTGCAGGTGAGGTTGGCTTGGGACCCTAAGTTCTTGGTGGGAACCCTATGCTTTATTATATTAGTATAGATATAGTCAAAATTTTGTAATGACTGTAAAAGGTCCCAAACCAACAAAATAACTAATAACCAATTAAAAAGCATATAGCTGTTATACATGAAGAGACAAAAACTAAGTATTTAAAGTGTACAAAATAAGACTTGTTGCGAGTCTAGCCAGAGTTCAGAATTACTGTTTAAAACTTTTTGGCGTATGGAGAAATCTAGGGCTAAAAGTTGAGATAAACAATAATGTGTAAGTTCTATAAATTAAATCAAAGCCTTGAATGACATATTTATAATGAAGTAATGGTGAAATTGGTAATATAAATATATTTTTCTAAGGAGGTTAGTATAGGCAGAAGTAGTCCGCTTGCATTGCCTCCGGAATTTAATTAGTAGCGACCTTGTTCGATCGAAGAGAAAAAGCAAATTTTGTTATACATTTTATCATAAATTGGGACCATGGCAAGATGATGTACATTTTTTATTATAATATTAAATAACGGAAAGCTTGTCTTAGCTTGGGATGTGGAGTTTTAATAAAAACGATATAAATATAAATATTTTTTTAAGAAGAAAATTTTACTATCGAGCGATTTATAATAAAATTCTGAATTATGTATTGAAGTCATGGTATTTTGCACATTTGTGATAAAACGAAATTTTGAACGAGTTTAAATGGTCATAGTCACTCTGACGGTAAAGTAAGTATTGGTGTTGTATGAGTTACTCGTATATAAAAATTTTAGATAAAGATAAAGATCTATTTATTGCACAACTGTGTACATAGGCAGATATTACAGTTTTAAAAAATAAGGTTTCAACAGTCTACCCCTGTCGGGTATGCAATATAAGTACATAAAACATAAAAATAAAAGTAACTTTAACGAAATTACAAGATTCAAAATTACAAATATAAAATTACATAATGTGTTACGAATGTTTTTTACCAAAAAACTCGTGCATATTATAAAATACATTTTCAAACAACCATTTTTTTAAATGAGTTTTAAACAATTTGTCATTCAATTCTTTAATAAATACAGGTAAATGGTTATATACACGAATGGCAGTTACATGGGCACTTTTATAATATATGGTATTTCTGATTGTAGGTAAATTAATATTATATTTATATATGCTACGTATATTCTTCTTTAAATTAGATTTGAGATTAAAATAATTCATATTGTTTCTTATAAATAAGCACAGTTCGAATATATAAATACTGCAAAGAGTTAATAATCAGGGGGCCAATTCTCCTAAATAAATACAATTTCGATACATTGCGAATGTCATACTTACGTCACAAAAAGCGTATTCTTCTAAAGTATCTGATATTTGAATGAAATTGTAACGAGATCGAATTGGAGCACGTGACAAAATATGTGTCAATGACGAACTGTTTATTTCAAATTATACGATAATGACATTAGGTTATCAGAATACCGCTTCTGATTCAAGTGAAAATATAATTTCAATGTCATATAAAAATACGAGAATAATTCGCCTGCAGCTTGCTAATTAATCCGCTGTAGGCATGTCTATCCGCGAATATCTTAATCTTTTGACTGCTACAGTATCCAATATAGGAATTTATATCTATATCTATATAGGACAGACTAAACGCACCATCTCTTGCCGGATAAAGGAACACATAAGGGCAGTCAAAAATAATGAACCACACAAGTCAGCCATAGCTCAACATCTCTTAGACTCGGGTACCGACCACTGGATTGAGTTACACAACCCTCAGGTGCTTTCGACAGAACGCCACTACATACCCCGAATAGTTAGGGAAGCTATTGAAATTAAAATGTTTAGAAATTTCAATAGAGAGGATGGGTTTCAACTGTCGAGTATCTGGCATCCAATGGTACGTCTATGTAAAACCCGTGAAAATAAAAAAGTCAAACCGCGAGCTGACGTAGTGAGTGTAGTATGTCGTGATCGGGTACAGTGCGATAGTGAAAACAGTGGCAGTGGTGTTGTACGCATAAAATGTGGAAGAAAGCGGGTAGACCGTTATACTTGCTCGTAACATTCATCCACCCGCAATACCCTCAGTACATCCGTGAACATGGCGCTTGCAACAGTGCCGAAATATCGGTTACTCCAAACAAAGGTACGTGGTATAAATCCCGAAAGATAATTTAAAATATGCTACAGTATCCACTCTATGAATTTCGTCGTTATTACCAAATAGAAACCTTACTAAGTTATGCTTAACTAAACATCATCTACTAATGGCGGTTTCAGATTAGCGTATTTTTCTGCGCGTATATGGTCTTTTCAGCATACGCGCTTACACGCGCGCTACATTAAGCGCTTCAATAAACCAAACTCATGTAAAAGGGCATATTTCGGCGTGGTCGCTCGAAACGATACTGAAATCTTGTCAGTGTCATCATGGATTCTGACGGCTCGTGCTTATACGAGCTTAGAAGCGCGTCAACACTCGTACCAGTTGCGCGTGTGCCAAAAGGCGCGCGTACACGCGCCTACACGCGCTTCCAAAAATGAGCTTATACGCGTATTTAAAACGCTTATCTGACACCACCCTAAAAGTAAAGGTATGATGTATTTTTAAACCTATTACGTGATTATTCCATCGCCTATGTTTGATTGGTTTTTGTTTACGCAATATACGGTTTTGAGTCTACTTTCTAAAGCTCGGTTTGACTAAATGTGATCCCAAATAAAGCAAAGCTGTGTTCCAATTTCAGTAACGCATTTGAAACACAATTGTGGATTACAACGAATTTAAACTGAGCATATTCCTAATCAGACACACAGGCCTGCAGCTGCTGTGATTTAAATATCACAATAATATATACAATATATAATTGTATTGTATTCTGGAACGTTTCAGTTCTTACAATATTTCAAAAGATGTCCTGAGTCATTGAGCATCGTTCATCAAAAGATACTTGTTATTTCAGTTCATAACATTCGTCAAATAAATGAGCACCTCTGTATTATTTGAGTTCATTTACGTCTCCATCAAACGTTTACTTTTTACGGTTGTATTCTTTACGTGGGATCTAAAGGGTTTGTCTGTGACAGAGGTCTGAGACGTCACTCGTTTTGACGGCTCGTCTACCCGACATCGTGTTTAATTGTTTTAGTTCGTAGCAGAAAGCTTAGCAGTCGTATCGGCGTGGATCTGAAACGTTCACCAAGCTTTGATACTTTCAATCTTAAATACTTATTTTTCCAGGAATTTTATCTAAAGGCCAATTCATGTATTTTATCTGATATCGACACTGTATTTTAAACGAAATGCGATTAGATTGTGAATCGACTCTCAATTATTTGGTCTCCACGAATCGACTGTCTGTATGATATTGTCATATTCTTAACTGTATCGTTTTGGAGATACAAATTAAATATTTTTCTTTCTTTCTTCTTCTTTCTTTCAATTGGTATTTTGTTAACTTAATGTCACTATCGTCTTATTCAGTTATATAGACATTATATGCACAATTCTAGTTATATACACAATTATATAGTTCGATGTTGACACAGAGTTTGATACTACTGAATAGTGTCAAACTATGTGTCTCCAAATGTGTGTGTGCATTCAAAGTCATCGCTTTGATTTATTCGCGATATCATTCAAGTAACAGTTAGTTTATGAGAATACTAAGGACATAAGTATGACACTGAAACTAAGTCGAAACTGCTTTTTGAACTAATATATGGCCTTCAGATTGCAAGGCATCCAAAAGCTCTCATTTTTTATTTCTTCACAATGGATGAAAACGCCGTTGATTCATCTTATCGACATTCTTCTATTAGCTAAAAGCTTTTTGCGCGCAGCAAAATCGCTCATCGCTAGGAAGGTCACTAGTTCGCCTGTTTCTGGCAGAAATCGGTCAAGTACGGATTGTACTCGTACTTTTGGTTTTATTATTCATCGTAATAGTGTATGTTGAACTAGAAACGCTCTGGAAATTTAGAAAAACCGTAAAAGTGATATAATTTGGGGTCGGGGATTAAGATATACAGTTTGCTGGGAGACTGATGGATAGAAAAACGTATAGAAGGATGGAAGACACACGGAGGCGTTATAGCAAAGGGATCTTTGTAATTCAGGTACGGAAAATATTTTTTTTTCTTTTTATAGATACGTAAACATATTTGTAAAAAGGTCTCATGTACGTATTTCAATTAAATTTACTATTAATTGTAAAAAACTTTGTGGATTTTGAATCTGATTATTTTAAACTTTCGATCAAATTCACCGTAATCACAGTTCACAGTCATCATCGACTTAGCGTTATCCCAATTGCATCCAAGACTTACAGCTGTCTGATCTACGTAACCAAAAGAGATAGCGATATTCTATGGTTTAGACCAGTATCAGTTTATTTGAGGGATTTGAGGGTACTGACTCCCCGTAACGCCTGTCAAAGATCTTCATGATAGCTGGGACCGACGGTTTTAACGTGCTATCTGAGGCACGGGGCAAGCGATAATCAACAATTTAATACGCACTTAACTTCGAAAAGTCATCGGTGCGCGCCGTGGATTCGCACCCTATACCCTCTGCATTGTAGTCCGTTGGTATCTCCACTATCGCTGCCTCACAGTTCACGTTTTTAAATCAAACAACAGTTTACGGATTTTATCGCGTTATATTGGTTTCACTAGTTATTACATTTAAACCGAATGATCTAGAAACCACATTTTTACATTTATCATTTACATTCGCGTAAATCCAAGAAAATACTATGATTTTTTTATTTTTTATTTCGTTAAAACGGCATAAAGAACGGTGTCCTAAAAGCGATGCAGAATTTACGCTGTCGCTATATCATGCAGTTAATATACGGCATCTTAGCTGCAGTAATCAAATGCAGAAAATCTCTAAAATACAACGTAGCTGGTACCGATGATATTGGTTTTATCGCAAGTACCTAAGCCGCCACCGTGACTGCTAGAGGCAAAAGCTTTGATGCCAATATTCACAATTTTCAGTGTATAAAGAGACGCCTCCATGCCCGCTCTAGGCTGGCGGTACGATATTTATTTGATTGTTTTATTCCCATGCAAATCTATGTTATCACTAATTTGAGCTATTGAATTGAATTTTAAATTTATATTTCATTAATTTTATTATCAATATTTTAATTAATTTTATGTTATTTTAATAATATTATTATTATTTTATAACATCACCCACTGATTAATTTATAATTCATGGATAATATGTATTTTGTTTAGTTTTCGACACACTTTACCACTACTCATAACACACTAACACATACTTAGATACAATACATGATAAGCGTTGAGTGCAGCCGGGGTTTGTACATCCGTGTTGTCACAAAGGTGCCGGATGAAAATCAGTCGCCTAGGAATGCTCTAGCTTTACTGGGCTAAATGCTGATCTGGCAACCTGTTCGGTCAGCCTTGGGACACCTACCTCATAACAGCTATAAAATTGAATCAAATTATTTTAATATTACCTAAGTGTTGTTTTAAGTTTTATTTTAATTTTGACGTCCGGTTGGCGAAGCGGGAGTGTAAGCGACTGCCACGCCGAAGGTCGCGGGTTCGATTCCCGCTCAAGTCAAACATTTGTGTGCGTGAACATGGATTTTTGTCTTGGTCTGGGTATTTCTATGTATAATATGTACGTATTTACAAAAAAAAAGTATATATGTATGTTTATCCATTATCTAGTACCCATAGTACAAGCTCTGCTTGGTTTGGGACTAGATGGTGTTGTGTGAATGTGGTAGAATATTATATTATTATATTAATTTGTTTTTGTTTGTGTCCTGTGTGCTGTCTGAATAAATTTATCTTTCTCTCTTTCTTTCTTCAATAGCAAAGCAAGCAGGCGCATGTCATATTTATCGCTTGTTACATGTTCATTAAAAAATATTCCCGTGGGCCTCACAAGGGTTTTGCTGTTCAGTGTCTTGGTACGTTTGAATTTAAAGCAGTATTTTCCATACAAACAGGTCCCAAAATAAAATAACTATTATTCAGGTCGGTAACAATATTCCTTTTAAATAATTTGCTGTGGTATTTTTGGATATACCTACGTGTATTGTGGAGGTTATAATGATCGTATTATTTTGGTTATAGGAAATATTTTCTGAGCTTGCCTTCTACCTACCATTCGATCCATTTGGTTTTTCGAAAACTAGAAAATGATTAAACAGTAAAGTGGAGAAACTTGCAATAAAAATCTTGAAATCAAACTTCGGTTTACGATGAATTCTATCGCGGTACATTGGTTTTAAAGATATTACATTTAATTATGTTAACTGTAAATAACGCTTGTACGATCCTGATGTACGAGTTTACTATTAAAGAACATTTGAGTACGCTTTTCAGTTGTCTGATTGCCTTACATTATCGGCCTTGTATATAAACTGTCTCACTGCCGTGTACAGGCCTCGTCTCACTGTGATATGGGTAAGACCATGCTTCCGATTGCCTTGTTTCCGACGATAACCTATAGAAACAAATGCTTGCCAATTTAGTGTACTGAAAATATCTTTATTGAGGCACTGTTTTACTATAGAAATAGAAATAATAATTATACGTAGTATCTTCTTGGGTTTACGCGAAAGTTACACATTGAAATTAAACTACAGTTTACGGATTTTATCGCGATGTATTGGTTTCACTGAGTTATTACATTTGAAACGAATGATCTAGAAACTACATTTTTAATTTATTACTAGCCGACGTTTCGAATTCTTTACAGGATTCATGTTCACGGCAGACTGAGGTGATATTTGTCTTTGTCTTGAATTTCAAAGTTATCTCAAAGTACCCGAACATTTTTCAACTATTGGTGTTACTATCTACGCAGAATGTGCTCACTGTGTCTTGATGTCTTCTGGTGACTTTGTCCTTCTTGGGTTTCATTAGCCTGATAACAGGGTCCCAAGCTGGAGGAACATTCCAACCATCTTCCCTATTGAAATTAGGATGTTTTTTAATTTCAATAGCTTCACGTATCATTCTTGGAATAAAGCGATGTTCTTTTGCGAGTATCTGTGGTTTATCAAATTGCAGGTAATGGTTGGTTCCTTGTTCTACATGTTCACACACAGCAGACTTCGTTGAGCGTTTGTGTTTAATGTCAGCTATATGTTCCTTTAGTCGAATGCCTATGCTTCTCTTGGTTTGTCCAATGTATGAGAGCCCACACTCACAGTCTATCTTGTAAACCCCGGCCTCTTGTAAGGGTAACTGACTCTTGACAGATGGTAATAATTGGCTTATCTTCGTTGGCGGCTTGTAGAAAGTTTTGATCGAAGCTCGCTTCAAGATATAACCAATCTTGTCGGTCACGCCCTTGATGTATGGGAGGACAGCAGGTTGTCTCTCTACTGTGGCTGGCTTGTTCTTCGGGGATCTGTGACGTTGGCGCAGCGGTCGGAGCTTGTTGTCTTGCAGAACTTGCTTGACATGTTGAAGCTCGGCGTCCAGGTGTTTTTTGTCACAGATCCCCCGGGCTCTCTGAAACAAAGACATTCCTACGGTAGCTAACTGTTTAGGATGGTGGTGAGATTCACCGTTTAAGTACCTATTTGTATGTGTCTTTTTCCTATACACAGTGTGGCTCAAAGAGTTGTTTTTGTTCCTGATAACAAGTACATCAAAGAAAGCTAAAGAATTGTTTGCCTCTAATTCCATTGTAAATTTTATGTGGTTCTGAATAGAATTAAGATGGTCTAGGAATACATTAACACTATCTGTTGGTAAAATTGTAAAAGTGTCATCTACATACCGCTTGTAGAACCTCGGTGTGATGGTGGCAGTCTGCAGGGCTCGCGCCTCGAAGTCCTCCATGAAGATGTCAGCAACAACAGGCGATACTGGAGAGCCCATTGCCACGACGTCTACTTGTATGTAGTATTTCTCATCCCATAACAGATAGCCAGTTGTTAAGCAGTGTTTCAATATTTCTGCATATTCCTCAGGCATGTTGTTATCTATTAGCTTCCTTCTAGTTATTTCAATACAGTCATGTGCCGGTAAGCATGTGAATAATGACTGTACATCAAAACTAACCATTGTTTCCTTGTCAGAGAGATGTAGGTGTTTTATTTCACTGACAAAATGGTAGGAATCCTTTACATGCGCTCTCGTCTTGCCTCTGAGTGGCGAGAGAATCTTCGCAATGTGTTGAGCCAATCTGTAGGTTGGTGCCCCTATTTGACTGACTATAGGGCGCAGTGGAGCATTTTCCTTGTGTATTTTTGGTAGACCATACAATTGAGGAGGTTTTGCACATGATGGTATTAACTATTTCACGTCCAGATTCAGTTGTTCGGAGTATTTTTTCACAATGTCACTCGTTTTGCTTGAGTATTTTGTTGGTAGGGTCCGTCTTAACCAATTTATATGTACTTTCATCCGACAAAAGATTTTCCATTTTGACGTGACAACGTCTTATAAATTGGTTTGCCGGGTGACACTTCAAGAAACTGCGTTACGCTCCGCTCACGTTATGCGCTCACAATGAGAGCGAGTGAGAGGCACGCGTCCCGCCTAAGAGCGAGAGAGACAGACATAAAAAGTGAAAGGCAC
>OX123188.2:93175993-93234633 GCA_944739405.2 Euclidia mi
ACTGAGAAGGAAGATTGCTTGGCACTGATCCTGGACATTACACAAACAAGGCTGGGCCTTAAGGACTTCGCTGCACACTCAATCACTGGTTGTTATAGATTAGGAGCACCCAGTAAACAGCATCACAGGCCTATCATTGTACGGTTTTCTCGTATTGCTCTGAAGGCTTCTGTTTGGAGAGCCAAATCAGCTTTGAAAGGGTCGAAGATCACCGTCAAGGAATTCCTGACTAAAGCCCGACAGTCGGTGTTTCTCAGGGCACGCCAACATTTCGGAATTCGGCAATGTTGGACACAAGATGGGATTATCAACATCAAGACCAACGACGGCGCTCGCCACAAAATCACTTCTTCGCAGGAGCTGAGTTCTCTGATAGAGAAACATCCCAAAGCGGCGTGTGATGATTCTTCAGCGGCTAGGATAGACGCCGGTAATGCCAAGACAGCGTCTCGTAAAAACTAACACATAGGTACGTGCTTGAGATCATGTTATGTTTCGCGCTTCACTCACTTTTAAAACTTCACTGTCCATTGTAAACTGTTGTCCACTCTAAATGTCTTTTATAATATATACATCGAATTTTAGCTATAACTTCTATCTCAAATTTTCTAGTAACACATTGCTCCATGAATTAGACTCATTGTTATTATTTTCCCGTCTATTTGTCAAATTTAGTTGTCAAACTTGTAATTTTCTCGCTACCTACATTAAAATTTAATACAGCGTAGGTAGATATAAAAACTATGTTCGGAAACATTGTCGCGTTTATTACTTTTTCATTGTATAATTAACATTATTATGTACTTCTCTGCTTTTATTAAGTTTAAGTTTATTTTTCTTAATTGTAATTGTGTTCGCTGGCGGGTGGTGCAGAGAAAAACGTCGCACCAATTTAGTGAGAAAATATTTTAGTAACATATATTATTCTTTAATCTAGGTATATTATACTTGTATATATTTAATATTTATTATATTTATAATGTCTATAGATGATGATGTATACCAATCTGCCAATGAATCGATTACTATGTCCGATGATAGTTTTTGCTCTTTGACCGATACCGTAGGAGATTTTGTGCGTCAAACATTTAATTCGCAACCCCACAACCTGTTCAATGTTTGTCATATCAACGCCCAAAGTATACCAAGTCACTACAATGATCTTGTAGAAGCTTTCTCCGATGCTCATGTTCATGCCATCCTGATCTCGGAAACTTGGCTCAAACCTCATCTTCTTTCCACAAGCTACTCCCTCCCAGGTTTCATACTCATCAGAAATGATCGGTTGGACCGGAGAGGGGGTGGTGTCGCTATCTATCTTCGCAGCGAAATACCCTATAAAATTCTTGCCTCCTCTTCAACTGTGTCTTACACAGCAGAATTTCTCTTCCTGGAGGTTTGTGTCAAGGGAGCTAAGGCCGTTCTGGGTGTGGTTTACTGTCCTCCTGCTGCTGATTATTTCTCCAGTCTCGAACCGATTCTGGAATCTTTAGGGTCCGAGTACATGCATCACATAGTCATGGGCGATTTCAATACCAACCTCCTATCTAACCATTCACCTAGGTCCGTGAAGCTCCTCCAAGTCATCAAGTCATCTAGTCTTCACCTTCTGCCAATGCGTGCCACACATCACAACACTGATGGCGATGACACGTGGCTTGACCTAATCATTACCTCTTCCCCATCTTTTGTATCCTCTCATGGCCAATATCCTGCTCCAGGTTTTTCTCACCATGACCTTATTTTCCTATCGTACACCCTAAAAGCTCCTAAGCCCATCCCTAAGGTTGTGTATAGGCGTTGCTTTGGGCGCATGGACGTCGGGAAACTGGCCGCGGATGCTGCCAACTTAAATTGGGATCATCTGATGACTGCTGCTACTGTCGACGACAAGGTTAACATTTTTAATGACGCTGTCACGGCTCTTTATGATGTACATGCACCCGTTAGACGAGTTAAATTGAAGCGGCCACCAGCTCCTTGGATGACGAGGGGAATTCGGATGGCTATGAGACGTAGGGATCGTGCTTTCCGCAAGTTTAAAAAAAACCGATCTGATGAAAATTGGATCGCATATAAGGCTGCAAGAAACCGGTGTAATCAATGGATACGCAACGCCAAACGCCGATTCATCCTTAGTAATATAACTTCCTCGTCCCCTGCCAATACCTGGAAGTTCTTAGGGACTTTAGGTATTGGTAAGCAGCGCAGCTTTGAACCACAGACGACGCTTTGTTTGGATGATCTTAATCGCCATTTCACCTCTTCTGTTTATTTGGATCAACAAGCCAAGCTTCGCACTGTCGATTACGTGGGTAACCTCACTCATCTTAATATAGAATCTTTTGAATTTTCTCCAGTCGCATCTGCGGAGATCAAAAAAAATCATCCTGTCCATAAAATCGAATGCTATGGGCTGTGACAATATCAGCCGTAAGATGATTGTCTTAATACTGGACCATCTGTTACCAGCATTAACTCACATAATTAATTTCTCCCTTACTACGAGTTATTTTCCTTCCTTATGGCGGAAAGCCTACGTTCTTCCTCTACCCAAGGTAAGTAATCCTTCTCTCCCCAACCATTTTCGACCCATTTCCATTCTCCCTTACCTCTCTAAGGTCCTAGAAGCTTGTGTCCACAAACAGCTGTCCAGGTTTGTCCAAATTAATAACCTACTAAGTCCATACCAATCTGGTTTTCGACCTGGACATAGTACTGTTTCTGCCCTCCTCAAAGTGACTGGCGATATTCGAGCGGGAATGGAGGAATCCAAGATCACCGTGCTGGTCTTGGTGGACTTCACAAACGCATTTAATACCGTCAGTCACGAAATCCTTCTATCTATCCTATCCTATCTTAAGATCTCTCCGGTTGCACTGGAATGGTTTTCCTCATATCTTCAGGGACGTCAGCAGTCGGTTCGCCATGATGAGTCTTCATCCAAATGGTGTAACCTTTACTCTGGAGTTCCTCAAGGCGGAATTCTCTCTCCATTATTATTCTCTATTTTCATCAATCTTCTAACAAATAACCTTCAGTGTGCGTATCACTTGTATGCCGATGACTTGCAGCTTTATGTGCAAACAGGAGTAGATGACGCAGCTGATGCTATCAATCTAATAAACCTCGACCTCATCGCACTGAAAAATTGGTCAGATAATTTCGGCGTCAAAGTAAATCCGACTAAATGCCAGGCCATTATTGTGGGGAGTCGACGTATGATCCAAAGACTTGATATGACAGCTATGCCCTCAATAATATATGACCAGTCGATCATAGAATTTAGCCCAGTTGTCAAGAATCTAGGCTTACACGTTGATAGCAATCTCAGCTGGCAAGTTCACGTGACCAGCGTTTGTCAGAAAGTCTCAGGATCCCTGCGCGCTTTATATCGCCTGAAGAATTTCCTGCCATGCCCTACTAAGGTAATGCTGGTACAGAGCTTGATTTTGCCTCTTATAGACTATGGTGATGTGTGCTACTACGACCTGAATGCAGATCTTCTCAACAAACTAGACCGACTTCTCAATAACTGCATTCGATTCATTTACAATCTTCGCAAGTATGACCATGTGTCTACTTACCGTACGGAACTCAAGTGGCTACCCATTCGTCAACGCCGTAGCTTGCGTGCTCTCTCTACTCTATTCTCTTTCCTTAACTCTCCTACGCCTCCCACTTATTTATCTTCCTATCTAAAGTACCTGTGCTCAAACCACAACAAAGATCTTCGCTCCGGTAATAATCGACTTCTTCTATGTCCTTCCCATTCAACCAGCTTTGTGAACACCTCCTTTTTTGTTCAGTCTGTTCACCTCTGGAATTCGCTTCCTCCTGAGATCAGGATGAGTAAAAATCGGATTTCATTTAAGGCAAAAGTTCGTGAGCTATTTTTGGGTCAATTGGCAATATCTTCAACACTTTGAGACATTGTATTTATGTATTTTTACATTAATTTATCATATTTATTTATATATTCATCTAATTATATATATTATATATATATATATATATATATATATATATATATATATATATATATATATATATATATATATATATATACATACATACATTTATATATTTTATTATATTTATATACTGTATCGATATCTTTTAATTAAATAAACTATATTTGATACTACTAAAATTCGGAACGCACCTACTAACTGACTTCTCTGCATCACCCTAGGTTGACTGTTAGAGAATGCCATCGGCATTAAGTCCGCCTATGTACATGATTTTTATTGTGCAAAAAGTTTAATAAATAAAAAAATAAAATAAATAGTTGCCTTGTATTTAACCTACTGACACCACTACCACTCATCTGTTTCAGGGTCCCGGAATGCAGTGGCCACCTACCGAGCCACCCATCGCCGAATCACGCGACCCTGTGTAATTTTTTATTAATTCCTAATGTTTTCGCTTGCTAAATGATGTCTAAAATTAATTGAGAATTAAATCAATTTTTATTGTAACATTTAACCACGTTTCTCATTTAAACACACCCTAGTAGGGATAACGTAACAGTGGACAACAGAAAGGCTTTTTTACGTTACATGTACTGAGAAATATTTAAGTTAGTACAGCTACGTATTACGATGAATTTTCGTGCGGTAAGTAAATGCTTGAGGTTTCTTTTATTTTTGCTAACGCGAGCAATTTTTGTTCTAATTTTGTACAACATCAAAGGCTTCCGTTTTCAATGAAAAGTGACTAACTCCATGAAATAATTAAGTTCGTACGTAAAAGCTATTTACAACTCTTTACAATATATTTAGAACACTCAATAATAAGTGCCTAAAAACATATGAAGTTATTCTGAAAATAGGTTGATATTAAAATTTATTTGGTGCTAGATTCAACATGCGTGGGAGATGGTTATCGCAAAATAATAATTATGACCTAAGTATTTTTCTAATAAATAGGCTGTGTACCGCAAAGCTGCATCATAATCCGTAGAGTAGTTTATACGTATCAGACACACAAGCTTTCATCCATCCATCCTCACTTTCGTGTGTTTAATACTAGTAGAATATATATAAAGACACAGTTTGTGAATCAATTATATAAATAAATGTACAATAGACTCATGTAAATCCTTCAAGCCGACATTAATAGTTCCAGGCATTATGGAGTCTTATTTCTCATAGTATCAAATATATGTAGATAGCCACAACATGTGTCCGTATACGCAGCAGGACCCTACGTTTAATTCGATTGAAAGTTAACTTTGCGTTGATATTAATAACCTAACATTTCTAGAATAAGTCATATAGCCAAATTTGTTTTGGTCGGTGTTAATATGTATTAAATATTTTACTTCATGATTTTTCGTAAGGGTGTCTCGTTTTATTTAGCCTGTATACATCCTGATTTATAGATAGGTTTCACGCAAGCATGTTAAAACTGTAAAATAAGGTCAAGGCAAACGTAATGTAGGGCGTCCAGTAGCCAGATAGGGCGATGATATTCAAGGGGCGGCGGGCAGGGACTGGAAAAGGAAAGCTGAATACCGAGCTCATTGGCGCGCCATTGGAGAGGCCTACGTCCAGCAGTGGACAAATGCAGGCTGATGATGATGATGAAGGTCAGTCACAATTTTATGCATTGGTGCAAACAAGGTGGCCATTCAAATTTTATCGCCGTGGCACAGGTAGTTTTAAGCGAATCTCTCGCCACACGTCGTCTAACCCAATCCATGGCCAACAACTGAATCGACGAAAGGCATTTTTTATTTAAGTAGGTACCTACTTACAATATGCACCATCAGTAACTTTGGAATTTTAGCCTTGATATATAAAATGAATTTGACTACATTTTATTTTTGCTAAAGACCGGCTCGGTCTGTACTAAAAACAAATAATAGACGAATGCTTTTTTGTATCAATATAAATACATAATTTATGAATTATTTCTAAAGAGAGATTTTCCTTTTAATCTTATTAACTGTCCAAAAACCATGATACTGTTCTACATGACGCGCTGATACTCTCACTCTCATCTGCTCATCACGGCGACTTACTGGTCAGTTGAGTTTTCTTTTAAATAACATAACTTCACGCCTTTATCCCCGAACGGGTAGACAGATGTGTCACACTTCGCCAGTTATGTTTCAGTCCTAATGTAAAAGCGGGCTAGCCTTATGCCACATATCTTCGAAAAGTCAGAGGTGTGTGGCCGGGGTAACTGGAGATCGAATCCGAGACCATAGTCTCCGCAGTCCGTTACGTGCACCACTGGGCTATCGCCGCTAACTTTTTCATTAGTCTTCTTTATTTTTTTCATTTTATAACCTGAGTGCAATGAGATGTTATTTATTTATTTTATTTATTTATTATCTTTATAATTATACACATAGCGCATAAAGGTGGCCTTAATGCCTTGAGCATTCTCTGCCAGTCTACCTTAGAGTGGTGCAGAAATTAATGGTAGGTGTATTTTAGAAGTGTAGTTTGACTTATATATTTAATAGAAATTAATAGATATGATAAACGCATACATTACATAAAATTTAATCATAATAATACATAAATGTTATCGTAAGAGCGTTCTTACTAAACAAATCCACTAATATAATATAATAAGGACAGTCACCTTACACAATATTTAAATATGCAAGTCACTGCTGCAAAAGTGAACACCAAACCAAACGAAACGAAATGAGTTTACTGAGTTCTCTGATAAAATCTACTTACAAAACAAGGTAACCTAGTCCAATCTAAGTTAACTATACAATTCCTTTCAGAAGCCGGCAAAAGAAATGATTTCCTAGCTTTCATTCATAGAAAGACTATTTGTTTTTAAAGCACTTCATAGACTGAAAAGTACATACTATGCAAATGTGTTCATTATATTTAACAATGCAGTCGGATTTTTGATATTTTGCTTTAGCATATCATAGTTTCTAGGATATTTCCTATACACATATTATTATTTTGTATAATAAAATTGGTAATGAAATTCGTGATGCGTTTCAAGCTTTTTATAGTTTCACTAGCTGACCCGGCAAACGTTTTGCAAATTTTTTTTTTTTTTTAAATAGATGTTGCCCGATTCTCATAGATACCGGATAAGCACAAAAAAATTCATCAACATCGGTCAAGCCGTTTCGGAGGAGTATGGCAACGAAAACTGTGACACGAGAATTTTATATATTAGATATTTAAAGTTTATGCATAATGTGTTATGTATTAACAGATTTTGTAACAGTACATCTGTGTTATCTATACTAATATAATAAAGCGGAAGAGTTTGTTGTTTATTTGTTTGTTTGAACGTGCTAATCTCAGGAACTACCGGTCGGATCTGAAAAATTCTTTTTGTATACGATAGCCCAGTTATTCCGGAAGGCTATAGGCTATATAACATAACGCTTCAACCCTTAGGGGCCGGGCAAAAGGCTAAAAAGGCTAAAAGATAATGTCGGCTAATCTCAGGAACTAGCAGTCGGATTTTAAAAATTGTTAATTGCCTATGATAGCCCAATTATTCTGAAAGGCTATGGGCTATATAAAGTTACGCCACAACTTTTAGGGCCCAGACAAAAATAATAAAATGGTCAAACGAGAAAGGGGAGGGTTGGGTCAAAGGCAAAAGAAGGCTAAACGAATAGGATACAATCTATGTGGGTATAGTTTTCGAGTTTTTCGGGACGCTGATTAATAATATGAAACTTATTTAGTGATCCAAGATGGCGGACGGGAAATCAAAGATGGCGGATGAGAAAATTTAAAAAACCAATATGGGTATCGCCTTCGATATTTTAGGGGTGGGGAATCGAAATACAACATCTATTTCGTGATCAAAGATGGCGGATGGGAAATCAAAGATGGCGGATGGGAAAATTTTAAAAACTCAATATTGGTATCGTCTGCGATGCTTAAAGGGATGGGGAACCCAAATACAACATCTATTTCGTGATTCAAAATGGTGGATGGAAAATCAAAGATGGCGGATGGGAAAAATTTAAAAAATCAATATGGGTATCGTCTCTAATGATTTAAGGGATGGAGAATCCAAATACAACATCTATTTCGTGATCAAAGATGGCGGATAGGAAATCAAAGATGGCGGACGGGATTTTTTTAATTTTAAAGCTCGATATGGGTATCGTTTCCAATATTTTTAGCAATGGGGAATTCAAAGACACTATATATTTCGTGATCAAAGATGGCGGATGGGATTTAAAAAAAAAACAATATGGGTATCGTCTCCGACGTTTAAAGAGATGGGGAATCCAAATACAACATCTGTTTCGTGATTCAAGATGGTGGATGGGAAATCAAAGATGGCAGATGATAAAAATTTGAAAAATCAATATGGCTATCGTCTCTGATGATTTAAGGGATGGAGAATCCAAATACTACATCTATTTCGTGATCAAAGATGGCGGATGGGAAATCAAAGATGGCGGATGGGAAAAATTTAAAAACTCAATATTGGTATCGTCTGCGATGTTAAAAGGGATGGGGAACCCAAATACAACATCTATTTCGTGATTCAAAATGGTGGATGGGAAATCAAAGATGGCGGATGGGAAAAATTTAAAAAATCAATATAGGTATCGTCTCTTATGATTTAAGGGATGGAGAATCCAAATACAACATCTATTTCGTGATCAAAGATGGCGGATAGGAAATCAAAGATGGCGGACGGGAAAAATTTAAAAAATCAATATGGGTATCGTCTCTAATGATTTAAGGGATGGAGAATCCAAATACAACATCTATTTCGTGACCAAAGATGGCGGATAGGAAATCAAAGATGGCGGACGGGATTTTTTTAATTTTAAAGCTCGATATGGGTATCGTTTCCAATATTTTTAGCAATGGGGAATTCAAAGACACTATATATTTCGTGATCAAAGATGGCGGATGGGATTTAAAAAAAAAACAATATGGGTATCGTCTCCGATGTTTAAAGAGATGGGGAATCCAAATACAACATCTGTTTCGTGATTCAAGATGGTGGATGGGAAATCAAAGATGGCAGGTGATAAAAGTTTGAAAAATCAATATGGCTATCGTCTCTGATGATTTAAGGGATGGAGAATCCAAATACTACATCTATTTCGTAATCAAAGATGGCGGATGGGAAATCAAAGATGGCGGATGGGAAAAATTTAAAAACTCAATATTGGTATCGTCTGCGATGTTAAAAGGGATGGGGAACCCAAATACAACATCTATTTCGTGATTCAAAATGGTGGATGGGAAATCAAAGATGGCGGATGGGAAAAATTTAAAAAATCAATATAGGTATCGTCTCTTATGATTTAAGGGATGGAGAATCCAAATACAACATCTATTTCGTGATCAAAGATGGCGGATAGGAAATCAAAGATGGCGGACGGGATTTTTTAAATTTTAAGACTCGATATGGGTATCGTTTCCAATGTTTTTAGCAATGGGGAATTCAAAGACACCATATATTTCGTGATCAAAGATGGAGGATGGGATTTTAAAAAGAAATCAATATGGGTATCGTCTCCGATGTTTAAAGGGATGGTTAATCCAAATACAACATCTGTTTCGTGATTCAAGATGGCGGACAGGAAATCAAAGATAGAGGATGGGAAAAATTTAAAAAATCAATATGGGTATTGTCTCTGATGATTTAAGGGATGGTGAATCCAAATACAACATCTATTTCGTGATCAAAGATGGCGGATAGGAAATCAAAGATGGCGGACGGGATTTTTTTTTAAAGTCGCTATGGGTATCGTCTCCGATATTTTAAGGAATGGGGAATTCAATATTATATAAAAATCTATGTTTGTTTGTTCATCATTTATAGACTCTGTAATGATAAGAGATTAAGCGCTAAGTCAATGGTAACTTTGGCAAAGGGGATTGGAAATAAAAAAAAATAATTTAAAGAAAAACAAAAAACCCGACTGCATTAAAACTAATTTTAAAAAATACGTGAAAATATTAACTTAAATAAAAACTAAAAAGAAAGAAACAAGTCCAGAACTTTAGAAGTAATATGCAGAACAGAACGACTCACAGTCGGGGCCCCTTGGGAAGATTTGATTGGTAAAATTTGAAAAAAAATAGTTTTTATGCAGTCGGGTTTTTTGTTTTTCTTTAATTTTTTTTTATTTTATACTTTTTAGTTACGATTCATTGACTTCGTTATAAGATGGTAAATTGCGCAATCGAGTGTTTGTATATCGTTTATACTTGAAATAAAATCTTAAATCAATAAGTATGAAAATTAGCGAGAATTTTTTTTTGTTAAACATCTTTAAATCTTTATATATCCTAAACTATTATTTAAAATGAAAAATCATAAAAGGAACCTAAAGATGATTTTAAAATACCCATTTAACGACACCCCACTTGACATAGTTCATCGACTTTAATTTTTTTCATTTTGACAATATGGCGTCTGGCTGTCGCTGTGGTGAATTTTGATTACTGTCATGCCTTTAGTGACACTTGCAAGGTTAAGACGAATCGATTGACATAAGAATCATCAAAATCGGCCTACGCATTTGGTCTCTAGAACGCCACATAGAAACAAACATACATACATACATACATAGACTGATAAACACATTACCCTCCTTTGCGTCGCGCAGTCGGGTAAAAAGGGAATTAAATAAAAACTCTTAAGAAGGCGATACGGAGTTCGCTGGGTCAGCTAGTTAAATATATTATGCTTAATTATTTCTATGCAATTATATTTTACATAATAACAAATTCATTAATATTTAACAAATTCACGATACCTTTGACCGTCAGAAAAACTGGCTAATTTGTATTAATATAATAGTAAGTTACCAAAATAGCTAATAGTTTTCTAAATAATTAGTAGATTATACAAAGTGTTGTCCAGCGTGGGGACCGAACCCATTATACTCAACGCAGCACTAAACAGCGAGGCAACCTACGCTATTAAGCGTATATCCATAAGTTACTTCCTAAAACTTGTAACGTGTGTCGCTAACCATAGCAAAAAAATACCTATTATTAACAAGGCACAAATCATGGTATAAGCAAGCCTTCCCCCTAGAGGAATCCGGTCATAATTACTCAGATAAAATATGATAATCACAATGACCTTGAACCTGATGCAAAGTTGTCTCTTTCCGCTCCTATAGAAAACTTAACAAAAGCTTTTGCTTACGATTGTTTTGTATGTTTTGCGTCGAAATTTTGAAAAAAAAGGTAAAGAAATGTAAGTAGTTTTGTTTGTAGTAAAACTTTCAGACAAGTATCATGCCTCAAATTTATATACAGGTAGAAAATATATTCATCAAAATAAAATTTGGTTCCCATCAAGAAATAATTTACAAACACGATTGTAATAAAATGATCGAAATGTCGGCCATATTAGAAACAGCTATGAACGGAGATGGTACGGACCAAAGAATTATCCCGTAAGAAGATCAAAGCTATAATATTCGGCAGTATCACAGTGTCGAGGTGGCCTCCTATACCACTTCATTACCTTTTCAACAAAATTTACTTCATTGCGATTTAGATAGAGGTAGCTGGAGTCCCTAACAGAAGCGGTTTTCAATTGAGATCTTTGGTGAAACATCCTCAGAATTTCACAAATCGATAGCAAGCATACTGATAAAATTCTTGCGTTATAGACTGACTATATAGACAAGCCACAGCCAAAACTATTGGTCGCAAGAAGCTGTAATTTGGCATGTATGTTTCTTTAGGACCGTAAAGGTGCATTAAAAAGGGATTCCCTGAAATTCTATCGGGATCGGGTAGAAACAGTAAAATAAAAAAAAAATGGGTGGGCGCATCCTCTAGTTTATTATATTTTAAGATATATGTTGCTAGACCATAAAATCTAGTTTGTAATCATTGTGGGCGTAATATTTACACCTCTGCCTACCCCTTCGGGGATACAGGCGTGAGACTATGTTGTTGTTGTTGTTATCATTGCTCTGGGTCAGTGCTGCCAAAATCCCAAAGCCGCGACATAATCTGCTGACCTAATTAAGTTACCTAATTGGCAGGGCTGAGAAGGCCACTGCAATGTTTTGTTTGTTACCATAAAAATTTTGCAAACAACTTTACAATTAAAACTTTATGATTTCGGTGCCAAGGCCAGTTATCAGGTGGGCTAAAGCAAGTACTTTATATAAAGCTGGGTGTATATTGGTTATTGCGGCAAAAGGTATATTTGTTATTCTGATGCATAATCTAATTTACTGTAGTTTTATAATAATTTATGAAGAAGTTTTTGCATGAAAAAGTAACATGCATCCATGCATATTTTGCTTACTGAAATCAGTAAAATAAAAATCGAGATCAATTAGAACCCAGGGTCCGCGTTCGAGTCCAACCGGATTCAACTGAATTGAATATTGGCTTTTCTTGCATTAGGCTTTGAACCTGATACCCTCCGTAAAGCAGTCATGTCACTCATAATTGCATGCGAGTACATAGGTACCATAATATAATAATCTGTTTTACTGACAATTCCTTTGCAAATGACCTCCATCACCAATGCATGGTTTGTTTAGCATCGTATTGTTCAATACCCATATTAATGTGGTGCTAATGAAATGTTATAGATACGAGTATAGCACTGATGTACATACTTTCGTCATAAACCGAATGAATTAGCTAAACGCTGTTGAGATGATGCGAATCATAACAAAGATCAATCGTATATTATGAAGTGTAAATATTAAAATAATTTATGGTTATGGAACTTTAGGGTGAATATAAAAATAATATTTCAGTGTTTTTAGTTGCTGAGTCAGCTAAAACGCAGGAAGGTCAATCACTTTCACTTGTATTCCATTTTTCTCCACAATAGGATATTTTATTAGCATTTTTTAAACGTATCTTTATATTAGGGGATTCTTTATTCAGGGTTACCTAGCATTATCTAGCATGAAGTACTCCGCTAGCTTTTCTGAAGGTAAATGATGGTAAATAAAAAAATATCCAAATATTAAATTGTACCCTTTTCACTAATTCAACAAGGGATATCCTAAAAACCACTTGAAACTGTATCGCACTAACAAGCTTTGTGATTTCGGGTCTGAAGTAACTACACAGTCCCAACTACTGAGGCACAAGATTGCTTTGACTTACAAAAATCTCAATGACAGTTTACTTTAGCAGTAAGCTCTAGTTAGGCAGTGTTTGCATTAAAGATGTTCGAAGAAGCTGAGTAGTACATATACCGATAGTATCAGTGTATTTTTCTCGTTTCGCTCAATGCGAATCAAATGCATTATGCTGGCCTCAGATCAAATATAAGAAGGAAGACTTGTGACGTCCTTTGTTGCGAGTGAAGCCATGCGCCATGCGAAAAAGACATGCGTCGACACATCACAGCTTAGCACGGCTCAGCACGCCAATACCTACCTCATATACCAATATCACATATAATCCTCCTTAGTTAAATATCACAAAAAAGCTTTACATTTTATTTACAGAAAGTTATCTACATTATTTTACTTGATCTGAAATTATGGAGACGTGTATTTACTAGTAATCTTCCTTTTTTACCTCCCGCATCCCGTATTTAGAATCATGTGTCTACCTTTTATTATTTGTAGCGCTCATAGCGAGACTTGGTTTGTCGTTCGTAACAGATCAGAAAAGTTAAGCAACGCTTGCACAGTTCGCCACTAGGATGGGGGACCGTGTGCGGCATTTACATCTGAGCGCTTTCGTGCTTCGGATGGCACGTTAAACTGTCGGTCCCGGTTCTTGTCTAAGGATATGGATCGTTTGGCCATGTCGGAGTCCTTAGGGGGCGGTCTGAAAACTCCAACACACTCACACAAAAAAACAAAACAAACCTTTTATTATTTATTTTTTTTATTTAATTGAGCTTCTGTTACCTTGGGAGCGCGAGAATAATCCTGACTAGATGAGGCAGATGAGTCCCGCTAATCTTTAACAAATATGCAGCCTTACAAAACTAAGAAGCTTGTCACAATACGAAATACATGCAGAGTTGCTATTACAGCGCCCCCTTGCGAGTGCTATTTGAAACGAGCTCTATCTAAAACTAGAAGAAACGGCTGAATTATATATAATGTACTCACTTTCTTCCAATGGATTCATAATAACACTAGTGTTGCAAGATAGTAGCCTACTTCACTTTTGTTGTTTCATATTAGGATACTCTTGCTGACACGTGTATAGTGAAGAAAGGACGACTAACATATTTCTGAATAATTTCTAAGGTCTACTGTTTTTTGTTCCGTCTTAGCTCAGTATATTCTCAAAATGTTAGGTATGCATCAGTTGCCCTTAATAAATGAAGTAAAAGCGTGAAAATAACTTTATAGGATAAAGTATTCGTCAATGTGAACCAAACGAGGCCAAACTCGATGGGGTAGTGTCGTTTTTATGCGGAATTCCTATTGCCACACAACTCCATCATCAGATCAGTCCCATGACATCATAAATTTTCATTCTCCCATAAATTAGTTTTATTGAGTCAATTAGCCATTATAAATGTTAGCAATATCCTATTAACTATATCTTGTCCATTATACGTTATATTTTGATAAATAAGGACATAAAGAAAACGAAAGGAAATATCTATTTTCCTTTCGTTATTTTAGGGGTCTGTACCGAAAAGGTAAAAACGGGACCCTATTACTAAGCCTCCGCTGTCTGTCTGTCTGTCACCAGGCTGTATCTCATAAGCCGTGATAGCTAGAAAGCTGTAATTTTCACAAATTATGTAATTCTGGTGCCGCTATAACAACAAATACTTAAAATAAAATACAAAAAACGTAATATTTAAGCAATTTTTTACTCGATTTTAATAAACAGGTTGATACTTAAAAAATATTTAAGTATACATACAACAAACGTGATTTTCTTTTATAGATGATGGTACGGGACCGTTCGTACGAGTCCGACTCGCACTTGGCAATTTTTTTACTATATGGACGAACTACAAGGTACTCCACCTAGACAAATCATTATCCAGCAAATATGTTAACCTAAGGCTAGTAGAGTATATATTATAATTATTACACTTGTTATTTACTCCAGTAATTTTGTAGAATAATGCCTCCTTAGTTTTTTTAATTATAAATTGTATTACAGGATTAATACTTGCTTGTAACATTTATCCACCCACAAGACTTTAGTACATTCAGGAGCCGTTATATATATTATACGAAATAAACGTTTAAACGATATTTAAGTCATCATATAAACGTTATATGATAACTTAAATATCAGATACTCCAAAGCAAAGGTACTTGTCTAAATCTCGAAATACCATTTAAAGCGAAATTGAATGTCCAAGGAAGTTCAAGTTTTTAAGACGGGCCTGGGAACAAAAAATATCTGCTTTGAAATTTGATATCTACTTCAATACATATGTTGCAGAATCGTTACAGAAATTTTCAAGCGCAATCACAATATCAACAGAATTATTGGACAAGGTTCTTCATATTTAAAGAAATAAAGTTTTGATTTCTTTACAGCTTACAATATATAAATAATACAGTAAGAATCAATTGCAGTGACTAGGCGTTGTTTTATCATTTTTCACATATTGTTAATTTTAACTCTTACTATCAAGGGAGTTGCTCTTTAGTTACTCATAAAAAGCAAAATTTGATTATAATAAGTAATCTTTTTAGAAGTTATATTTTCTTCTTATTACTGTAAATTATCTATAGTAAGAAAATGAAAATACAGAAAAAGAAATAACAAACTCCTTTTGAAATACAAAACGTTACATTGGATATCAGGGTTTTTTTATTATATTATGTTTTGTAATACGCGTATAATAATATTATAAGACATTGATGTGACATTCAATTTAAAATTCTCGGGATAAACATGCAAAAGCGTATATAAATAACAATTGCGACTGAGAAAAGAAAATAAATGATAAAAATGTAACGAAGCTTGCTGAAATTATATAATAATATTATATTGGCAACATGTGAATTTTTATTTTTAACCAAAACGAGAAGGTCTCGAAATACTTAATTATAATAAACGTGTATGTCAAAATATGCTTGCTTGTTACAATTTAGACCTTTCTTGTCAGAAAACAAGACTGGACAGATAAAAACATAATATTTTGTTACTTTTTATATTTTGCTTATATGTAGGTATTTTTGTAATATAGCCATACAGTCATATAGATGAAGCAACTTGGTATTTACTTATAAAAAAATTAAATACAATTGTTTGTCATTCATAAGTCCATCCTCTGTAGTCTATGTGAATAAAAATAAGTTTGAATCTTATGAAGACCAACAGCAATACGAACGTACATACGAACCCATTTTATAACATGTAACATACATACATAGACTCACGCCTGTTTCCCCGAAGGGGTAGGCAGAAGCATATTAAACGCTCACTTTTCGCCAGTGTTTTGATCCCACGTAATAGGTGGCGAGCCTATTGTCGCTTATCGGGATATTTTGTTTGCCAGAGCCTCGTCCGTTGATCGGCAGGTGCACCACTTGCAGGTGAGGTTGGCTTGGAACCCTAAGTTCTTGGTGGGAACCCTATGCACCCATATTTTTTATTTAGCCTTTACGTGTCTCACTGCTGGGCAAAGGCCTCTCCCTTGTTTATAATAATTAATTATATACAATATGTAGTTCGAAATATTTTTCACCTTAAAGTTAACCTAACATGATAAAGAAAAGTTAAAGACATATCTAACACGAGTTTGTAAATGTCGGAAGCAAAAGACGATATTTTTGGAACACAAGAAATAAATAAATGAACAGACTCAATACGTCAATAAAATATATCTGTGGTATCAAGGTAAAAGGAGATGAGTCGAAAAATACAACTTTTCACCAGGGGCTACTAAAAATTTCGCTTAATTGTTTTATAAGATAAATGCTGTTTAATCAAAGACGTGAACATATAATTAATACAAATTTGTTTTAATTGACATTTCCCAATCTAGTGGTCTTTTACATGTTATAAAAAAAATATTATTAATTAATTATTAAAATATTTGACATATCTCTTTTTTCCATAACAAGAAAAAAAATATTAAAATCCTTCTATTGACTCGTCTCTTTATGTGTTATTTATTTATGTATTAATATTAATAGGTTTATATTATTTTTACATAAATCATGACACCTGACTCGAGAAAGACTGTGGCACATCAATTGCTTCAATTCAGTCAAAGCTTTTACCACACCATTCATCGATCTTCATGCATGAAGCAATCATGGGCCATAGTCTCTCTCGAGTCAAAAGCAGCTATAGCCTAGTGGATATACCAACAGACTGTCATGCAGAGGGTATCGGGTTTGAATTTTAGGCGCGCACCTCTGACTTTTCGTTATGTGCGTATTCAATTAGCCGTCGGTCCCGGTTGCCATGAAGCTGATCTTTGATAGTCGCTATAGGGAGGCAGTACCTATCTTTATCCATTTGGGTTGCGGAGGTCAGACAGGTGGTCGCTCCGTGGAAAAGCTAATATTCAGTCAAATCCGGTTAGACTAGTAAGCGGACCCCGGGTTGAAACTTGGATAACGCTATAATAATAATAATAATATTATTATAGCGTTATCCTGTTATAAGCTGTTTTTCATCCATAGTATCATTATTACCAGTCCATTTAACACCCATCCCCATAAACCAGTAAATTAGACTCCACATCATTGCAATAGTCCTACATTTGCTGCGGCTAGTCCATAGCTGTACTCAGTAGTGCAGTTGTGGAGGCTCCGCGGCATGTGTCCCATCCCATTTTAAATTAAAGTTCTCTACGGGCCTCTGCACATTGGATCCATATCCCCGTGTAAGCCTCCCAAAGGACCGGTTATTCTTCTAACACCATGTTAGAAGAATAGCCGTGAAAAAGAGACACATAATAATAATAATTTATTTATTCACAAAAATACAAAAGGTACGTACACTACAATTCGTCTTAAATTAAATACATTGGTATAACTAGCCTAATGTCTTATATTTAGTTTTACATTATATAATAAGTACATGGCTAATAAAAACAATAGTGTACATAAAGCCTCATAATCATAATATACATATATTTGCACAATTTAATATATATATATATAACGCTAGGAGAAAAGAGAGTCTCTCTCAAGTCAGGTGTCATGATTTATGTAAAAATAATTAAAACCTACCAATATTCAATACATAAATAAATAACACATAAAAAGACGACTCAAAAGAAGGATTTTTAAAATGTTATATTTAAATGTGAAATACCAAAAATAAATAATGCTTTAACCTTAAGTTTCGCTGAACTCCTTGATATCCGGATCAACATCTCGTGTCTTTGTACTTGTTTGTAATTGTAATTTATGATAGAATCACTTGATTTGACCCTTTGACAGAAAAAAATCTCCTTAAACTTGGCCAAATTATCTAATTTTATTTTGAACTGAACAATACCTGGTTCACGTTCACCACAAGTTTCTTCATGATTACTGCGTCTTTAGTCTTTTTATGGGCCAGGCTGCGGCTTATGATCTAATAGAGCTTTGGAATTCAATTATTGATGAAGAACTATAGAAAAACCGTATTTAGTTGGAAAATCATAATTGCCATTGATTTTCCAAATTATTTTGCGGCATCTCTCCCCAGATCATTGCAGTTTCCTTTATAAGGGCGGAACATCAACTTCAGAAGCCCACAGAGTGCCGTAGTTTTAGAATTTTGTCAATATTTTGCCAACCTCTGTTTTCAAGATCGTTGTAATGCGTAAAAATTGGATCTTATGGTAGTCTTGGCTGCGGAGTCTCAAGTTGAAGGACTGACTCTTCTTTTGGAGGCAGTAAAGAATAATTAAATGTATTTTTTGTTACTTAGGACGAAAAAGCTACCACACATTGAAAAGACTGCCTCCGTGGTCCAGTGGATAGCTTATGCGACTGCTGATCGCAGGGCCCAGGATCGATTCCCGGGTCAAGCAAAAGTGTTACTCGGTTTTTACGAATACACAGTAGCAGCCCGGCGTCTGTTGATGTGCAATAGGCTCGCCCCCTATTACGTGGGACCTAAAAATTCATGGCGAAATGTGGGTGTAATATTTACATCTCTGCCTACCCCTTCGGGGATACAGGCGTGAGACTATAAATAAAAAAAACATTAAAAAACATTAAAAGAATTTTTTTTGCAAATCGCATTCAATTTTCGTCTGTAACTTTGTTATTTTTTATTTTACGACTGAATACTATGGGACCGAAGTTGTAGAGAATTTAATAATAATAAACTCTGCCCCTTTTCGACGTACTATAAGAGTACTTAGGGCAGGCGCCGGCATTCATCTATAGTTTTCATCTAAACCAATCCATTTAACACCCATCCCAATAGCCCAGAGTAATTAGTTTCCATAATAGTAGCAATAGTCCCTCACCTGCTGCGGCTAACCCTCGTGACTGTACTCAATAGTGCAGTTATGGAGGCTCCTCAGTAGGTGTCCCATCACATTCTAGATTAAAACTCTCAAAGGGCCTCTGCGCGTTGGACCTATGTCTCCGTGTACGCCTGCGTGAAAGAGAAACAAATAATAATAATAATAATATAGTAATATAATAATAATATAGTATAATATAGTTTGCCAGATATACTACCTCTGACAAGTGCACGCTAGGCCCAAAAAAATCAACATTTCAATGAACTAAAATACGAATTTAGGCACGAGTTGACTTATCTCACATTGCACAATGTTATAAGTAAAGAATTACGAATGTAATAAGAAGATGAGTACACATAACTCCTTTTTACTTTTTATTTTTTGCTATTTATGACTAGACTTCATTTGAGATTGACGAAATCAAAATACATTCAATTGACGTATCTCCTTTTTACCGTAAAACTTAGTGATCTACTTTATCCAACTCTGTAATTAGCTCATTTTTGGAATTTTTGACTCATCCCCTTTTACCTTGACACCACAGATATTTCAGGCATCATGTAATAGGTAGATGGCAATAGGCTCACCCCCTATTACTTTGGGACCGAAACATAACTGGCGAAGTATGGGTGTGTAATACACCTCTGCCAACACCTTCGGGGATAAAAGGCGTGAAGTTATGTTTGTATGTATATGTATGTAATATGTGTACTATTTTTAAATTGAAAAGATCTACGAGAGTTCTTTCGAGAAGCTTCGATAGTTATTTCTACAAAACTAAGTTACTACCAATAAGTATACCTATTCAGTTTTATCGTTTCTGTAACATTATTTTATAAATAAGTGATCATCATCATGGTCCAAGCGTTATGCCAGTTGCATCCAAAAGCATTCACTTGTAACCTGGGGTTCTCTTTCTAGCCGAACCAGATTTGATTTAATATTTGGCTTTTAGATTTGGTTAAACAAAATAGCAGATCCAGGCTCCAAACCTATAGTAGTCTCCATGAACTAACGTTATCTAGTTATAATAAACAATCCTAAAATAACTGCCTAATGCCATAATAATAAATTATCGTATTAAAAAAGTAAACACATAGTATGATTGATTATTCATTTGACTGACTTTAACGTGGTGAAAACGTTCCAGTATTGCGTCTACTTGCCAAGCTGCACCCTTGACTAAAGCGATTAGCGGAGCAGGACAATAGGCAAATATTGGATACTATGTATTGTATACATTTTATTGACTTATATACATCGGTCTTCGCGCTACCTTGACAAAATATACTTACCGTTTTTGAAGACAAACAACGCATCTAGGTATTTTGGTTTGCTATCTCTTTGAGTTCTATGAATTGCAGAATAGAAAAAGAGTACGATACATCATTCTAATAGTTCTTTTTTTGTCATAATTATTTTACAGCTTTTAAGAAAACTCAGTTCATACCTCTCTGTCTATTAATATCTATGCCATGATCATGATCAAAAACAGCAGACGTCGCGGCGAGTCAGCGAAATGCGCGGCAAACAAAATATGCTGTCTTCGCGCCGCTCATCGCACCGCTTATCGCTCCGCTATTAATCCATCCTGTCGGGACTCGGGCGAGTCCGATAACCGTCGTCAATGTCTAGTGGTGTGACTAATTTGTCAGCTGAACACGTCCATTACGTTATTTAAGCCTAGGCTTAAAGTTGGTTACGTAGTTTTTGTTAAATCATTTCTTTTCAACTAGTCGCTTACATATTACATTTTGTAAAGGTTTCTTTTCAAACTGGACTATGGACGAAAGTTTATAAATAGTTATTTGGCAGAAAATAAGGGGTTGCATTATTCCAACAAGTTTCATTCCAATATCTGATTTTGAGTGCTTTAATATTAGAAGGGTGCTTGCTTTCAATATTGATTACTTCAAGTTTACAAAAGGTTGTACTGCAAGTAAAACTTTTGTGTTAAGAGGGACTTAGTGTTTAAGTTTATTAAGTAATCAAATTATAATATTTAGTAATGTTGTTTAAGAGCATTTCAAATCTCTTTTATAAATACTCATTTAAGAATAATCACACTATCATCAGTACTTTCAAGAGCGGTACGGCCCAGCCTAAAAGTACTATACGAATCAAATCGAACAGTATACAAAAGTTAAAGAGTTCAGTGGGTTGTAAAATTATTTTTTGCAAATGGACTTCCATCAAATCACTCGTCCCTTTACTTTGTGGCCGTTGTTTCATCCACCCACTTAAATCGAAGTACTCGATACAACACTTTATCAGATATTTGGTACTTGGTCTAACGAACGTTTCAGATGATTATTTTAATGATTTATTTTTATTAACTCGGTGTAAACACTCACATTTTGCCATGCTATAAAGTTTTAGGTCCCATGAAATAGAGGCACATTTCCAGACTCCGTCCTGCTACGTAAAATTCGGAAAAACACAGTTTGGCCGACTCGGGAATGGAACCCGAGACTTTCCAATCAACTGATGCATACGCTATCCACTGGACCACGGAAGCGCTCTATTTGCTGTATTAGTATTTTCATTTGCTGGCATTTTGCCTGTATGCCATAGTTCAAAGTTGAACCCACATTATTTATTTATAACCCTATATGAGGGGCGAAGAGGACTGCGGGGCTATCGCTCTTCACTTCCTCCCTACGCTTCGCGAGTGTCTAAAGAGGACTGCGGGGCTATCGCTCTTTAAACCTCGATACTTAGCTAACCTGATGACTGCGGGGCTATCGATCAGGTTCGCTATGCCTACTGGACACCAGAGTAGACTGCGGGGCTATCGCACTCTGAGTCGCCTAGCGAGCGAATGAATAAATCCCAGTCGGGTCCTCACGCAACCCCCTAGAGGGTTGGCGGAAGCGGGTTCAGGGCGATGTGCCCTCAGCCTGCGGGATCGTCGCTGCCCCTTAAATAAAGGGCAGGTGTTTGGGGTGGGCTATGTGTGCCCTGTGAGTGTCGTCGTCGTTATTTACAGGGCCGCTTCGGTCTTCACGCCGTCCGGGCGGTCAACACGAGCCGGGTGAGACCCCCGGCGAACCGAGGGAGGCCCAGCTCCGTGAAGCCAGCGACGCGGACAGCGACTTACTAATGTGCGGCCCTGTGGATGTCGTAGTGTGTTGGTGTGTGGTGTAGTGGGTGTGTAGGCGTCTTGTTAAAGGCGTCCGCTGTTGCGGTGGTCGCCCGCGCGCGCACATGATGCACGTATGCTGATCATACGCGCAGATGTCGCGCGGATAGGGGCGGTCACCTGCAACAGAGGGAATGGAGTGTAATGTTGTGGGGGCGGCGGTCACCTGGGGGTGTCCGTGTTGTCCGTGGAGTCATCGGGCGACGCGAGCAGATCTCGCGGCAGCTTCTTCTTGTCCGGGGGGCGAGCGTGCCAGGGGGCCAGGTCTCGGACGTGGTCCCAGGCCGAGGCGTCGGCACGCTCAAACATCCCCACGGACAGGCGGCGGATGTAGGCGTCCAAGCTCTCCATACGCGTGTCCCGCTGTATGACGGCGTTGCGGACGGTGCGTGGCGCACCTACCGCGGTACGGAGGGTGAGCGACTGTTGCGCTCGGAGGCGGGCCCGGTTGGTTTCGCTAGTGAGCGCGTACCAGGCAGGTGCGGCGTAGGTGAGCCGGGAGCGTACATATGTTTTGTACACCCCCAGTTTCACGCGCAGCGGGAGGCGGGATGTGAGCGCTGGACGCAGTAGTGCCCTAGTCGCGCGTACCTGCGCGACGACTCTACGGACGTGTGACTCCATTGTGAGTAGGCGGTCTAGTGTGACCCCCAGGTACTTCGCCGTCCTTGTCCAGGGGATGAAGTCATCCTGGAGCTGGAGTGGTGGTGGGTGGTCTCTCTTGGAGCTGAAAAGTATCGCCTGTGACTTACCCACGTTTACCGACAGCCGCCATTGTGACAGCCAGTGTGGGAGAAGCTGGAGGGTACGCTGCATCTTAGACGCGGCGTGGTAGGCGTTGATGCTTGTGGTGATGTACGCCGCGTCGTCAGCGTACAGGGCTAATTCAGCGCCTTCGGCGACAGGGATGTCGTCGGTGAAACGCGAGTAGAGCACAGGCGAGAGACACGAGCCCTGCGGGACTCCGGCGGCGATAGGGTGGAGGTCTGAGACCTCTCTCTCCACCACCACTCGGTATTTCCTGTCGCACAGAAACGAGGAGACCGTTTTCACGATGCGGCGGGGCGCTGTTGAGGTCGAGAGCTTATACAGCAGACCGGAATGCCATACTCGGTCGAATGCTTTCTCCATGTCGAGGAATACTGCCACGGCGTGCTCGCGTTTGTTACGCGCCGCCGCTATCCGGTGCAGTACCCTCGACAGTTGCAATGTGGTTGAGTGTTCGGCGCGGAACCCGAACTGCTCAGGTCTGGGTGTGATGTGCGGTGTGAGGTGCCGCAGCAGGAGTTTTTCGAACACCTTCGAGATGGTGGGCAGCAAAGTGATCGGCCGATAGCTCTCAGGCTTCAATATGTTCTTGCCCGGCTTGGGCAACATAATTATGCGTCCCTCCTTCCAGCATGTAGGGAAGACGCCTGTGCGGACGATCCCCGTAAACAGGCGCGCCAGCGCTGCCACGGTACGGTGCGGCAGGCGGCGCAGCGCTGTGTTCGGTATCCCATCCGCCCCAGGGGCCTTCCGGGGCTGGGTCTGCCGAATAATTCGTTGCACCATGCCGGGGGAGAAGTGGATGGGGTCCTCGTCGGGAGCTATCGGCGTGGCGAAGTAGTCTCGAAGGTGTTTCTCGACTGCTGCGGTGTGTTCCGTGTCAGCAGTCGGGTTCGGCGCGAACACGCTCTCTAAATGCTCAGCGAGTATGGCCGCGCGGTCTGCTGCTTTGTACCTCGGCGTCCCGTCGGCGTGTAGTAGCGGGCGCACCGGAGCTGGGGTGTTAGTGAGGCGACGACATAGCCGATGTATAGACGGCCAGTCGTCGCTGGAGTCGTCGATAAAGCGCTCCCAGCTCTCGGCGGTGTAGGTCCACAACTCGTCCTTCACTCTCTCCGCGAGCCGGTTTAGTCTGGCTTTCAATGTGGGGCATCGTGAGCTCTGCCACTGCCTTCTAAGACGCCTCTTGTCCGCGATCATTCGCTGGATGTGTGCCGGCAGAGGGGGTAGCCTCCTCTGGGTGGTGACGGGTGTTGTAGCGGTCACAAGGGCGCCCTTGATTGCGTCGGCGAGCTCGGCCGCGAGCGTTTCGACGTCGGCCGCGGAGTTGATCGGGCGAGTCGGTGTAGTGGTCTCCATCGTTTCTGTGAATTTTGTCCAGTCCGTTTTGAGACGTGGCGCTTGAGGGACTACGCGGGTCAGCTGCTGTTGGATGACGACGAGTACAGGTTGGTGGTCCGACAACAGCTCGTCGCCGAGCACCTCCTGCTGTATCTGGCAGTGCGTCTCGTTGTGTACGAGAATGTCCAGTACGTCGGGCATCAGTGTGGGGTCGTCCGGGTAGTGTGTGGGTACCTCCGGTCCCGCGACCACATAATCGTACGTCTCGGCGTCTTTAAATAGTCGTACACCAGCGTGGTTGGTGTTCGACGAGTTCCACGCTGGGTGCTTACAGTTTAAGTCGCCCGCTATGATGACAGGGTGCGAGACGCTTACTAGCGATCGCAGCTCTGCGACGTCTGGCGATGTAGCGGGCGGCTTGTAAGCGGCGTGGAGGTGGAGGTTGGCACCGCCTAGGTGCACTTCGACACCCAGCGTGTACACGGTATTAAAGTCTGGTGTAGGTAGCGGCTGGTGTACGACTCGTCGCTTGATTAGCACTGCCAGTCCGCGGTAGCTCCTTCCTTCAGGCGATATCTCGTCCCTCCGATAAACGAGGAAACCCGGGAATCGTGGTTGGTCTGCAGGTCCCAGGTGCGTCTCGTTTATCAGCGCCACGTCTATGTCTTGTTCCTGCAGGAGAGGACGGAGTAGGGCGGCCTTTCTGTTCAGGCCGCGGGCGTTCCAATGTAGAATCCTCAAGGGCTTACTGTTCATCTTGGAGAACAAGGTCCGCCAGGCCCTTGAGGATGATGCTCACGACAGTGTGCTTGTCGCGGCCTTCGCTCATTGCGGTGAGGACGCTCTGAAGCACTGCGATAGCGGCCTGAACAGTGCCGGAACTCTTTGTACCCTCGCGTGTGTGCGGGGTCTTCGCCTTTTTCCCCTTCTTCCCCTGGGGCGCGGTTTTGCCCGCGGGGGCGGCGACTGTGTGAGTTGTCGGCTGAGGTGTTTCGGCGGGGGTCTTAGGGGTCTTCCCGGGGCCGCCCTTTTGTTTCCGTGCTTTCTTCGCTACGGCGGGCGCTTGTTCGGGTGCGGGTGCAGTTGTGGGTGTGGGTGCGGGTGTGTCCGAGGCGGTTGCGCCCCGTTTGCCGCGAGCACGGTTCCTCCGCCCTCTCTTTGATTGTCCGGGTCCGGGTTGTCCGCGAGCTGGGGGGTCGTTGGCTTTGGCCATAAGTGAGGCCCCGTTTTTTTCCTCTCCCTGGGGTTGCGCGTTAACCGGTGCCGGTCCTTGACGCGGCTCGCCGGTTATGGCTACTGTCCCCGCCTTCTTGTTCCTCGCCTCGCGTTTGAAGACGGGGCAGTTGATGTGATTTGCGGGGTGGTCACCCCCGCAGTTCGCGCATGTAGCGGGCTCTTCCCTCGGGCGCGGGCACTCTCTGGCCGTGTGCTCCTCACCGCATCGCACGCACGCTAGTGTGCGGTGGCACTGGTGGCTAGAGTGCCGAAATTTCTGACAGCGGTGGCATTGTGCCGGCCTCCGCTTGCCTCGCCACAGTTCTATTCGGACGCCGGGGATGCCGAGCATCTCGGTAACGCCGTAGATCCCCGACGTAGTTTCTTTTGTGCGCTTTAGAATGGCCAGTAGAATGCACCCTGGCCGTCCCTGGCGCGCCCGGATGTTGCGCACGTACTCCGGTTCATATCCCAGCTCGCGGAGCTCTTCCTCGACCTCCTCCGGTGTCGCGTTGCTGGGCAGGCCTCTAATTGCCACCTTTAGGCTTCGTTCTGCGGGGAGCGAGTAACAGAACCAAGAGATGCGGTCTGTCCTCTCTAGTTCTGTAAAGTACCGCTGCAATAGGCGGTACTCGTCTTCGTCCTTCGGTGTAAACCGCAGCCCTTTTCCGAAGGGGCGGCCGTTGGCGGCTCTGCCGAGTTGGCCTTTGAGCTCCCGCATATGGTGGGCCCAGTTCGGTAGGTACTCGACGATCACCGGAGGGAACCTCGGCTTTTTCTTCTCGCCTACAGCCGGGTCGGCGGCGTTGGCGGCGGTGCGCGAGTCGGCGGTGGCGCCGGACGTGGCAGCAAGATGCGCGGGCGCGGCCCCGGGGCGCGCGTTGCTGTGGCCGGACATGCCAGTAGCTAGCGGTGGCGCGGGCGCGGCCGCGGGGCGCGCGTTGCTGTGGCCGGACACGCCAGCAGCGAGCGGCGGCGCGGGCGCGGCCTCGGGGCGCGCGGCGGCGGTGCGGGCGCTCGCGGGCGCCGCGGTCGACGCGGGCGCGGCGGTAGGCACGCGGCGCGACGTTGGCGGCGATCCGGCGACGTCCGTATAAGTCGGTTTAATTATACCGGGCACACTCTCACTTAATAAAATTTGTGAGGTACTCACATTTTTCTCGGAGTTTCTAGAAGGTTCGGCGCGTGGGCGTTTCGGCTCCTCTGCGTCGTCCTCGTCGGGGCTGCGTTGGCGACGCGCTGGCACAGCGCGCACCGCCTCGGGTGTGGTGTCTGTATCCATATGTACTAGCGTCGGCGCCGAGCCCGAGCGCTGTATATTCGCCGACGCGCACATAGTATGGCGGCGACGCTTGATATGTAGCACAAGGTCCGCCTTATCGTTGTTAAACGAATCTGCGGAGGCGAGCGATATCTCCGATCCACTACGCGATGAACACGCGGAACGCGGTGCGGGCGAGTCTTTGGCTGCCACGCGGGGGGACTCTGCGGCGGACGAGCGCGTCGGGGACGGTGTACTGTCCGCCACGAGGGCAGGGCGCGTCGCGGCGTGTCGCGGCGCCGGCGGGCGGCCGCGCGCGGCGCTGGCGCGCGACGGCGGGTTCGTAGGCGCGCGCATGGCGGCAGCGCTCGCGGTCGACTGGAGATGAGGCGTGGCGCGGACCGTGTCGCGGCCCGCGCGCGCCTCATCCCGCGGAGACGTTCGCCCTTGCGCATTGGTAGGCGCACGGGAGGATGCTGCGGGGCGAGCGGAGGCTAGCGTGGAGGCGCCGCCTTGTTCGCGTGTTTTATGCGGTGCAGACGTACTCACAGTTTTGTTTGTGCGACTGGCTGGCGCAGACTTCGTGGCGACGGCGGCGGCGGCTGGGGCAGTGTGTTGGCCTGACGGCGAGCGCGGTGCCTGGATAGACACCGGTGGTAAGTCATCATCTGCATCTTCTTCTTCAGCTTGGTCGTCGGCAGAGCCCTTAGAAGGGCTTGGCCGGCGAGGCATGTCGTTGGGACGCGGCAGCTGCGACCGTTCGGCGTTCAAATTTAAAATTTGTTCGCCGGGCTTCTCAACGGTTGACGGTCCGTGCAACTAAAGTGGGTACTTGGATTAGTGCGTACGTGATCGGGACGTGTGTACTAATCGAAAGGCGCGTAGCTAATCCGAATGAATAAATCAACGACGCGCATGAGCTTATATAGGCGGGTCTTGTCCCACCACTTCGATGACGTCGTATGCGATGCACGTTGAGTGAAACAGATAGTCGGTGTGCGAGCAGGAAAGTATTCGAGTCCGCGCGTAATGATAATATTGTCTTGCTACATTCTCCCCCTCTGGTACTCGTTAGCGTCCCGTGAGAGTACCAGCATTCTTGCGAGGTCGTCCTCTTCAACGGATCGGATTAATAGGACTTGGCAAGACGTCATCTCTTCTTTCAAACTTAGTTATTGCAGAGGTGTGATATTTTCCAATTGAAAGTTCAGGTGAATCTGGGTGTGCTACTTCATAAGTCGAAGTGCCATGTTTCTTCGCAAATAGTTCCATGTAAATTTCATGCGGTTGCTTCTGTGGTGCGAAAGACAACCGTATTGCTCCGAGGGCCGCGTTCCACTTCTTGATACTCGGTTTAATACCACTCCACCAAGTAGCTGCTTTCCACAGGGTGCTCATGTTCGCCCTCCCCCTGCACTAAAGCTGCGCCTATGGCATACCTACTGATTTGCGTCTGGTGACAAATCCTTAGATTCAGCCATTATGTATATTTGCAAATACAGGTACCTACTGATTTTTGCAATATGTGGGAATTTGTATCAAATTATTTATAAATGAAGGTACTTGCAAAATATTATCCAAATGATCAAGGTAATTTCTTCCGATATTATTATTTTCGTAGTGGGTATTTCACAATCTGTCAAAATATCCTCTTGACATCTGTAGCTAACTTCATTTACGTTGGGCGCCAAATGTAGGGCGATAGGGTTACCAGTGTAGAAATTATAGACTTCTTGGGTAGCTTTGACCGTTTATTCTAATTTCTTCATACATACATTTACCAACTTATACTTATGCATATACGTATATAACCCTATGTGAGGGGCGAAGAGGACTGCGGGGCTATCGCTCTTCACTTCCTCCCTACGCTTCGCGAGTGTCTAAAGAGGACTGCGGGGCTATCGCTCTTTAAACCTCGATACTTAGCTAACCTGATGACTGCGGGGCTATCGATCAGGTTCGCTATGCCTACTGGACACCAGAGTGGACTGCGGGGCTATCGCACTCTGAGTCGCCTAGCGAGCGAATGAATAAATCTACAGTCGGGTCCTCACGCAACCCCCTAGAGGGTTGGCGGAAGCGGGTTCAGGGCGATGTGCCCTCAGCCTGCGGGATCGTCGCTGCCCCTTAAATAAAGGGCAGGTGTTTGGGGTGGGCTATGTGTGCCCTGTGAGTGTCGTCGTCGTTGTTTACAGGGCCGCTTCGGTCTTCACGCCGTCCGGGCGGTCAACACGAGCCGGGTGAGACCCCCGGCGAACCGAGGGAGGCCCAGTTCCGTGAAGCCAGCGACACGGACAGCGACTTACTAGTGTGCGGCCCTGTGGATGTCGAAGTGTGTAGGTGTGTGGTGTAGTGGGTGTGTAGGCGTCTTGTTATAGGCGTCCGCTGTTGCGGTGGTCGCCCGCGCGCGCACATGATGCACGTATGCTGTTCATACGCGCAGATGTCGCGCGGAAAGGGGCGGTCACCTGCAACAGAGGGAATGGAGTGTATGTTGTGAGGGCGGCGGTCACCTGGGGGTGACCGTGTTGTCCGTAGAGTCGTTGGGAGATGCGAGCAGATCTCGCGGCAGCTTCTTCTTGTCCGGAGGGCGAGCGTGCCAGGGGGCCAGGTCCCGGACGTGGTCCCAGGCCGAGGCGTCGGCACGCTCAAACATCCCCACGGACAGGCGGCGGATGAAGGCGTCCAGGCTCTCCATACGCGTGTCCCGCTGGATGACGGCGTTGCGGACGGTGCGTGGCGCACCTACCGCGGTACGGAGGGTGAGCGACTGTTGCGCTCGGAGGCGGGCCCGGTTGGTTTCGCTAGTGAGCGCGTACCAGGCAGGTGCGGCGTAGGTGAGCCGGGAGCGTACATATGTTTTGTACACCCCCAGTTTCACGCGCAGCGGGAGGCGGGATGTGAGCGCTGGACGCAGTAGTGCCCTAGTCGCGCGTACCTGCGCGACGACTCTGCGGACGTGTGACTCCATGGTGAGTAGGCGGTCTAGTGTGACCCCCAGGTACCTCGCCGTCCTTGTCCAGGGGATGAAGTCGTCCTGGAGCTGGAGTGGTGGTGGGTGGTCTCTCTTGGAGCTGAAAAGTATCGCCTGTGACTTACCCACGTTTACCGACAGCCGCCATTGTGACAGCCAGTGTGGGAGAAGCTGGAGGGTACGCTGCATCTTAGACGCGGCGTGGTAGGCGTTGATGCTTGTGGTGATGTACGCCGCGTCATCAGCGTACAGGGCTAATTCAGCGCCTTCGGCGACAGGGATGTCGTCGGTAAAACGCGAGTATAGCACAGGCGAGAGACACGAGCCCTGCGGGACTCCGGCGGTGATGGGATGGAGGTCTGAGACCTCTCTCTCCACCACCACTCGGTATTTCCTGTTGCACAGAAACGAGGAGACCGTTTTCACGATGCGACGGGGCGCTGTGGAGGTCGAGAGCTTATACAGCAGACCGGAATGCCATACTCGGTCAAATGCTTTCTCCATGTCGAGGAATACTGCCACGGCGTGCTCGCGTTTGTTACGCGCCGCCGCTATCCGGTGCAGTACCCTCGACAGCTGCAATGTGGTTGGGTGTTCGGCGCGGAACCCGAACTGCTCAGGTCTGGGCGTGATGTGCGGTGTGAGGTGCCGCAGCAGGAGTTTTTCGAACACCTTCGAGATGGTGGGCAGCAAAGTGATCGGCCGATAGCTCTCAGGCTTCAATATGTTCTTGCCCGGCTTGGGCAACATAATTATGCGTCCCTCCTTCCAGCATGTAGGGAAGACGCCTGTGCGGACGATCCCCGTAAACAGGCGCGCCAGCGCTGCCACGGTACGGTGCGGCAGGCGGCGCAGCGCTGTGTTCGGTATCCCATCCGCCCCAGGGGCCTTCCGGGGCTGGGTCTGCCGAATAATTCGTTGCACCATGCCGGGGGAGAAGTGGATGGGGTCCTCGTCGGGAGCTATCGGCGTGGCGAAGTAGTCTCGAAGGTGTTTCTCGACTGCTGCGGTGTGTTCCGTGTCAGCAGTCGGGTTCGGCGCGAACACGCTCTCTAAATGCTCAGCGAGTATGGCCGCGCGGTCTGCTGCTTTGTACCTCGGCGTCCCGTCGGCGTGTAGTAGTGGGCGTACCGGAGCTGGGGTGTTAGTAAGGCGACGACATAGCCGATGTATAGACGGCCAGTCGTCGCTGGAGTCCTCGAGGTCCTGAGGTCCTCAACTCGTCCTTCACTCTCTCCGCGAGCCGGTTTAGTCTGGCTTTCAATGTGGGGCATCGTGAGCTCTGCCACTGCCTTCTAAGACGCCTCTTGTCCGCGATCATTCGCTGGATGTGTGCCAGCAGAGGGGGTAGCCTCCTCTGGGTGGTGACGGGTGTTGTAGCGGTCACAAGGGCGCCCTTGATTGCGTCGGCGAGCTCGGCCGCGAGCGTTTCGACGTCGGCCGCGGAGTTGATCGGGCGAGTCGGTGTAGTGGTCTCCATCGTTTCTGTGAATTTTGTCCAGTCCGTTTTGAGACGTGGCGCTTGAGGGACTACGCGGGTCAGCTGCTGTTGGATGACGACGAGTACAGGTTGGTGGTCCGACAACAGCTCGTCGCCGAGCACCTCCTGCTGTATCTGGCAGTGCGTCTCGTTGTGTACGAGAATGTCCAGTACGTCGGGCATCAATGTGGGGTCGTCCGGGTAGTGTGTGGGTACCTCCGGTCCCGCGACCACATAGTCGTACGTCTCGGCGTCTTTGAATAGTCGTACACCAGCGTGGTTGGTGTTCGACGAGTTCCACGCTGGGTGCTTACAGTTTAAGTCGCCCGCTATGATGACAGGGTGCGAGACGCTAACTAGCGATCGCAGCTCGGCGACGTCTGGCGATGTAGCGGGCGGCTTGTAAGCGGCGTGGAGATGAAGGTTGGCACCGCCTAGGTGCACTTCGACACCCAGCGTGTACACGGTGTTGAAGTCAGGTGTAGGTAGCGGCTGGTGTACGACTCGTCGCTTGATCAGCACTGCCAGTCCGCGGTAGCTCCTTCCTTCAGGCGATATCTCGTCCCTCCGATAAACGAGGAAACCCGGGAATCGTGGTTGGTCTGCAGGTCCCAGGTGCGTCTCGTTTATCAGCGCCACGTCTATGTCTTGTTCCTGCAGGAGAGGACGGAGTAGGGCGGCCTTTCTGTTCAGGCCGCGGGCGTTCCAATGTAGAATCCTCAAGGGCTTACTGTTCATCTTGGAGAACAAGGTCCGCCAGGCCCTTGAGGATGATGCTCACGACTGTGTGCTTGTCGCGGCCTTCGCTCATTGCGGTGAGGACGCTCTGAAGCACTGCGATAGCGGCCTGAACAGTGCCGGAACTCTTTGTACCCTCGTGAGTGTGCGGGGCCTTCGCCTTTTTCCCCTTCTTCCCCTGGGGCGCGGTTGTGCCCGCGGGGGCGGCGACTGTGTGAGTTGTCGGCTGAGGTGTTTCGGCGGGGGTCTTAGGGGTCTTCCCGGGGCCGCCCTTTTGTTTCCGTGCTTTCTTCGCTACGGCGGGCGCTTGTTCGGGTGCGGGTGCAGTTGTGGGTGTGGGTGCGGGTGTGTCCGAGGCGGTTGCGCCCCGTTTGCCGCGAGCACGGTTCCTCCGCCCTCTCTTTGTATGTCCGGGTTGTCCGCGAGCTGGGGGGTCGTTAGCTTTGGCCATGAGTGAGGCCCCGTTAGTGTCCTCTCCCTGGGGCTGCGCGTTTACCGGTGCCGGTCCTTGACGCGGCTCGACGGTTATGGCTACTGTCCCCGCCTTCTTGTTCCTCGCCTCACGTTTGAAGACGGGGCAGTTGATGTGATTTGCGGGGTGGTCACCCCCGCAGTTCGCGCATGTAGCGGGCTCTTCCCTCGGGCGCGGGCACTCTCTGGCCGTGTGCTCCTCACCGCATCGCACGCACGCTAGTGTGCGGTGGCACTGGTGGCTAGAATGCCGAAATTTCTGGCAGCGGTGGCATTGTGCCGGCCTCCGCTTGCCGCGCCATTGTTCTATCCGTACGCCGGGGATGCCGAGCATCTCGGTAACGCCGTAGATCCCCGACGTAGTCTCTTTAGTGCGCTTGAGAATGGCCAGTAGGATGCACCCTGGCCGCCCCTGGTGCGCCCGGATGTTGCGCACGTACTCCGGTTCATATCCCAGCTCGCGGAGCTCTTCCTCGACCTCCTCCGGTGTCGCGTTGCTGGGCAGGCCTCTAATTGCCACCTTTAGGCTTCGTTCTGCGGGGAGCGAGTAACAGAACCAAGAGATGCGGTCTGTCCTCTCTAGTTCCGTAAAGTACCGCTGCAGTAGGCGGTACTCGTCTTCGTCCTTCGGTGTAAACCGCAGCCCGTTTCCGAAGGGGCGGCCGTTGGCGGCTCTGCCGAGTTGGCCTTTGAGCTCCCGCATATGGTGGGCCCAGTTCGGTAGGTACTCGACGATCACCGGAGGGAACCTCGGCTTCTTCTTCTCGCCTACAGCCGGGTCGGCGGTGTTGGCGGCGGTGCGCGAGTCGGCGGTGGCGCCGGACGTGGCAGCAAGATGCGCGGGCGCAGCCCCGGGGCGCGCGTTGCTATGGCCGGACATGCCAGTAGCTAGCGGTGGCGCGGGCGCGGCCGCGGGGCGCGCGGCGGCGGTGCGGGCGCTCGCGGGCGCCGCGGTCGACGCGGGCGCGGCGGCAGGTACGCGGCGCGTCGTTGGCGGCGATCGGGCGACGTCCGTATATGACGGTTTGTTAACACCGGGCACACTCTCACTTATAAAAATTTGTGAGGTACTCACATTTTTCTGCGTTCCAGAAGGTTCGGCGCGTGGGCGTTTCGGCTCCTCGGCGACGTCCTCGTCGGGGCTGCGTTGGCGGCGCGCGGGCACAGGGCGCGCCGCCTCGGGAGTGGCGTCTACATCCATATGAACTAGCGCCGGTGCTGAGCCCGATCGCTGTAAGTTCGCCGACGCACACATAGTATGGCGGCGGCGCTTAATGTGTAGCACAAGGTCCGCCTTATCGTTGTTAAACGAATCTGCGGAGGCGAGCGATAACTCCGATCCACTTTGCGATGAACACGCAGAACGCGGCGCGGGCGAGTCTTTGGCCGCCACGCGGGGGGACTCTGCGGCGGACGAGCGCGTCGGGGACGGTGTACTGTCCGCCACGAGGGCAGGGCGCGTCGCGGCGTGTCGCGGCGCCGGCGGGCGGCCGCGCGCGGCGCTGGCGCGCGACGGCGGGTTCGTAGGCGCGCGCATGGTGGCAGCGCTCGCGGTCGACTGGAGATGAGGCGTGGCGCGGACCGTGTCGCGGCCCGCGCGCGCCTCATCCCGCGGAGACGTTCGCCCTTGCGCATTGGTGGGCGCACGGGAGGATGCTGCGGGGCGAGCGGAGGCTGGCGCTGAGACGCCGCCTTGTTCGCGAGATATATGCGGTGCAGACGTACTCACAATTTTGTTTGTGCGACTCGCTGGCGCAGACTTCGTGGCGACGGCGGCGACGGCTGGGGCAGTTTGTAGGCCTGACGGCGAGCGCGGTGCCTGGATGGACACCGGTGGTAAGTCGTCTTCTGCTTCATCTTCGTCTGCTTGGTCGTCGGCAGAGCCCTTAGAAGGGCTTGGCCGGCGAGGCATGTCGTTGGGACGCGGCAGCTGCGACCGTTCGGCGTTCAAATTTTAAATTTGTTCGCCGAGCTTCTCAACGGTTGACGGTCCGTGCAACTAAGTGGGTACTTGGATTAGTGTGTACGTGATCGGGACGTGTGAACTAATCGAAAGGCGCGTAGCTAATCCGAATGAATAAATCAACGTAGATCATCGCGACGCCCCGTACAGGGCGTGCAGCGGCTAGTTCGGGACAGATTTTGCCCCCTGCTAGCGGGTTCTTTAGTATCCTGCCCTTTAATAAAGGCAGGTCCTTGGGTCGGGCAGTAGTTGCCCTAAGGCGGTTGACCGAAAGGCGTGTTGCGCAGGCCGCCGAATCTTCACGCCGTCCGGGCGGTCAACACGAGCCGGGTGAGACCCCCGGCGAACCGAGGGAGGCCCAGCTCCGTGAAGCCAGCGACACAGACGACGACTTACGGGCGGCCTGCGGAGGTCTTTGTGGTGAGGTGGTGGTGGTGTGGTGCCGGCGTCTGGTTAGACGCCGACATCGTGGTTGGAGTGTGTCCATGGCGTGCTCTGTTGCGGTGGTCGTCCGCGCGCGCACATGATGAGCGTATCCTGCGTCGATACGCGCAGATGTCGCGCGGAAGGGGGTGGCCACCTGCAACAGAGGGCTAAGAGGTTGTCAAGTTAGCGGGGGGGACGGCGGTTACCCGGGGCAACCGGCTCGTCCGCAGCGTCGTCGGGGTTAGCGATGAGGTCGCGAGGCAGTTTCTTCTTGTCCGGGGGGCGAGCGTGCCAGGGGGCCAGGTCCCGGACGTGGTCCCAGGCCGAGGCGTCGGCTCGCTCGAACATCCCCACGGACAGACGGCGGATGTAGGCGTCCAGGCTCTCGGTGCGGGTGTCCCGCTGGATGATATCGTTCCTCACATAGCGAGGAGCTTGAACGGCGGCGCGCAGCGACAGCGACTGCTGCGCGCGGAGGCCAATGCGGCTCGACTCGCTCGTGAGGGCGAACCAAGCGGGCGCGGCGTAGGTGAGCCGGGTGCGCACATAAGATTTGTACACACCCAGCTTCGCTCGAAGTGGTAGATGTGAGGAGAGCACTGGACGCAGAAGCGCTCTGGTTGCGCGTACCTGTGCGACGACGTTGCGGACGTGCGGCTTCATGGATAGAGCTCGGTCAATGGTGATCCCCAGGTACTTCACCGTCCGGGTCCAGGGGATGTACTCACCCTGGAGTTTGAGTGGCAGTGGATGGAGCTGCTTGCTGCTAATGAGTATCACCTGTGACTTACCCACATTCACCGACAGTCGCCACTGCGATAGCCAGCGGGGGAGAAGGTCGAGGGCGCGCTGCATCTTCTTTGCGGCGTGGGCGGCGTTGACGCTGGTGGAGATATACGCCGCGTCGTCGGCGTAGAGCGCCAGCTCGGCGCCCTCGGCGACGGGGATGTCGTCGGTGAACCTGGTGTAAAGCACAGGCGAGAGGCATGAGCCCTGCGGGACTCCAGCAGAGATGGTGCGGACGTCTGAGAGCTCCTGTTCCACTGCCACTCGGAAAGTCCGGTTGCTAAGGAACGAGGAGACCACCTTTACTACACGGCGAGGCGCTGTGGATGTCGACAGTTTGAACAGCAGACCGGAGTGCCACACTCGGTCAAAAGCTTTCTGGATGTCGAGGAATACTGCTACGGCGTGCTCGCGCTTGTTGCGCGCCGCCGTTATCCGATGCAGTACCCTCGACAATTGCAGTGTTGTGGAATGTTCAGACCTGAACCCGAATTGTTCCGGTCTTGGCGTGATGTGCGGTGTGAGGTGCCGCAACAGGAGTCTCTCGAACACCTTCGAGATCGTGGGCAGGAGAGTGATCGGCCGATAGCTCCCCGGCTTCAAGATGTTTTTATCTGGCTTCGGTAACATTATGATGCGGCCTTCTTTCCAGCAGGCGGGGAAGGCGCCTGTGCGGACGATCCCCGTGAACAGGCGCGCCAACGCTGCCACGGTACGGTGCGGCAGGTGGCGCAGCGCTGTATTCGGTATCCCATCCGCCCCAGGGGCCTTCCGGGGCTGGGTCTGCCGTATGGCTCGCTGCACCATTCCAGGGGAAAAGAAGATGGAGTCCTCTTCGGGAGCTATCGGCGTGGCGAAGTATTCCCGAAGGTGTTTCTCGACTGCTGCGGCGTGTTCTGCGTCAACAATCGGGTTAGGCCTGAACTGGCCCTCGAGGTGGTCGGCTAGGATCGCTGCACGGTCTGCTGCTTTATAGCGTGGAGTTCCGTCGGCGTGTAGTAGCGGGCGCACCGGAGCTGGGGTGTTTGTGAGGCGACGACATAGGCGGTGGATCGACGACCAGTCGTCGCGAGAGTCCTCTATGAGTTTCTCCCAGCTCTCGGCGGTGTGGGTCCTCAACTCGCCCTTCACTCTCTCCGTCAGCCGGTTGAGTTGCGTCTTTAATGTGGGGCATCGCGTGCTCTGCCACTGTCTGCGGAGGCGCCGCTTGTCAGCTATCAGTTTAGCAATGTGTGCCGGCAGAGGGGGTAGCCTCCTCTGGGTGTTGATGGGTGGTGTGGAGCTGACAAGGGCGGACTTGATAGCGCCGGCGAGTTCGGCCGCGAGCGCGTCGACGTCGGCTGCGGAGCTGATAGGGCGAGTCGGTGTGGTGGTCTCCATCGTATCCCTAAATCTAGTCCAGTCCGGTTTGGGACGTGGCGCTTGAGGGACGATACGCGTAGGCTCCTGTTGTGCGACGACGAGTACCGGCTGGTGGTCCGATTGTAGCTCGTCGTCGAGCACCTCCTGGTGAAGCTGTAACTGGCAGTGCGAGAGGTCATTGTGCACCACGATGTCTAGGACGTCAGGCATGTGCGTTAGCGTGTCCGGGTAATGTGTAGGTACCTCCGGACCCGCTACGGTGTATCCATGGGCTTCGGCGTCGTTGAAGAGTCGTACACCCGGTGCGTTGGTGGTCGCTGAGTTCCACGCTGGGTGCTTACAGTTGAAGTCGCCCGCAATGACGACCGGGTGAGATGCTTGAAGAATGGTCCGCAGTTCGGCGATGTCTATGTTCACTGCGGGCGGCTTATATGCGGCGTACAGGTGAAGGTTTGCACCACCTAGGTGCAGCTCCACACCCAGCGTGTACAGGGTGCTCGTGGTTCTAACGGGTAGTGGCTGGTGTACGACTCTTCGCCTGACTAGCACTGCCAGTCCGCGGTAGCGTACTCCATCCGGCGATAGTTCGTCCCTCCGATAAATGAGGAAACCCGGGAATCGTAGTCGGTCTGCAGGTCCCAGGTGCGTCTCATTTATCAGCGCCACGTCGATGTCCTGTTCCTGCAGGAGAGGGCGGAGCAGGGCGGCCTTCTTGCGGAGGTTGCGGGCGTTCCAATGGAGTATCCTCAAGGGCTTATTGTTCATCGTTCATGATCAGGTCCGCTAGGCCCTTGAGGATAATGGAGACAATTGCTTGCTTGTCCCGCCCGGCGCTGAGCGCGGTAAGCACGTCGTGTAGAACATTTATCGCGGCTTGAACTGTTGAGTTGCCGCCGCTCCTTGGTCCCTCACTATGGTGTGGGGCCTTCGCCTTCTTACCCCTGGCCGTGGTTGGTTCGGCGGGGGTGGCTACCGGGCGAGCGGACGGCTGGGGTGCTTGCTGTGCTGGCGCTGGGTTGCGCTTCGGCTTTCTCTGGCCGCCCTGGGATGGTGGTGGATCCAGTTGAGTGGGTATTTCCGCGGCGGCGGGCGCAGTTGCGCCATCTTTACCTCGCCTGCGGTTTCTCCGCCCTCTCTTCTTCTTAGCCGCGACCGCGGCTCCGCGAGCAAAGTGAATAAATCAACGACGCGCATGAGCTTATATAGGCGGGTCTTGTCCCATCACTTCGATGACGTCGTATGCGATGCACGTTGAGTGAAACAGATAGTCGGTGTGCGAGCAGGAAAGTATTCGAGTCCGCGCGTAATGATAATATTGTCTTGCTACAAGTTGTATTTAAAATTATTTCAACGATTATTTTATTTTAATGAACAGTTTGTTAAATTTGTTCAATTCGGTATCTTAGTGAAAACGGAACGTGTATGTTATGTCAAAGTCAGTTTGTTTTATTTTTAATACAAAATATTTGTGGCCAGGTATATTTGAGGTATAATTCTATATACCTCCATGGTGGCCACAGCGTAATTATTTGGATTGATTTAACACGGAAATCTCTTATTTATATTTTCTAACCCTTCGATTTGTTCCTAACAATGTTGTTATCAATTTTTTCCAAATATTGAATAGTCTTTGAACCTTTTTTCTATAAATTCTGTTTAACGACCTTCTTGTTGTGTAGACGTCAGTATGACCTAACCGCTGCTTAGCAACCGTAGTGTGGACAGTTTGACATACTGGCTGTCATATTACTCGTGATCACGGGTTAAAATACCAAAGTTGTATAATTAATTTTTTCTCAATTTATCAGTGCTAAGTGAGGTTTAACAAATGTCAAATGTTTTCAGAAACGCGAATATAGAGTTGATATGGAGTTGATCATGAGGCAGCGATAGCCGAGTGGATATACCAACAGACTGCCATGCAGAGGGTATCGGGTTCGAATCCGCGGCACGCACCAATGACTTTTCGGAGTTATGTGCGTATTGAATTGTTAATAATCGCTTGTCCCGTGCCTCAGAGAGCACGTTAACCCGTCGGTCCCGGTTGTCATGAAGATCTTTGACAGTCGTTACAGGGAGTCAGTACCTTCTTAATCAACTGACACTAGTCTAAACCATGGAATATCGCTATCCCTTCGGGTTGCGGAGGTCAGACAGGCAGTCGCTCTGTGGAAAAGCTAATATTCAGCCAAATCCGGTTAGACTAGCAAGCGGACCCCAGATTGAAACTGGGATAACGCTAAGAGAAAAAAGAAGATGGAGTTGATCATGAGTTGATCATATGTTGTGTCAAATTTTAGATTTTACAAGCACAAATACTCAAAATGTGTCAAAACATTTTTTTGTGAAACAGAAAATTGATTTAGTAGTATATAATTAGTGTTTAAATTGTTCTCAACGTGAAATTCTTAATTCAGAAACCGGCCGGTAGTGTCTGTTTTGGCACTCCTTGTTACTTCATCAGCGTCATTTGAGTCAGCTTTATCAACTTAATTCGAGCGAGTAGACACTAGTTAACTAGCTACTTATTTGAAATGTCGAGCCTAGAAGAAAATGATAGGGAAAGCGATACCTATTTACTACGTAAGTATTTTTAACTTACCTACCTATTGCCTTCATAATTTTTTGACCTTTTAGTAGTAATAATGATACAATATGCAAATATAGGAAAGAGAAATAAATTTAATAAGTTACGTAAATGTCAAGTAAAAGCTTCAGTATATATTTATTTAATTATTTATACACTAAATTGTGTACAGGTTGACTTAATGCCTTGACTTAATATATTGTGAATTTTGTGAGTGATGATATACGTGTTATAGAAACCATGTTGCCCAACAATGAACGTATTGACATTTTGATTTCATACATATTTGATTTAACATTTTGTTTTTTTTTCATTGTCATCAGCCTTGTTTTAATATTATTGTTATTAAAAATATTATTAGGTACAACCATACTTAGTTTTGCTACTTTGTTATCATAGTTACTTTGTTTAAGTTATATATTAATGAATTAACTGTAATCATACGATCTCGTTATTGGATCGAGTGAGTGGAAAAGTTAATTAATACCTGAAACTGTTGGCATCATGTGGCTTAGGCAACAGACATAAATGCCTTTGGCAGAAGAAGAGACATTGGCACTATCAAAAATTATACCAGACTGAAACAGATAGTTCTCCATAATATTCTGGAAGGGCACGTAAACTTTGCCAACCAGAAATTTTCTAGCGTTGTAGACCGTAGACCTTACCTATCATTCTTATAAGGCAATTGAGCCATCATAATATTATAATACCCCTACATTAAAATTTAATGTTACCTGAGCATAATTACCAAAAGACATTTTAATAAGGGGTGTTACAATACTAAATGTCGTTAATATATGAATGAGTCCCAAATAGGGTTTCGGACACGGTTTGCGGTTTCATGTCGAAATCCTTGAAACCTTAATTGGGGTTTTGTCACAAAATGTTTTGGACACGACCGGACTAAAATTCTTCGTAAAAGAAATTTTATTCATTTTCAGGATTTTGCTTATTTTATAGTGGTTTATGAACTTAGCAAAATATATAATTTGCCGTGTGTTCATTATGACTTTATTGTTACCCTTTTAAAGCAAGTTTTCTCTTTGTTATTATACTTGCGACGCCCGCGGTTGCACCCGCGTTACTTACGGCTACTGCTCTACATTCGAGGCTCACAGCGTGATGTCAGACGACCGGTTGGCGCCGCGGGAGTGTAACCGACTGCTACGCCGAAGGTCGCGGGTTCGATTCCCGCTCAAGTCAAACATTTGTGTGCATGAACATGGATGTTTGTCTTGGTCTGGGTGTTTCTATGTATAATATGTATGTATTTACAAAAAAAAAGTATATATGTATGTTTATCAATTATCTAGTACCCATAGTACAAGCTCTGCTTAGTTTGGGACTAGATGGTGTTGTGTGAATGTTGTAGAATATTATTATTATTATTATGTTTTAGCCAACATAACACATAAATATTGATTCAAATCGCACTGCTTTTAAGGATAGAGCGTGATACGTGTACAAAATTTTGTTATTATTGTGACTTTAGCTCTCCGTGGACAAAAGGTTTTCTGTTTTGTTCGCTGCACGACAGAATTTCAAGAATGCGGTTAATGTCTTTAATTTTAAATCTTTACTATCATAACATGCATCAACTTGAGAACAAATTAAATCCTACTAGGCTCATAATTGCAACACAACATTCTTAACTTTAATATAATTAAAGACTTAATATCCTGCAATTATGAGTTCTGAGATTTAAATATAGGTTGTGGCATTAATATTATATGGTAACACTGCACTTGGCGTTATGGTCTAAGCAGCCGCCTAGCTGTCTGACATTGCGTCGAGTAATATGGGTTCGATGCCCATACGAGACAACTTTGTGTGATGTATAAAACAATGTTTCGCGTCTGGCTGTTCGATGAGTTTATTGTGTCCATTGATTGCATGTTTGTAAAGTTGTTCGCGACACTTGATTCATTCCTAGTGCGGTAGTTTTAAATAAAAACAAAAAAATAAGTACAATAGCAATGATGGCGTGGCGTGTGCGCTACCGCTCCGCTAATCGCTTACAAGAGGACACAGCCTTACATTTATCAGACGTCGACAATACGTTAATGCTTTCACATAATTATTATTATTTGTGAAAGAAATTACGTCACACGAGTAGGTATAATGAAAATCAACTGTTTGTTATATTTTTATTTATCCTACTAATATTATAAATGTGAAAGTTTGTGAAGATGTATGTATAGATGTTTGTTACTCTTTCACGCAAAAACTACTGAACGGATTTGGATGAAACTTTACAGTAATATAGTTTATACATCAGAATAACACATAGGCTACAATTTATAAAAAAATTGTATAATGTTGCCATACTATAAGGAAAAGTATTAACTAAGTCGGCAAAAATCCTGTATTATCTTTATGTGCTTGGGTCAAATTTAGTAGTTAATTGGAATTTTACCCCCTTCCTGATGATTGATCTGATATTTGGTATACACTCATATTGTCATCGAGATTAAAAGATAATATTTAAATGATTGTAAATCCAAGATGGCCACCGATACAAAATGGCGAATCACATATTACTTCACAACAACCTCAATATGGATATCAAATGAAAGGGTTTGATTGGTAGAATGCAGCTCACTATGAAAAATCCAAGATGGCCGCTGCCACAAAATGGCGAATTACTTATTTTCCACAAATACCTCAATATGGATATCAAATGAAAGGGCTTGATTCGTAGAATAGAGCTCACTGTGAAAAATCTAAGATGGCCGATGCCACAAAATGGCGTCTTATTTATTTTCCACAAATAACTCAATATGGGTATCAAATGAAAGGATTTGATTGGTAGAATGCAGCTCACTATGAAAAACCCAAGATGGCCGCTGCCACAAAATGGCGAATTACTTATTTTCCACAAATACCTCAATATGGGTATCAAATGAAAGGGCTTGATTCGTAGAATAGAGCTCACTGTGAAAAATTCAAGATGGCTGTCGCCGCAAAATGGCGTATTACATATTTTCTACAAATAACTCAATATGGGTATCGAATGCAAGGGCTTGATTGGTAGAATAGGGCTCACTATGAAAAATCCAACATGGCTGCCGCCAGAAACTGGCGGATTACATATTTGCACAAATACCTCAATATGGGTATCTAATGAAAGGGTTTGATTGGTAGAATGGAGTTCACTATGAAAAATTCAAGATGGCCGCCGCCACAAAATGGCGAATTACTTATTTTTCACAAATACCTCAATATGGGTATCAAATGAAAGAGCTTGATTCGTAGCATAGAGCTCACTATGAAAAATCCAAGATGGCTGTCGCCGCAAAATAGTGGATTAAATATTTTCCACAAATAACTCAATATGGGTATCGAATGAAAGGACTTGATTGGTAGAATAGGGCTCACTATGAAAAATCCAAGATGGCTGCCGCCACAAACTGGCGGATTACATATTTCCACAAATACCTCAATATGGGTATCTAATGAAAGGGTTTGATTGGTAGAATGGAGCTCACTATGAAAAATCCAAGATGGCCGCCGCCACAAAAAAGGTGAATTACTTATTTTCCACAAATACCTCAATATGGGTATTTAATGAAAGGGCTTGATTGGTAGAATAGGGCTCACTATGAAAAATCTAAGATGGTTGCCGCCGTAAAATGGCGTATTACATTTTCCCACAAATAACTCGATATGGGTATCAAATGAAAGGGTTTGATTGGCAGAATAGAGCTTACGATATAATTGACCTAAGCGGAGCGTTATTAAAAGCGCGAGAGTATGAGTCGGCGCGCTGAAGCGCAGTGGGGAGGAGGGGCGGTCTGATTTTGTACTTTGTGGTAATGCTTTCAGTTTTTATTTTTGCTGCAATTCTATTCAGTAGGTAGCTCTTCAATAACTTTAATAATATACACTACATACTAATCTTTACCTGAAGTTTGACGATTATAAAAACAAAAGTAATATTTTAGGTATTATCTGTTTACAATATATGTATGCTACACGGCTAATGTCCAGATCCGTTTGTAATGAAATTTGATATGGATAGTCTGAAACCTGGGGAAGTACAAAATTTCATGCGGGCGAAGCCGCGGGCGAAAGCTAGTTATTTATAATCTCACGCCTGTATCCCCGAAGGGGTAGGCAGAGGTGTAAATATTACACCCACATTTTGCCATGAATTTTTACGTCCCACGTAATAGGGGGCGAGCCTATTGCCGTTACCGGGCACATCACCAGACTCCGGGCTGCTACTGAGTATTCGGAAAAACCCAGTAACACTTTTGCCCGACCCCGGAATCGAATCCGGGACCTCCGATCAGCAGTCGCATACGCGGACCACGAAGGCAGTACTGGACTACGGAGGCAGTAAAATTAAATGAGAAATTGTTTTTGATTGAAAGTGTAGAGCTTTTGGCTGTATGTTGTAGTCACAAAAATGATTGACAGCTACTAGAGGCCCAATTCTCCTAAATGAAATTGTTCAAAATTCAGTTTCGATCTAATGTCAGTGTCATACTTATGTCACAAATGGTATTCTCCTAAATTAACTGATATATTTTGAATGATATCGCGACTAGATCGTAAATTAAAAAATGTGTCAAAATATGTGTCAACCACGAACTATTTAAGTCAAATTAGAAGATACTGTCATTATGTTAGCAGAATACCAATTGTGAGTCAATTCAAAAATATATAATCTCATTTCATTCAAAATATAGTTTCGATGTCAGATAACATACGAGAATTGGCCTTTAGATGATGAATTAGATACCCCAGTATTTTTTTTGAGCGAATACATACCTAGGTGATGCAGTTACTTCAAAAGAACCCCTTACTAAAAAATGGTCGCAAGTACTAATAAGATATCTAAAACTAAACTTTGAGACTAAAAATTGTCAACAAACAAAAACAATCAGACTCGGAACAATAATTTATAGACCCCACAAAGTATTTGGCATTTGTTTGGATCAATCCCACAACACTCGACGTGGTGTCAATTGGCGAGACAGCCACCTTAACCGCCATACTTACATCAAAAGCACAACCAAATAACCAGTACACCGATACCTGAATTATACAGCAATATATTTACAAAAGCGGCGATAGCCCTGTGGTATTCGTAACGGGCTGCCGAGATGATAATCTTGGGTTCGATCCCCAGGTACCCCGAGAACACACCTCTGACTTAACGAAGTTATGTGTGCATTTAATTGTTAATTATCGCTCTCTTAAATAATGTGTCCGGTAGATGGCAATAGGCTCGTCCCCTATTATGTTCGTTGTGTATTTACAATGACTTTTATGCTGTGACTATCTGCTTATTATATATATTTTTTGCTATGTCAGGTTAATATGAAGTATCAGCCAGGGTGTTTTAGTATAAAATAATCAAACAGAATGTAAATAAAATTAGTCTCTTATATGCACGCTCGAATTTAGTCAAAGACCACTAAAACATGCATTTTATTAGTTTGTTTTTCGTGCAGAGAATTAAAACTTCAATTCAATCAACACAATCTATAAAAAAGTTGTAAAATCGGGCTGATTTACAAAATGACAGCACAAGTGCATGTTGTAAAAAGTTTTACGATACTAAATTGGATTCCATTAGATCTACATGACCTTATTTAGTAAAGGAAATGTTTTGTTTATAGATACTTTTACATATTACCAAGTAACCTGATTACCAGAACGCATATGCTATTTACATACACCATAATCTAAATTCTACTGTCATTCCATTTGTATCCAAGCCGAAAGAAAAGAAATCAAATTATTTCTAGACTAACCAGATTTGATAGAATACGAGCTTTTGTACGGACCACTACTTTGTTTGACAAATAAATAAATCTATCTATCTACTATTTCACCTCCGCAACCCCAAAAGGATGCCCATATACCATGATAAGCAACATAATTATTGGATACGGACTCAGTATAACGACTGGCAAAGACCTTCATGCTAGCCGAGACCGACGGCGCAACGTGCTCTAGGAGGCGTAGAGTATGCAAACATTTAAAATATAATACTCAGTTAAATTTGAAAACTTACAAATTCGGGTTGTGGATAAGAAAGATAGAAGTTTAAGCACATTTATAATCATTAATATCTTTATAGTCACTCTGTGGCACAAGATTATTTCTGTCAATCTGGTTAGATTAGACAGTGACATTAAAGTCTTGGATTACAATTGAGACGACGGCATTTTGCTATAGATATTTCACATTTTCGTTAAAGCTTGCAAATACAGTGGAGAAAGAGACTTTAATTCTAAAGCGAGAGTTGACTAGTAGAAATATAAAATCAAATATTTACGGTTTCAAATTACATTCTTACTTTATTGAGAAAATCACCTCAATTGAGAAAATCATTTCAAAAGACAGAGACACTCCACGAGCGAAAAATTATCCAAAAATAGAAATCGCAATAAAAATAACTTGATAATATAATGGAAATGAAACTGATATTTCTAGTAACACGATATTAAAATGACATTACTCAGAAGATTGCTCTAGACATCATATACGTACTGAACACGTCCCTTAATCTCCAGTCCCATCGTCTCAAAGTAGTGCGAACGGTGAACTGCAATGAATTTAACTTCATGTGACTTTGACAGTATTTTCTGCTTATTGAGTTTGAATTACGATAACTCAGTGTTCTGTATACGTTATCTCGTCGATTAGTTTGAGACATAAGCCAATAACATACTAGTATTAAGCATATAATAGCTACTGGCATATTAAACGCCCACTTTTCGCCAGTGTTTTGATCCCACGTGGCGAGCTTATTGGGACATTTTGTTTGCCAGAGCCTCGTCCGTTAATCGGCAGGTGCACCACTTGCAGGTGAGGTTGGCTTGGGACCCTAAGTTTTTGGTGGGAACCCTATGCACCCTACTTTTTACTGCATCCCATATGCCTGTTTTGCATGACATCGTATTACGTCACGTCGCATCTTAGTGTCTAAACACACTATGCCGATATTACGCCACCGAAGTTCGGCATGATTAAGCCTGCAATGCTATTTGAATTACTGACGACATATTATACCGAAGTTACATTGCGTTACAGCGTACAGCGTAATTTCAGTTGGGGGTAAGTTCAGCGGCAACTTTTCTAGTAGTAGAGCACAAGCGTAGTTCGTAGCACAAGCGTAAGTTTGGCACTTATAGTGTGTCATATCAGCCGAATACATCAGAACGTAAAATCGACCGCAGAACTTCGGTCGCGTAACTTCGGCATAGTGTGTTTAGACACTTATTGCATTACGTCGCATCCTATAATAGGTCTGTAACGCTCGGTAACGCATTTCATATCGCGTCAATCGCGTCATCGCGTAAGCAGTATTTCATCGTGATGTATCTACTCGAATCGTATGGTTGCACAATGCTTTTTGTCACTCATAATAGACTAGTTTAATTTTACAATAAGTAAGTAGTAAAATCTATTCCCTAATCAGTATATCCTGACTTAATTTAAACGAGGTTTTAAAACCTGACTGTTATATTCAAGAACAATAAAACTAACTGAGAAAAGAAGCACTGCACCGTCTGAAGACAAGAGGTATAAATGGAGGATATATAAATGGAGGATAACGGACTCTAGTTTCAGTCGTAAAGCACAAAAACAACTCAAAATACTTAAATAAACTTGCGTGTGCGAAGCAGGCAGCCACGATGCTTTCGCCGGCTGAGTATAAAGCCGCTTATTCTGGCAATAAGGCTTGAATCACACGTACCACAACCACACTCTCGCTACAACATGCTGTCGAACAGGGCTTATGTGTGAATGGTGTCGCGGTTGGTTCTTACAGTTGCTTTGTGGTACCCGACCTCTTTCTTTATTGTCAATTCTGACTGAGCTACACATTTTCATCTCCATCACACGAAAGTACAAACAAAAAAGCTTATGCATGTTTAATAAAGCTTGTTTTAGTTATATTTTCTCATGAGAATATGTAAGGTATTTGTCCGTCATTGACAGAACATACAACATTCAGAACGATAGACAAGGGTCCTCTCCCTAGAGTAGTTCATATAATTTATTCACATACGACATTCTTGGTACTTCGTTATAAAGATATTGTAATAGATATTATTATATTGTATTTGCTTTTTGTTGGACACTTTGTAATGTTGCTCGCCCCTGTGGCTGTAAAACCATGCTGGTTATAAATATAAAAACAGATGATATATATTTGTATTTGCTTTTTGTTGGATACTTTGTAATGTTGCTCGCCCCTGTGGCTGTAAAACCATGCTGGTTATAAATATAAAAACAGATGATATATATTTTTTTCTTCTTTTTAGAAATATAATTCTTGCACTAGGTATAAATCCGGGATCACAGTGGAATTTTCAAATATTCTATTGATGAATGACTTAATACTGTAAATTACTAGCGCCTGGTTTCAACATTCGATCTCTCCATGGATTTTGAGATTAGAGATGTGTGTTTGACATAATTATTTCGTATTAAGTTTAGATAGATAGATAGATAGATAATTCTTTATTGTGCAAATGTTGGTACAAATTCGGTGTAAATGACAAGTGTACTACATACATATCAAATGCACAAGGGCGGCCTTATCGCAAAGTGCGATCTCTTCCAGGCAACCTTAGGATGGACAGACTGAAAAGACAAAAAGCTTTGATGTGTAGTAACTAAGTATCTGATTACTATAAATTGGTTTTATTTATTATACATACATACGCAGGCATATATGCAATAGATATGATAGGTGCTAAACATATTATAAATAAATAAATACATAATATGATACATACATAATATATATAAACATATATTATATATTATACATAAATATAATACATATACATAAATATAATGCATATACATAGGTACATATAATAATATGAACACAAAATACAGTGACAGAATTAGTTTACAATGACAAATAATGTTTCTTTAATGCATTTTTAAAAATGTTCAATGATTTAGCTTGCCTAATTTCGACCGGCAGCGCATACCACAAACGGACAGCTTGAACAGCGAAGGATTTATCGTAGAAGTTTGTGGAATGTGTTGGCATCTGCAGTCTCAGATCCACCGACGACCTCAAGGTCTTTAAATGTGTGTCATGAAGGAACTTAAAACGTTCTTTGAGATATGTGGGGGTATTAGGATTAAACAACACGTTGTACAGTAACATAAGAATATGAGTATTCCGGCGAAGTCGAATTGGGAGCCCCTTGAGCGTGGATCGAAGTTCAGATACATGATCATATTTGCGTAAACCAAAAATGAATCTAATACAGAAGTTTTGGAGACGCTCAAGGTTATCAAGTTGGTCCTCATCAAGATCAAGATAGCTGACATCAGCATAATCGAGTATTGGGAGAAGCAAGGATTGTGCAAGCGCAATCTTGGTGTTGGTGGGAAGAAAGTTCCTCAGCCTACATAATGACCCAGCTGAAACAAACAATTTACGGCTGGTCTCTTGTAATTGATTTCCCCATAAAAAAGTTTTGTCCAGATAAATACCAAGGTTTTTCACGTTATCTGAAATTGCTAAGATGTTACCATCGAACTCAATCTGCGGCAGCTGTGGCCAATTTATCTTGGAAATCATCCTAGAACTGCCAATTAGAATGACCTGTGTTTTTGTCGGATTCACCTTGAGGCCATAATTTTTACTCCACGCACAGATACGCGCCAAATCTAAGTTTATATTAGAAAACGCCGTTGAAATTGACTCGAGTGGTGCTTGTGAATATATCTGCAAATCATCTGCATAAAGATAGAATTTATGAAAATTGCGAAAAGTAACGGAGATAGCACGCCACCCTGCGGTACCCCGACAGTTGTATTACACCACGAGGAGTACGACTCATCGACACGTATACGTTGTCGGCGTCCAAACAGATAACTATGAAACCAGTCAATTACCGTTGGAGATATGTTAATAGAGCGGAGTATGGCAAGCAGGATGTGGAAGTCCTCGGTGTTAAATGCGTTGCTAAAATCAAGCAAGGACAACAGCGTGAGTTTTTCACCATCCATGCCCAGCCTTATCAGTGATATGAACCAATGCTGTGGAAGTACTATGACCAGGACGAAAACCGGATTGGAAAGGATTCAGGAGAGCATTCTTGGAGAGGAAAGTACAGAGTTGCGTATGTACAAGACGCTCAAGGACTTTAGAAAGGAATGGAAGTATGGATATAGGACGGAAGTCATTAATGGAACAGGGTTTGGATTTTTTAGGTATTGGAACTATTTGTGCATCTTTCCACGCTGATGGAAAGACGCCGCTGGTAACTGAGTAATTTAGGATATGACAAAGGACAGGGAGGATTTCATCTAAGATGGGCAGGATCATGTTTCGACTGATGCAGTCATTACCAACAGCATTGGATGAGATTGAAATGATGCTCTTTTTAACACCAAAACAGGAAAATTGCTCGAAAACAAAAGGTCTGGGAGTTGGGATACGTGTAAGATCATGTAACGTGTCTGATTTTGTTTTCCCATCAAAGTTGGGTGAAGCAGTGAAATGTGCGTTAAGCGAATCTGTATTTATATCTTTGGAGATTGTTTCTATGCGAGACTTACCAACTCCCAGTGTTCTAAGAAATTTCCAGATTTTAACTGGATCTCCGTTTTCAACAGAGTTGTGAATGTGATGACGCTGTGCTTTCCTCCACACCTTATTGCAGAGATTTCTGGCACTTGTGTAGTTTATGTCAAAAAGGAATCTAAAATCTCAGAAAATGGATAGATCAAATATTAAATTGAGCGGTAAGACACTAATATAAGCCAAGCATAGTTTAGCAACCATAGCTTACGCCAGTCAACATCCAAACCCTTTAACAATCATTATTCAACAAATTCAGACAATCTATAAATATAAACATAAGATGTTTATTTCTATCTTTCAATAAACACTCATAAGCTTTTAAAGGATCAGAGACCATCAAAGAACTTCAAAGCTTACAATAAATACCAAAATTAAACGGTAAATTTCAAATACTTTCGGGTCAGTTGTTCGATGCTTTAAGCCACGAGAGGGCGCTGTTACACCACTCAAACCTATCAGCAGATACTTTTGCTTTAGATGTTTACCGGTCCAATCGACAAGATGGAGCTGCTTTACCACTTAAAACTAACTCACCGCAAAGTCGCATTTTCAGGAAATGTCAGCTTTATGAACGGGGAATAAAGCTCAACTTCCTTACTGGTCGTTTCATTACTCAAGTCGGCAAGTTTAAGATATGTCCTTGGAAAAGACAAATGCTTTTACTCATTTTACGGTGACAAGAAAATTGACAAGGGAATAAGAAATATAAGGATAACAAGTGGGGAAACACATCCGCGTTAACGACTATGCAATAACGATACCAATATAATCTATTTGTATAAAAATAGAACGGATCCATCATTAATCGATTTTAAACTTAAGCGATTTGTATACATAATACAATTTTATTGAAACGGGTCTTACTCGTGATATTTCATTAGTTTAAGGTAGGTATAAATACCTTTGCTTTACCAATGTTTCGGCCGTCGATGTAGGATCCGGCCATCCGGATGTAGGATCTACCAATCATGCAATTCAAACTTCATACTCATGCAAACATTTCCGTAAATTTATCAATTTGCGACGTCTCGTCGTAATTGTGTAAACTGACGGAAATTCATACGTAAGATTTTACACGGTTCGACCAATCACAGAAGATCTTTTAATTTTACGCTTCTTTAAAATAGGTAAATCACACACTGCTCTCTGATTGGTTGGTCGGTGATAATGAAGGTCGGCATCCATTCAACTTAATAGGTTATGCTAGGTTTTCTTGTGTTCTTGAACACAAAAATAGGCTTTGTTAACTTAGCCTCATTAACATCGCTAAAGTTCCGGTTTATTTGTAAAAGTGGCGAAGAATGGCGTTGGCAAGGAAGTAAATGGGACACGTGACTTATTTATCTCTTTATATTACAATTATTTTCATGTTTAAAATTCTACCAAAGTTTATAAATTTCCTAGGAAATTTATACATTTATGGTTCTTATTATTTTTCGGTGACAGAAAAAGCAACTGAAGTTATTACTATTTCTAAATTGTGTGAAAGTAATGCAGCTTCGAGAATCCACTGCACCAGTTTACAATGCTTAATTGCAGATTAGATAATAATAGCTTCTGCACGGTAGATAATGTAATATTTTCTTCCCATCAGTAGCTTTTTCAGTTCATTTTTCATGTGAGTGTCTGGCTTATTGAGTGACGGAGCTTTCAGACCACCCGAAGGCCTGTGCCTCGGCCAAACGATTCATGTCCTAAAACAAGAATCGGAATCTTCCGAAGCACGTTAGCACTCTGGTGTAAATGCAACAACGAGCAGTGCGATCACCCATCCCATTAGTGACCTGTGTTAGCGGTGCTCAACTTTGCCGATCTATTCTGAACGTCAAGTCAGCACGCTATGAGCTATAAGTAGATGTACAAATGAAAAATAACAGGTAGCTAAGGTTGATCACGTAAGGGAAATTCGTACATTTTATTGCGAATATATAAATTCAGATCCAGTAACATAAATTACACGACTGATGGGTGACATAAAAGTTGACACATTAGTACGTTATAAGGATCTCCCTCATTCCCAATACGTATACCGCTGGGATTTTAACTCACACACGAAATTCGCGCAATTGGATGATTGAATGAATTTTTCAAAAGGTCACTTTGTACATGACATGTAGACTTTAGTGCCACTTTGTAGGCTTTGTAGGTGGGTTATTTTTGTAGAAGTCTAATGGTGCTGCGAAAATTCGCCGTTTCTTTTTTGTCGAACTAAACAACGAACAGAGCCGAAAATTTTCGTTCAAGATCGTTAGAATGCTTGTTAAAACACACCCGTTTGATTTCCTGTTTTGTAAATGCTTAAACGTATCTGCACCATAATTTAGAAATCCTGCTTAATGTTTCTATTAATACTTTTATGTATATATATACGTTATTAATATGAACTCAAACATATTTAGTAATTGGAATATATATCATACCTATTTTTTTTTTGGTGTCGGGTTGGAAAATCCTCATGCCCTGGGAGGGAAGGACGAAGGGGACTGTCAGACTCTTACTGACTAAAAACAAACCTGTGCTCCTCATGTACCCATGTGTCGGAGGGTAGGGTTTTACCGAAGCATTCCTCACTACCCCCCGACGGGTATTGGCCCGCCAGATGGTCAGGCGGGCCGCGAACGAAACCCCCTTGGCGGCGGTTGAAGGTGTTGGGTTCCGCCGCCAAAACACCCAGCGGCCGTAGAGGATAGGGAGGACGGCAACGCAACACCGCATCTCCTCTTCCTCTGCGGCCCCACCGCGACGCAACGATGATGCGCCCCCATTTGGTCGCGGGAGATAGGGCGCGCGGCAATGCAACACCGACACGCCTTTCCTCCCGCGACCGCACCCGACTGCGAGAGACAGACAGAACTGCCCCCGGCACCCGCACCTTGGGACGCATCCTACACAGGCTTCACGCAAGCCCACGTGGAGCGTCCCCTCCCGGGATTCCGCTTAACTTCACCGTGGGTGTACCTCAAACCCACGGTTACTGAGCTCCCCCACCACGACAAGGTGGAGATCCCACGGGAGGGGGGAATATATCATACCTGGTATATAAGTTTGACAATGGACTCGGCGCTCGCACCAAAAAGAAGTAATATACCGCCGCTGCCGACAGTAAACAAATTGTTTATACTAATAATAAAAAGCAGTGCAAGTGATATTGACAGTTTTACGATCTTTTGTATACATTATTAACTTTTATCGCGTTATTTTATGTAAATATTGTGTAAATACAATATATGCAAGACTGTTATGGCTCTGGCAATGTGGAAGTAAGTGTGAGTCAACCTGCCGCATCGCTATCTGGTCTGCTGCGTAGCCCGCAATGTTCCCAGGATCGTTATTTTAAAGGGGCCTGAAAGTGCATTTTGGTAGAGTTCACAAATCCCAAAACGCACTCCCTGGCCCTCCAATATCTACACAATCTGCATCAGAAGACGTCACCCAAATTCCTTTTTGGCAAACCCTAGCAAAATTGAAACATTCGATTCCGCTTCTTAAAAGAGTTCCCAGTGGAGCAAGACCTGCAGTTTTAAAAAATTAGCAGAATCTATAAGTCTTGTCGTAAGGGAGAACTCTATAACGGCCTGGGAGCGATTATTGACTATTCCTTATAGGATTTTACATGTTGACAAAAGTCAGGCAGGCAAAATTACACTAACATCTCAAATTAAATATAACTGTCACGTTTCGGCCAACTCTTTGGATTCTAAATTCATTTTAAACAAGTAGAAATCGCTAAGTCAATATGTAGAATCAAAATTAAGGGATGGTGATATTCGGGGCGCATCTAGACTGTTATTGGTGGCGCCTTGCTCTCCAGACACGCTTGCGGGTCTGAAGAGCAAGCATCCAGCGCCTATTGATGATCTCTCCTTTCCTGAAGCTCCCGACAGTGAATCAGAACATCTGATCACTACGGCCAAGGATGTTTTAGCAGCAGTTTTCTTCTTCCGAAGTGGCTCGGCCAGCGGCCTTGATGCCTTGACACCACAGCACAGATTTAGTATGCGCAATTGCTGGGGTTGCCGGCGACTCACTTTTGAAGGAGCTAACTGCGCTAATTAATATGATGCTGTCCGGTAATGTGGACGATGCGATCATTGAAATCTTGTGTTGGGTGAACCTGTACGCCCTTAACAAGAAGGATGATGGTATTCGTCCCATTGCCGTGGCCACCACATATCGGCGTATAGCAGCTAAGATATGCTGTAAATTTTACAGCAGGGAGCTATCAGAAAAGTTCCAACCCCTCCAACTAGGCTTTGGTTCCAAGAGGGGGTTGTGAGGCTGCTATACCTACATGACCTTTCTACATACCTTGGAAGTAGTGATAGAGAGGTCATTCTTAAGGTTGAATTGAAAAAATGCCTTCAATTCAGTGAATAGGGACACTTTGTTGGCACAGGCAAAATTAGAAATCCCTAAAATTTTTAAAGAACAATGGCAGAATTAGGTCTGGGTTTGTTGTGGCGAGCTTCAACTTCATATGAACAAAACAAATTGTTTATTTTTTCTAATATTTTTTGTATTTTCACTTTGTCTCGATAAAGCTGTATTATTTTATGATGATAAAAAGCATTCCAATTGATTACGAACTAGGTGCTTACTTTATTATTTGATTGTTGCCATAGATAATGGTGTGACAGGAATAGACGTTTGACATTGATGCGTATCGATTATTAAATAAGTAATCGATATGATCGACCTTTATAGGGTTGGTTTGGTTTAAAATATAATAATTAAAATTCAGTTAATTAATTGTTAATCAACATTATATCAATAAGCTAATTCTTTTGTAGCAAAACAACTTTTAAATCAAATGAAAACGTCACAGCATCGTTTTAACGTTATATCGATTTCACATAAAATCGATTTAAAATGTGCAGCTCTGCTTTTGTCTTTGGCTGTGACAGGTAGATGCTACAGAATAGTTCTGCGTTTAGATGTCAATCTGACATAATGCCTTTGATAATTCAAACGTACCCACATTGTTCATTCTTAACTAAACATTAAACACCGATATCTTCTTTTTCCGGTTTTCCCGAGTGAAAATAGAATAATTTATAGACTCTGTTACTTACGCCGATTTTTTTTATATATTTTTTATTACTGAGCGCTTCAATTTAATTTCAGACATTTTGATGTATGGAGATCTGCCATAGTCCTTTCTTTGGTAATTTTACAGATATCCCACAATATTACTTTACAAGGACAATGTTTTGGATTCAGCAGTTGGATGCCAACAAGGACTTGGACCAGTCATTTTTAGTTTAGCCATACACCCCATTACTCGGCAAATAAATTCAAAATTTAATGTGTGGTTCTTAGATGATGGAAGTCTGGGAGGCGATGTAGACACTATATTACAAGACATGGCTTTTCTAAAAAATAAATTCTCATGCACTGGCTTAGAACTAAATTAAAGTAAATGTGAACTTTTTATAAATACAACAGACTTAATGAACAAACATTCGGTAATATCGAAATTTAATCATTTGGCACCAAATATCAAAATTGTTGAAAAAACTTCTCTTCGCCTCCTAGGTTCACCAATTTTTGAAGAAGCTTTTGAATCTTTCATAGAAGAAAAGATACAAAATTTTAGTGATATTTCAGATCGTCTATTCAAAATGAATATTCATTCAGCTTATAAAATTATTCGGTATTGCCTTTTCGTCCCTAAATTTACTCATATTTTAAGATCATCACAACTTTGGAAAAAAATTGCACTTTTAGGAAAAAATTATCAAATTATTCAAAAAACTTTAAGGAAGATATTAAATGTGGACATGGACGACCGAGCCTGGCTACAAGCGTCTTTACCCATACGTCTAGGTGGGCTCGGCGTTCGCAAAATTTCCAGTGTCAGTTTACCGGCGTTTTTATCTTCAGTTCACAGCACGGAAGAGTTAACTAGGAAAATTTTAACAACTATAATAGTTAATTCGGAAGTGCTGTACAAAACCGAAGCTATAAATGCCTGGAAAATGGCTTGTCCAAACACTGAATTGCCTACCAACCTTTTCTCACAGAGACAGTGGACTTGCCGCTCTGCAACTTAGTAAGAAAAAATATTTTGTCTACAGCTTCTAATGTTGCAGAGCGTGCTCGCTTACTGGCTGTGGGGAAATGAGAATCTGGTCTTTGGCAACACGCACTACCATCTTCCAACACTGGAACCATGTAGGACGATGAGACCTTCCGTATTGCCACTTGCCTGCGTTTGGGTGCTCCATGTGTTTCTCCGCATCGATGTCTTCATCGATGCTTCTACTGCTTTCTTGCAGTAGAAGCTCGGGTAGAATTTCACGACATGCACATTTGAACGACATAATTCGTCGTACTCTGTTCGCGTCTGGCGTACCAGCTGTACTCGAACCAAATGGTTTGGTACGAGACGACGGGAAGAGACCTGAGGGTATGTCGTTGTTGCCATGGAAAATGGGTAGGCCTTTGGTGTGGGACGCAACGTGTGTAGACACCCTTGCGCCATCACATATTCCAAGCACAGCATGTCATCCTGGCGCTACTGCTGCAATGGCGGAAACCCTCAAACGGCGCAAATACGGTAATTTAGTTGGCAATTACGTATTTGAGCCGTTCGGGGTAGAAACGCTGGGCTCATGGGGTCCGAGCTCTCGTATTTTGTACCGAGACATCTCCAAACGCTTGATCGACGTCTCACGTGACCAGAGGGCTGGTTTATTCTTTGCTCAAAGAATCAGCATTGCCATTCAAGGTGGCAATGCTGTCAGCCTTCTGGGCACATAACCCGATGACAGTGATGCAGAGGAATACTACGACGCCTAAACGCTTTGCCTTTTTATGTATATATATATATATATATATATATATATATATTATGTTAAAGATATCATTAAAAAATTGGCCAAGTGCGGGTCTGACTCGCGCACGAAGAGTTTCGTACCATCATCTATAAAATAAAATAACGTTAGTTGTATGTGTTTCTACCTGTTTATTAAGATCGAATAAAAATTGCTTCAAAATTACGTTTGTTGTATGGGAGGCCCCCTTTTTTTTTAAATTATTTATTTTGAAAGGTAATATACAAATATATACTCTGTGAAAATTTTACCGTTTGTAATAATAGGCAAAAAATACAAAAAAAAAACATGTTCATTGTATGGGATCCCCCCTTAATATTTTAATTTTTTTTATTTTTAGTATTTATTGTTATAGCGGCAACGAAATTACATAATTTGTGAAACCTTCAGCTTTCTAGCTATCACGGTTTATGAGATACAACCTGGTGACAGACAGACAGACAGTGAAGGCTTAGTAATAGGGTCCCGTTTTTACCTTTTAGGTACAGAACCCTAAAAAGACTTACAAATACATTAAAAACCGGATTGAAAAGTTTTAAGTTCAACTCTAAAAATATGTTTCTATATAACACGTATTTTTATGAATCTGTCTATCTCGATTCGTACAATATAAGAGCGGCTCGTCATCACCCAGATAAACCTTGAGAGGTTTTGTGCTATAGAAAATACATTGTAAGTAAGATTAAAGCATTTTCGAAAACAATAATAAAAAAAATCTCCTTTTAAGACGAATATGGAGGTTGAATTGCATGATTGGTAGATCCTACATCCGGATGGCCGGACCCTACATCGACGGCCGAAACGTTGGTAAAGCAAAGATATATATACCTACCTTAAACTAATGAAATATCACGAGTAAGACCCGTTTCAATAAAATTGTATGATGTATACAAATCGCTTAAGTTTAAAATCGATTAATGATAGATCCATTCTATTTTTTATACAAATAAATTATATTGGTATCTTTATTGCAAAGTTGTAAACGCGGATGTATTTGCCCACTTGTTATCCTCATATTTCTTATTCCCTTGTCAATTTTCTTGTCACCGTAAAATGAGTAAAAGCATTTTTTTACGACATGTCCTTGGAAATTTGTCTTTTCCAAGGACATGTCGTAAAATTACCGACTTGAGTAATAAAACGACCAGTAAGGAAGTTGAGCTTTATTCCCCGTTCATAAAGCTGAGATTGCCTGAAAATGCGACTTTACGGTGAGTTAGTTTTAAGTGGTAAAGCAGCTCCATCTTTCAATGCTGTTTTTGACGTGACAACGTCTTATAAATTGGTTTGCCGGGTGACACTTCAAGAAACTGCGTTACGCTCCGCTCACGTTATGCGCTCACAATGAGAGCGAGTGAGAGGCACGC
>OX123188.2:93234833-93278868 GCA_944739405.2 Euclidia mi
ACTAAAATCGGATATTGCAATTTCCTTTGGAATATTGAACAAAAATCATAATTCGAATAATTCAAATATTAAAATGCAAGCTCTAGTGACAGCCCGTTGCCTCGAAGAACTGACCAGAAAGTATTTAAAATTTATCGTTTATTTTTGGTATTTATTGTAAGCTTTGAAGTTCTTTGATGGTCTCTGATCCTTTAAAAGCTTATGAGTGTTTATTGAAAGATAGAAATAAACATCTTATGTTTATATTTATAGATTGTCTGAATTTGTTGAATAATGAGATGTTGACTGGCGTAAGCTATGGTTGCTAACTATGCTTGGCGTATATTAGTGTCTTACGCTGAATTTATTATTTGATCTATCCATTTTTTGATATTTTAGATTCATTTTTGACATAAACTTTTTACGAAATAATTATGTCAAAGACGAATCTCTAATCTCAAAATACATTATTATTTACGAATTTATTCGGTAAGTTTATCAATTTACAAAAATATGGGCGTAAAAAAATACAATTTATCTCTCGTTTAGGATCTTAGGAAAGTTTATAAATTTCCTAGGAAATTTATAAATTTACGGTTGTTGTTTTTTTTTCCGGTGACATATACATATATTATGACATCCGTGACGATACTGAATGCAGCGAGTCGATATTAAGTACTTATATGAAGTCAGCTGCTCGGTAGCATTTTGTTTCATAAATAAAAAATTATAAAATAAAAATGCATTTATTGACAAGAACAGTTTACAGTAGATTGCTTTTGCTATTATTTTGTCACAATGCTCTTTAGCATATCTATTATTATCTACTCCTATTGAATTTGATAGCTGATGTATCATTATTTTAAATCTTCTATTGTATTCGTATATTTTTCGTCCATTACAGACCGACTGTCCTGACAGACTGACTAACACAGCCTAAACTACGACTCGAGAAGTTGAAATTTTGCATAAATGTTCCAGACTGTACCTACTGTGGGAATTTAGCAAAATCCTTTCTTAGTAAGAAAGGATTTCGAAAATTCCCTACAGGATAACCACAGGAAACACAATGTGTTGTTACGTATTGGATGATATGAAATAGCAAAATCAGAAGCAAAATTGAAAAATAAGTAACGAATATTAATTATTATTCAAAAATAGTGCGTGATTTTATCAGCATTTTTCTTGTACTATATTATGAATAATGTAACAAAAAAGTGCCAAAAGTTTAAGAGGTTTCGGTTATATAACTATTTAACAATTTTTCAATGTGTAAGTTTACCGGATTATGTGTAAGTCACAAAAGGAGACAAATATCAAAACCTATATAACATCTAAATGAAAATATCTTCTTATAACAATGAACCTCTAGTTTCATTTAAACATCTAATCAAAGCCTTCTCATTTTATTTCTTCAAGTCACTCGATACTGTGCACGTGTTGACCATGAATGTTCTTACAGACTCGTGTTAAAGAAAGTTCTAAATATATAGCTGTTTATGACAAACACAGCACTCAACACGTTTTCTTGTATTTGCATTAATTAAAAATAAATAGAAGGGTGCTATGGCCAATGTTTCGTGACAGTTTTTCTTGACGCCTATCTTTACTAGGTTAGGTACATTATGCATTTATTCCAAATGCCAGGAGCTACGAACCTCATTTAACTCAGCAAAGAGGTCTTGGGTTCGAATCCTCAGCATGAATCACTGTCTTTTGTGTGTTAAATGCATTTTGAGATTTAATTCTCGCTTGTTCCACGACTCAAACAGCTCGCCTTTACGGCTGAACATACTCTTCGAGAGACCTTGTGAATTTCACTAAGTTGGTGTCTCTCCTCGTATATCGCTGCTGATTGAAAGCTTAAGAATAAACAAAGGAAACAATGTCCAAGAAGCGATTCATCTACTCGCACTTATTTAAACTAATCGTCTATTACAATAAAACTTACGCCACCTTGCTAAGACTATTTTACCTTTTTGGATAGCAGATAATACCAGAAAACAAAAATATTATTTGCTGAATAATTGCGTTCTTTCAGCCTAATTTTATTCGAATATTCGTGGTGAGTTAAAAGCATTATTCTATCTAAAAAATGGGCCACTTAATTGCCTATTAAATAAAGCCAAATAAGCCAATTCCCTAGAAGAAATAAACCGGTCAAGTGCGAGTTGGACTCGAGCACCGAGGGTTCCGTAAACCTGTATGCATATAAATTATTTAAAAAAATATGTGATGAAAAATTTAAGGTTTTCAAATTTTTTCCTATGTGCTTTAAAACGTTATTTTATGCCAAATTTCAAGATTCTAGATCGACTGGAAGTACCTTTTAGTTTTGACTTGAGCATTTGATATGAATTTCAATTATAAACCTCTACGGCTTCATGAGGAAAGCCTTAAAATTATTAAAAATACTTTAATTTATGATGTATATAAAAATTTACGGGTTGCGCAATTTTTCCTTTATTTGTGCGTAGAAGATGTTGCTTTGTGCCAAATTTCAATATTCTGAGTTCACGGGAAGTACCCTGTATGAAGATTTGATTCCCTCGCGAGTAGTTGCGAGTTTGAAAATATGCTTAAATTGCTGTTTTCTTGATTGCATTGACATAGAAGTTTGATTTTATTACAGCTTCAATTTAATAACTCTACGTGTTCATGAGTAAAGAGGTAGTAATTAAAAAAAAAATTATATGATGTCTCTAAAAGTTTACATTTTGGATTTTTTTTCTTAAACTTTGCTATAAGAAGTTGCCTCGTACCAAATTTTCAAGATTCGAAGTTCACGGGAAGTACCTGTAGGTTTTGATTCCCTTGTGAGTTTCGAAAATTTGCGAGAATTTGCGTCATAAACAGCTGTACCTTTTGATTGCGTTGGCTTAGAAGTTTGATTTTGTTACAAGCTTAAAGATATTATAGATTTGAGTATTTGGTATGAATTTCAATTTAATACCTCTTTGCGTTCATAAGGAAACGGCAAGTAACTTTAAAATTTAAAAACATGTTTTTATTATATGATGTAACAAAAAATTACGGTTTTCGCAATTTTTTCCTTATCTGTGCTATAAAACGTTGGTTTGTATCAAATTTCAAGAGTCTGAGTTTACGGGAAGCACCCTGTAGGTTTTGATTCCCCTTGCCAGTAGTTTCAAATTTGAAAATATAGTAAAATTGCTGTTTCTTTTAATTGCGTTGAAATAGAAGTTTGATTTTGTTACAGCTTAAAGGTTCTTATTATAGACTGGAGTATTTGATATAAATTTAAATTTCATAATTTTATACCCTTCATGAGGTTGGAAAGGAGTAATAACTTTAAAATTAATACGAATATTTTAATTATATGATGTTACTTAAAATTTACAATTTTCGCAATTTTTCCTTTACCTGTGCCATAAGACATTGCTTCGTACCAAATTTCAAGACTCTGAGTTTACGTGAAGTACCCTGTAGGTTTTGATTCCCTTGCGAGTAGTTGTGAGAAAATATGCGGTTTAAATTGCTGTTTCTTTGTATTGCGTTGACATAGAAGTTTGATTTTGTTACAGCTAAAAAAAGTAAAAGTATTATAGTCTTGATTACCTCTAAGTGTTCATGAAAAAATGGTAATAACTTTAAAATTATTAAAATATTTTTATGATATGCATTTTTACCCCTATATGCAAGGAGTTAAAATACTCCATTATGGCTCTAGAATCACGTTTCGAAAGGGAAAACGAGCCATTAAATTATTCTGTATAAAATACATTCTCCTGATTGACATAACATCGCAGAACCTAAACTGCTGTTTATAAAAAACAAAGTTTGAACGATGGATTTATTTTGTATTATTATATTGTACCGAGTTAAAAAGTTCGAGAAAAAAATGTTCGAGTTTAAAAGTTTATTTTAATATTAAAAGTTTATTATAATATGCGAGCAACAGCTATTAATGACATATTTATAGAGTTTTCAAGGATGATACGAGGCAATATAACCCCTATTCTATGCAAAAAGCTATTAACGTACAAATAATGAGCAAAAACGTACCCTTATTGGAAAAGTATAAAATGTTAAAAGTTTAATCAAAGGCAATTTTAGCTAATTACATCGGATATAAGACCTGCACCCTTAAAACGTTCAGCAACAGATGTTACAAATTGATTTTAGTCGGATCTCGAAGAAAATTAAGTGTCAAACCGATCACAGAAAATGGTATAATTAAAAAATTCTAAGTTTCAACCGACTTCGAAGCATAAAAACAAGTGCTTATAATATAAAACGCTAGTGATTTACGATCGGCAAAATTTGAGCTTTTAGATGAGTGTCAGTTGCCGGTGTGCCGTTTCAGTATCGATTGGTTTCGGTTACTTTTGTCGCCACTTTATTGGCACTTTTTAGCGAAATATATAATTTCATAGAGTTAACTTCAAAATCATACAATTACGTTTATTCTAAGATCCCACCGCTAGATTTCTACGTTTTAAAGATTTATAATGTTTGCTTTTTAAGTTACTGGTGAATAAATTAATATCAATCTGCAAGGTATGTATCCTGTGAAAATTTGGCCACTTTTCATAATAATTATAATGAATTATTAATTCAATTTCAACTAGAAGCATTTGTCTATTTTGCATTTGTCTATTAGCCTCATTTTCTCATGTAAATAAACCGATACTAATATTTAAAAAGCTGAAGCGTTTGTTTGTTCGATTGGTTGAACGCGCTCTCTCTTTCTCTTAACGTTATCCCAGCTTCAATCTGGGGTCCGCTTACTAGTCTAACCGGATTTGGCTGAATATTAGCTTTTCCACAGAGCGGACTGCCTGTCTGACCTCCGCAACCCAAAGGGATAGCGATATTCCATGGTTTAGACTAGTGTCAGTTTATTTGGAAGGTACTGACGACCTGTAACGATTGTCAAAGATCTTCATGACAACCCGGGACCGACGGCTTAACGTGCTCTTCCGAGGCACGGGACAAGCGATAATTTACAATTCAATACGCACATAACTCCGAAAAGTCTTGGTGCGCGCCTTGGATTCGAACCCGATACCCTCTGCATAGCAGTCTGTTGGTATCACCACTGGGCTATCGCTGCCTTCGCTTGGTTGAACGCGCTCATCCGATATTATTAATATTTTTGTGTTGGCTAGCCTATTTATCGAGGAAGGCTTAAGGCTATATAACATCACGCCACGAGTGCGGAGCAGCAGTCTTAAATAGCACGGGTGAAACGGAAATAAGGGAGAAAAGTTGAAGGAGACATGGTTGATAGCACCACATTGGCTCATTGGTTCATCACTTCGATATTTTCAGACAAACAGAAAAACGAGTGATAATTAATAAAGCTTCAAAAAAGTCATTAATGCGTGCCGTGGTATCGACCTAGACACCGTTATGTGGCATTTGCGATAGTACTAATTATTTATAATGATCAGGAAAAGTAGGTTACGGCAATAGTCACCTACTTAAACTTGTTGTTCCGCCCGCTAAGTAGATTAAGCTAATTATTTTTCTGACGCGGTTGCTGTAAAGTATACTAGCCGCGATTCGCGTGAGAATAAGTCTCTTAGGTTTTTAAAGAGAGTAGGCGTTAAAACATGCAAAAAAATAAATTTGTGGGTTGTCAAACAAATGCTGGACACAAACATTACAACCTAATCTTAATAAAATTTAATGCAATGGAAAAATACTTCTTTTATATAAATGATGAGCGCAGACGTAATCATAAAAGAAATCCACTGTCCTTTCATATTTCCAGTTTTAATAGATTGGTCTCAAGCTACGATCAGTCAGAAAAAGTGACTTTATACAAGTTATAACAGCCATAACATACCTAACTGCAATAATATATTATAAGAAAGGCATTATAAAATGGCTTTCAATAATATAACTACCTAAACGTAAATAAAATATTTTGCAGACATCTAAAAAGTATTAAGAAATACGTTACGCACAGAAAATTGCGAAATATATTTGACATTTTAAGTAAATTGGTACCTACAAACATATTAAATACTCTACAAAAGCAAAGAAGGCACTCTTATTAGGTAAGAAAGAAAGTATGAAATATTAAATATGAACTTTACATCAATGTGTCTGTTAAAATAAATATTTTGGTTTAGATTATCATTATGTTCCATATAAATTCAATATCGGTACGTAATTTATATTATACTAGAGGACGCCAGCAGCTACACCTGCATATTTTTTAAATTTACCCGTTTTGGCCGATCCCGTGGGAATTTCGGGAAATCCCTTCTTAGTGCACCCCTACGTTCCCCAAGGAACATACATGCCAAATTTCAGCTTCCTGCGCCCAATAGTTTCAGCTGTAGCGTGTCTGTCAGTCAGTCAGTAACGCAAGGAATTTATATATTAAGAAGATATTATCTGTCAATTTGTTTATTTGGAACCTAATCAGACAGTGCGGCAACTGGCTCTAAGATTTGTAAATGTGAACTTTATCTTTACCTTTATTCACCATTAGGTGTACAAGTAATATATGATTTACAGATATTTAAACAATACAGTCATGATTTTTAAACATATTATACATTTATAGGAACTTCTCCTAACCCATCTATCTCATGGCTATCTCATCTACATAATAATTGCTTTGTATTTATGTCTCTATATCGTGCTGTGGTTTTTGATCCTATCCATATTAATTTGTTGACCTTGCGTAGAGGCTGTTTGCATAAATCAGATCTAGGCGACAATAGGTACATAGAATATACCAATCTGCTATGAGGGAGGGAATAATCTAAATTTTGGTAGCAGCAAAGCCTTTCTGATTTCCGCAAACTAAAAATGTTTTACGTTGTAAGTCTTTTATTCGTAGATAACAGATAAAGATCTACAATGAACTCAAATATCATTTGTACTTGAATTAATTGTTAGGTTTTTTGCTCTTATACACAAATAGCTTCCATGTAAATCAAACACATTAAATATATCCATTTAATAATACATATATGAAGGTTTTTACATTTGGTTCTTCTTCGGTTTCCAGGATGTCCGCAGCTATTTAACATTTATTTCACATTTATGATGCACTTGGGAAAATCCCTTCTTAGAGCACCGAGCGTCTCTTGTTCAATAGCTTCGGCAGTGCGTTGTCTGTCAGTCATTCAGTAATGCAATAATTTTACAAACACAAATATGCAAAACCTTCTGAAGGAATTTATATGAAATTTTAAAATTTATATCATAAAGACATAAAGACATAAAGACATATTTATTTCTGCATTTTGGTTGTTTACAACACTTATACATGTCAAAACCCTATTCTAGATGAAGCCGGCTTTTCCTAGCTAAATGACTTCTTGAGAAGAAAGGCCGAAACAAACTCAGAGTCATTGCTTTTTTTGTCATTTCATCTCTTCGTTTATCTTCTTTTGAAGTCCAGACATAATAGGTTTAGATGCGAGTACAATGCAGGATATCATCTGACGCTTATAACTGACTCAGCCCGCTGATGGCCCGCATTCAACAGCCATCGTACGGCTCAACCTTGATTGAGGGAGCCAGCACGACCTGAATCATTATGCCTCCACGCCATCAGTAGGTGTATGCATAAGCATGCCAGCCTAAGCCACCAGAGAGGTTGCCACTAATACCTATTAGTTGAAAAGTTTACTAATTCCCGCATTGTACTTGCTCCTTACATTTTATCATAAGGTTGAGTACATGTTGTAAACAATAATATTAAAATAATAAAAATTATACAATAAAATGTCATCTAATTAAAATGTCACTAAAGAAATAATAATAATTAAATGTCAATTTGAAAATGTCAAAAAAAAAGAAATTATAATTATATAAAATTATTAAGTGTCACTTAAGTTATTGGAAATGTCAAACATAAATAAAATAATTGAATCTAATATCGAATCTGAAATTTTATCAACATTCCTGTAATTCGGGTGAGCCGCTTGTGGAATTAAGTCTAAATGTCATTTTATGTAGCCTGCACTATAAATAAAAATAATAACATATTAAAGTCAACATTGATATAAATTCTGTTTTATCTAAAAGAGCATTGTTTCACATATCGTATTGTCACATATCTTGTTCTTATATGTATTTATTTTTATCGATAAAATGCTTCAAATACCTTGAATATTTCAAACATTAAATATTATTATAAATATTTAATTTTAAAGATAAAGACATTGAATATATACCTATTCTTTAGGAACTGGTACTTTCATCCATAGTCACATCAAACGCGATACCTTAAAACGAAACGTCATAAAGCATTATGGCTGCTACACACAGTGCCGGCGGCACGAGCCGCCGGCTTTTGTCGCGCGGCTCATGCCGCCGGCTTTTGGGGGGCGTCGGTGCCGCCGACATCGGCCGCAGAAAGCCGCCGGGCGTCATTCCAGTTGTATAGAACGTAGGGTTGCCAACTTTCTTTTGCGAGTAAAAGTATAAATTTGTTCGAATAGGCCAAAAATAAACTAACAATTTTTCATTTTTCTATCTTTGAATGTTTCATAGCTTGTTTGACAATAAAATTAAAGAATAAACAATTAGTTTTTAATTACGTTAATTATTGACGTTCTATTTCTTTCTTCTCGCCACTTTGGATTCATCACTGAACTTCTGAAGTGACGAGGACGGAGACGTAGATATGATTTTAAGTATAAATTGTCTCCGTAGTGCAGTGGATAGCGTATGCGACTGCTGATCGGAGGTCCCGCGTTCGATTCCCGGGTCAGGCAAATGTGTTACTGGGTTTTTCCGAATTGTCAGTAGCAGCACGGAGTAAGGTGATGTGCTTGGCATGTTGTATTATTAAAATATTTTGCAAATGCATATCAACACCTTGTATAGTCCTACAAAGTCCTCTATCATCCAATGAAAGTCATATTAAATCTGTTGAGTCATTCTAGAAATTACAACGGACAAACAAAAAGACAGACCGAGAGACAGACAAAGATTTAAATAAGGTTTGTTTATGACTTGATAACGTTACTAGCTATGTATATGCACTTGAAAAAACGTAGGTAGTTATATCGAAATCACAGACAGACACATAACATTTTATTTTTATGTATAGCTGTATAGAAGATATATACATGTATAGACACAATATCTGCGAGTATGAAGTATAATGGAAGTAGAAGAAAAATGTTCGAAACTCAATACATTATATCAAGCTTACTGTGGTGAGTGAATCATACAAGGGATGGTACCGATTTATTGAGCAAACTCGAAAATAATACAATCCAATAGCAGATAAATTATACCAATAACCGTGATAATAGCCAATAAGGAACTCCGTTTTACCTAAATCGTATTTTCTTGTCATATTACACGATTCATCAAATGGAAATGGCTATGGTTGAATGCAATCAGAGATGATTACGAAAATAGCTATAATTTATTTGTTTAATGGTCATGCGATTAGATTTTAAGCGTCGGAGCAACGTTATGTAGTAATCTGCATAATCTTGAGTTTGTGGCCAAATCTGGTGTCAGAGATTTCTAGCGCCCAAAGACCTGACATGGCCTAACGATTCTTGTCCTGGAACAAGAACTGGGACCAACATACGTACGTGCCCTACGATAGACGGTAGTTGGCTAATCGGATTGGTACAGACTTTGATGTCGAGTGTTTTGTTCTCTTCACAAAGATACGATTTCTTAACTTTTACTGAAATGCATTAACATAAGTTATTTAATTTTAGGTTTTTTTTTGTATGATAATAGGCGGCAAACGAGCAGACGGATCGCCTGATGGTAAGCAATTACTGCCGCCCATGGACACAAGCAACACCACAGGAGTCACAAGTGCGTTGCCGCCCCTTGGGGTTGGGAAAAGGGATAGGAGGAGGAGTGGTATGAGGGAGGGAGAAGGAATAGGGGATAGGGCTTCCGACACTCTCTCTCACCGAACGAAACGTAACAGTTTAGGTACTGTTACTTTACGTCGATTTTCTGTGAGAGGGTAGTACTTCCCCGGTCGAGCAGGTTCATTCATGCTGAAATCAGCAAGGCTCTACTACCGTAAAAAAGGTTTGGCACATGCAAATTAAATAGTTGAATAATTTTTCTTCAGCTATTAAGATCTCGGTGACAAACTTAAGAAAAAGTAAACTTCTTAATATGGCCAGTTTGAATTTTATTTACCCATTAGCTGAATAGAAAATTTATGAAATCCACGTTATCGAAATATTATTCTGTTAAACGCAGATTAGCATAAATTACAATGGATAAAGAGTATTAAAGAGTCTATAAAACATTATAGATAGCCCTATTAAGATCTTTTATCCTAAAGTGACTCAGCCAAAAATTTACCGAGAAATCCGTTACTTTTAAAGGTTAACCTAATTTATAAGTAAGAAAGCTCGCAGACGTTTTATTATTTTATTGTTTGTCAAATTGCTGAAAAAGGGTTGTGGTAGTGTGCGGTATCTGTCTTAAATCGACTGTTATATAAATATGTATTTCATGGTTTAGACCAGATTAAGTTTTATTCAGAGATCTTCCGTGGCAAGGCAAGGACCATTTTAAAAGCCGAAACAGACGGCTTAACGTGCTCATCGAGGCACGGGGCATATATTTTTAAAAATTCTATGGTGTCCCCCGATACCCTCTACATGGCAGTGTTGGTATCCACTAGGCTATCGCTACCTCAGCGGTGGAAATAAAAGCGGCTGTGCTCGGGTCAGCAACTATCCAGTAAGTAAACCCCAATGAGTAATTCAACAATGGAGTTCACAAAGAGACAACGTTACTAATCGATTGACTGTGATTCGTGTACATCATACATTTTTATTAAAACGAGTCTTATTCGCGACTACTTAGGTATTTATACCTAAAATAATTAAATATCGCCAGTAAGTTTTCATTAAATTGTACAACGTAACCATTCTAATACTTAGAAACGTTAGATTCACGTTTATTATTCCGGTAAGTTAGTTGGAATACTAAGTAAGTCACTGTATTGCACCTGAGCGGGCAAGTAATAAATAAGGATCTCGGTTGAGTGGAACACCTAGTCAGTCAGGCTTTATGGAACAATTCACGTGGTTTAGATTGAACTGTTTTTGCACGGGTTAAAGTATATAGTTCACTGCAATGTTATATTTTTAGTTGCATTTTTCAGAGCGCGAAATTTTCCGTTTTGATTTGTCGAGATAGGCCTCGTAACTTTAAATCCAAGTTTGTGGACCGCATCCCTTGTCCCGCAGCTGTCATCTACAAAAGGGGTGTAGAGTTCTCTGCCAAAATACCCTTGTAAAACACTTTTTGTTGCAAATTAAGTTCTCTACTACTTTTGGTCATAGACCCAAGAAACAAGTTTATGAACTAAAAATTAAAATGTTTGAACAAACAAATTTTATTTGATAGGATTCGTTTTTAGGTGATACTAAACTCTAAAAAAGAAGATACTCGTACATTGCAGAAAATTAGTAATGAAGCTGCTTTAATTTTTAAGATATTCATTTTCAGCCTTATCAAACAGCGGCAAAGCAATTTGACAGATTTTTTAAAGTAAGTATATTTAACTTTTATCGCTTCGTTACCTCATGGCCCAACTCAGTATAGCCAAAAAGCCGTTTTCAATAATGGACAGCTATAATCAATCAACAAATCAAATGTAAAATAAATATAAACAAGGAAGCTGCAGAAAACTCACGAACAACATTCCTCTGTGTAACACTTTCTGCAGTAAACGCTAGCATTTATCTTTGGTCAGTATATCAACTGGACGTTATCAAACATAAAGATCTTACGCAACTCTTGAGAAGTGTTGAAATACTTTTATCTTTCAAACTTATTGTAACAGTTTTAAAATAACTCGTGTTTCTTTTTTGATATAGCCAACTTTAAAAGCTATTTATCATCCGTTTGAGCCAAATAATCATGACTGAGTTCAGATGCTTGTTTACAAAAGTTGCATCTCAGATGTTTTGGCACTATGTTTTTGGTCTTGAAAAGATTGTATTATGTTTACTTCCCACTAGAGAATTTCACACGAAACAAGTGTATATAGATTGTAGATACAGTTATTTGTTTTTGAAAAAAAAATACTAATTAAAATATCGACGACCGGTTGGCGTAGCGGGAGTGTAAGCGACTGCTACGACGAAGGTCGCGGGTTCGATTCCCGCTGAAGTCAAACATTTGTGTGCATGAACATGGTTGTTTGTCTTGGTCTGGGTGTTTCTATGTTTAATATGTATGTATTTACAAAAAAAAACTATATATTTATGTTTATCCATTATCTAGTACCCATAGTACAAGCTCTCTGCTTAGTTTGGGACTAGATAGTGTTGTGTGAATGTGGTAGAATATTATATTACACTAGAGGACGCCAGCAGCAACGCCTGCATTTTTTTTAAATTTACCCGTTTTGGCCGATCCCGTGGGAATTTCAGGAAATCCCTTCTTAGTGCACCCCTACGGTCCTCAAGGAACATATGTACCTGCCATATTTCAGCTTCCTGCGCGCAATAGTTTCGGCTGTAGCGTGTCTGTCAGTCAGTCAGTAACGCAAGGATTTTATATATTAAGATTATATTAATTTCATTATAGCTGCAATTTTGTATGATGTATAGAAATCGCGAAAGTTTATAATCGTGCAATTTTGTTAATATTACAGCTGCAATTTAATAAATACATGAAGTCGAGTGTTATATTATTCTTTCATTTGTGTTGGAATCCTATAACTATATTCCTTGGTGCTCTGAAATATAAATGACGTTATTTTATTATTGTAAACATCTTAGACTGCCAACAAAATCGTGGATTTTGTCTTATACTTAATCTAATAATTATCTGCTACATAACTTAAATGTATGTATTCAGAACCTACTTTTTGTGCTTGTTTCATTTTCAACTCATTTGATCTAAATGTCATAGATATTTCACATGTTGGTTTCAAATTACTGCAATGTTCGAGGGTGGTTTTATTGTCGTTAATCCTACTTCATAACTTTTTACTTATGTGGTAAACGTCCCAATAGCCGTGAAATTCTGAATTTCGCTGACTTTGCAGGTCTGCTATGTGAAGGTTAATAGACTAACAAAAATGGAATTTACGTAAGTTTATAGACAATTTATTCTTGTTTTCATGCAATTTTATAGTTTTTAATTTATATGACTTTAAGAATACTTTAATTTAAATAAAGTTTAAAAAGACCCAATTGTACCAGTATCCGGTAGATTTGTACCAGTAAACGTTAGATTGTCCCAGATACCGGCTAATTTTAACCGCGAATTTGAACCCTATTTACTTAATGATAAAGTTTATATTGTTTGAACTTTCTATTTAAATATTGTGTAATGTAACTGTTATATAAGTACATAAAGGGGTTTAAGAAAAGATATTTATTTTTATTGCAATGGATTTTCAAAGGAATTTCCTTTAAAAAATCCATTTCAAGTAAGAATTATAATCATCGTAATATTATTATCTATACAACTTTTTTAAAACAAATGGAATAAGGTAATGAATAAAGAGATTTTTGAACTTTTACTTATTAAACTTCTGACAGTAATTTTCATTGGATTAAACTTTTAAAATTAAACAACAACAACAGATCAAATCCTAACGTATAAAGCAACTACATGAGCTCGCGGTTACACCCGCGTTATTTAAGGCTACTGCTCCGCTCTTGTAGCTCATAGCGTGATGTTATTTGGACTAGAACTAAGACTGAAAGAATTTTTGAAATCGGTGCAGTAGTTCCTGAGATTAACGCGTTTAACCAAACAAACAAACAAACTCTTCAGCTTTATATTGGTCAGATTAACTGCAGGTACAAGAAAATATCGTATTAGATACTATGCGACCGGTGTGTTTGTGAGGCAACTCACGCACTAGGGATAAATCCTGTGTTGCGGGAGTCTTTACAAACATACAGCCAACGGGCAAGATGAGCACCCAGACTCAAAGGAACAGTTTATGGATCACAAAGTGTTGTCTCTGTCACTCTACGACTCGTCTGCTCCATCGGTCGTCGGTCGTTCGGCAGACGTGGCATTGTCACTTTAGCCTGCTTATACGGCGAGCTATGTCGGTAACTCCAGTTCCATTCCGGACGACCTCGTTGCGAATTCTATACTTTAGAGAGACTCCGAGCATAGCCATGGATCACTGAGCTACTTTAAATCAGTCCTACCGTGAGTGTAGCTTACCGAATGCTGCCCATCCCAACTGAATCCTCCTATCGATTTCTTTCTCGAAGCCGTGTACGTATACTGTTGCACAACTTTGAGAAAGGAACCGTCAACGCAGATCAGTCTCAACACGACGTGTTCATTAAACCTGACCTTCGTTTTATCCAGGTTCATGCCGGCTCTTCCGACGTCTCCGCTAATAGGACGATTCTGTCAGCAAACCGAAGGTATGAGATGTACTCGCCGTTGATATTGATACCTCGTTCAGTCCAGTCCAGTGTTTTGAAGACATCCCCATGTGCGTTGGTTAACAGCTTGGGCGATATTACATCCCCTTGCCGGACTCCTCTACGCAACTCTATGGTGTTTGTCTTTCTGTCTTAGATCTGAACGTTCGCGGTTTCATACAAGCATCTCAACAGCTCGATATATCGCCAGTCAATGTGAGATCGTTGCAGGCTGTCAAGAACTGCTAAGGTTTCCATAGAGTAGAAAGCTTTCTCGTAGTCCACGAATGCTATACACAGCGGCTGGTTATACTCATGGGTCTTTTGTACAATCTGCCGAACAATATGGATGTGGTCCACGGTGCTATAGCTTTTTCCAAACCCGGCTTACTCTGGTACTTGGTCGTCGATTCTTCTAGCGACACGGTTTATAACAACCCTAGATAACAACTTGTAGAAATGGCAGGATGCACGCAATCAGGATTGAAATGGTCTGTAATTCTTCAATAAAGATTTGTCACCTTTTTTGAAGGAAGAGCCAACACACTCCCGATCCATGCCCGTGGTATTGAACCTTCGTGGATGACGATATTGAAAAGACTTGCTAGATCTCTCAAGATTGTGTCTCCACTTGCTCTGAGGAGTTCTGCAGAGATACCGTCATCACATGGTGCTTTATTCTTCCTAAGTTTCTCAAGGGCTGCCCGAACCTCGCTCTAGTCGACATCCGGGACGTCTTCGGTAAAGTGGCGCGTCAGTGGGGCTCTGTGGTCGTCGGTACTAAGTCCAGTTGGTCTGTCACGTTGAACTTATGTTTGAGTGGAACTCGTCTTTCAATTGAACTCAACTTTGACAACCCATCATCAAAATCTGGTTACCATATAGGATCAGATAAGATAAGATAAGATAAGATAAGATATATTTATTAGTCTCAACATGTGTACATAAGGTGTTACAGGTTTTTTGTTTCAACATGTTCTGTCTGGTTAGACATGCCAATATAAGTGTATTCTAATAATCTATTAAATATACATTAAATCTGGATCTAATATAAAAGGCAGTTACATTGTCTTTTTAATAAGCGTTTCTTAGCTAACAAAATTCTAATTGGACAGTCAAAATTCATTCAATAAAATAGTAAAAGATATAATTAAGGTCAATAATAATAAAAAAATATAATAATAAAATATTTATGTCAATTAAATTAGATCCCAATATGTCATATTATACATCAAAACTAAATAATTATATAACATTGTCAAATAGAAAATCATTAACAGTATAATAGCATTTATCCAATAATAAATCTTTTAATTTGCGTTTAAATATATTAACATTACAATCCTTGTATTTGTTGGGTATTTTATTGTATATTTTGGGCGCCATGCAAAAAACGCTCTTGCCCAATAGCGCCGTCTTAGCAGTGTGCATACACAATCTATGGTTATCTCGACGGTTGCGTATGGTGACATCTGATAATTTGTTAAAGAGATGTGGATTGGTTTTAACAAATACCGCTATTTCGTAGATATATAATGATGAGAGAGTTAGAATTTTATGCTTTACAAAATACGGTTTGCAGCTGTCTGTAAGTTGTAGCCCAAACATTGCTCTAATGCACCGCTTTTGGAGTTTGAATGCTATATCTTTATCTACTGAGTTTCCCCAAAATATAATCCCATATCTGAACAAAGACTCGATAAGTCCATGATACGCAGTAAGCAATGCAGCTGTATTAACTACTGGAGCAAGCTTGTACAGAGCGTAGGTTCGACTACTTATTTTTTTAGATAATTGTGATATATGAGCTTTCCAATTCAGTTTACGGTCTATTATGAGTCCAAGAAACTGAGCATTATCAACTTCATGTATTTTTGTATTATCATACTTAATGCAAGGTTGGTTTCGTTGCAAAGTAGTAGCTTTTTGGCTAAAGTGCATAATTTGCGTTTTGTTAATATTGATTTTTAGATTATTATTATTCATCCAATTCATAATTTCCAACAATGATCTATTTATGTCATGTTCGTACGTATCGAATGTTTTACATGCAACTGTAAGTGTACTGTCATCTGCGAAGAGTGTTATGGGTTGATTAGTTGATTTAGGCAAGTCATTAATGTATAGATTGAACAGTAAAGGACCCAAGACACTTCCCTGTGGGACACCATACTTTATTAGACGTTCAGTTGAGTAGGCTGTTATTTCTTTTTTAGTTGTAAGATCTATTCTTGTTATGGCCGTGCACTGGATTCGGTTGGATAAGTACGATACCAGCAGGTCAAGCACATTTCCGCGAATACCATAGCACTCGAGCTTATTCGTTGAAATACTATGATCCACGTGATCAAAAGCCTGCGACATATCACAGTAGACTGCGCAAACTGGGTTCCTCTTGTCTATATTTAACATCGTTCTGTGCAGAAATTCAAAAATAGCCAAATTAATTGTCATTTTTTCTCTAAAGCCTTTCTGTTCTGTACATAGAATTTTATTGAGCTCCAGGTAGCTATTGAGTTTTTTATATATGTACCTCTCAAAAATTTTCGAAAAAATACATATAAGCGCTATAGGTCTATAGTTTGGCATAATATCTTGACTTCCTTTCTTATGTACTGGCTTTATTATAGACTTTTTCAGAGCCTCGGGGAATACACCCTGATATATACACATATTAAATATGTGGCTAAGATGTCCACAGATGAACCTTCCTACGGATTTTATTACTTTAGTAGAGATGCCGTCGTAACCTACACTATGAGTATTTCTGAGATTTCTGATTATAGCTAGTATGTCTTGAGGTGTACAAGGAGCCATGAACATGGAATGTCTTTTTTTTTCAATCAATGAGGTATTGTTTGTTACTGTTTTAGAAATTGGTACAATTTTATCTATAAAATAATCATTAAAGCTATTGGCAATATGCATGGGGTCAGTTACAGTTTTATTATTAATCGTTAGTTTTTGTATTGTCTCTTTTGGTATATTCAAATTACTATTGTTTATTATTTTCCATGTCATTTTTACTTTGTTGTCAGATGTATTAATTTTATGATTGTTCTGTGCACGTTTCGTAAGTTTTATTATTTTCGTAAAAAGTTTTGCATATTTTTTGTATTGCTGTTTATTGTATGTAGTCGGTATTATTCTTGATCTCCATAGAAGTTTTCTTTTCTTTTTACTACATATTTGTATGCCTCGCGAAATCCAGTTGGGTTTCTTGTTGGCTTTAATAGTGACTAACTTTCGAGGAAAGCATAGTTTGTAGAACAGACTAAATTGTTCCAAAAACATACTTAATGCGGTATTAGCATCATCAGCTACATAAATTAAGGATTAAATGTGGGTAGTTGTAGCAGTAACATTAAAAGTTAATAGCTCTATTTTAAAAAATTAAAATAAATAGTAAAATCATCTTTTTATAAGTTTTAATGGCATTATTTAATTGAATACAAACAGTACCTGCCAGTATAGTGTTCACACTCTCCTGCATTAATAAAATCCAACTCATCACACATTTCACTGCAATATGTCTCAAGCACTACAAGAGTCTGTGAGCAATTTAAAAGATATGTTCCTGAAGCGGATGGCAGACTTTGAAGCTGAGCTGCCCAAATCACAGGGAACTCCAACCATGCCGGCGTTGGCCTCTGAATACAGCTCGTTCAAGACCTTCGTGATGAAGGCTCTGAATGGGTTGCAGAACCAGATTGAGCTTCTTGCACAAACGGTGGACTCAATGGAGATGAGGACCAGGCGAAAAATGTTGCTAATGCACGGTGTCACAGAGGGCAGCAAAGAGGATACTGCCAAAGTTGTAGTAGATGTATGTAAGCAGCACCTCAAGTGTGATATATCTATTACTGATATCCGGCGGTGCCACAGAATGGGGCGTACATCAAACAACCTCAAGCCTAGGCCCATAGTTTTGAAGCTCAATAGCTTCTCTGTACGTGACAGTATATGGTATGGCAAAACGAAGTTCAAGGGCACTGGTGTCACGATATCGGAGTTCTTGACCAAGCCGCGACACGACACATTTATGGCTGCGCGTCAGAAGTTTGGTGTCTCTCAATGCTGGACCAAAGAGGGCATCATACATGTGCTGGCACCTGACGGTTCGCGTCATCGGGTCGTCAATCTCAGCGAATTGGGCAAGATTGAGCAGAAGGACGGCGTGGAGCAAGCACCAACGGCAGCAAAGCCAGCCACAAAGTCCAAAAGGACCGCATCCCAAAGGAAGTAGTGATACATCGTTTGTCTTGGTAGATTTCCGGTCCGGGTAGTAACAGTAGTAAGTAGAATCATACTTTTTCCTGCTTTTTACCCGCGTTTACTATTACTTTATTATTTTCAAAATATAACATTTATAACTGTGATCTGTCGGTGTACGATATTTTTTCTTGTATTTTCTTTCTTAACTGTCATCTGTCAAACCTATTATTCTATCATGTACTTGTCAAATTAAGACAGAACCTATTTGAATACGAGGCTTTTGAGAATTTTTTATGTAATTTATTTTCTTTCTTTTCTTTTGCCCATCTTCATGTATCTTTATATAATAATTAAATAAGAATTTTCACAATAACCCGGACCGTTGCTTCCCCTTTATGTTTAACCTTAGATTTTTTTATATTTCTATGTTGTTACGTGTAACTCGATGTCCCTCTACTATTGGCACTACTGGCAGGTGGTGTATTATTGGTAACTTTTGTTTTTATTTACTTTTTCTTTTTATTCTATATATTATTATTTAGTTAACATAGTTATATTTATATATTTTATATATATATATTATACATATATATATATTATACATATATATATATATATATATATATATATATATATATATATATATATATATATATATATATATTATTCAGATATATATAGACAATTATATATTATAATCTTTTATATACGTAGACTGTATATTACATTATTATTACCACCATTGATTTGAACGAAATAAGTGATGATAGTTTCCATTCATTAAGTAGTTCAGATTCTGATGAAAGCTTTTCTAGTGTACCGTCCCTTGCAGACTGTCTCAATTCGCAGTTTTCTGATGTACCTAAAAACTTCAATGCCGTTCATATCAATGCCCAGAGCATTCCGGCACATTTCTCTGATATGCTGGCCAATCTAGACTGTAAGAGTATACATGCTATCCTTGTTTCTGAGTCATGGCTAAAGCCCTGTCTGCCCTCTACATTATACTCCCTACCTGGTTTCCAACTTATCAGAAATGATCGGGCGGTAAGAGGCGGTGGGGGTGTTGCTATATATCTTCGTTCTCATATCCCCTATTCCGTTGTAAGTATGTCTGCACAGCCTCCCCCGCTTAATGCCGGTGAACATTTATTTCTGGAAGTTGTCCTAAACCACACCAAAGTCCTCCTCGGCGTTTACTATTCTCCTTCATTACGTATAGATTACTTTTCAAGTTTCGAAACTCTATTGGTTGATCTCGTGCCCTCTTACAATCACATTATCATAATGGGTGATTTTAATACATGCCTACTTAAAAATGATTCCCGCTCTTCTTCCCTTCCTTCCAGTATTACAGCCTGTAATATGGCAATACTGCCTTCAAACCCTACTCATCATTTTCCGAATTCTACACCTTCTCTTCTTGACTTAATCATGGTTTCTTCAAGACAACATGTCGCTACCCACGGGCAATACCCAGCAAACATGTTCTCTTATCACGACTTACTCTTCATATCTTATAAAATCCGCCCTCCTAAGACTAAACCTAAAGTTCTATTGCAGCGCAATTTTGGTGGCATGGACACAGAAAATCTATATAAAGATGCCAGAGATATCGACTGGAATCCACTCATGACCTCTGAATCTGTCAATGAAAAGGTCAGCCTCTTTACAGATAAAATCATAGAACTTTTTGACAAGCATGCGCCAATTCGACCTGTGAAACTAAAGCACCGTCCTTCACCTTGGCTCACTGATAACATCAAACGGTTGTTACACAAAAAAGCTGCAGCTAAATTTAAATATAAAATTAAACCGGATGCTTCCAACTTACAAAAATATGTAGCAATTAGGAATCACTGCAATAGGGTGTGTAGGGATGCACAACGCCAACATATCCATAGTTCTGTAAAAAACGGTGATCCGGCAAAAGTCTGGAAATTTCTTAAAACCCTGGGGGTCGGCAAAGCACGCCTAAACACTATTCCTCATGACTTCAATATTGACTTGCTCAATCAACATTTCTCTGCTTCGTCCAATATTGATAGGACTACTAAGACAAGCACTATTAATTATCTTTCATCACTGCCCACCCCTAGTTATTCACCATTCGTCTTTAATCACTTCACCGATAGTGATGTTAAGAAGAGCATTTTATCCATCACGTCCAACGCTGTTGGTAACGACTGCGTCAGCCGTAATATGATCCTTCCAATCCTCGATTTAATCCTACCTATCATTACCCACATCCTTAATTATTCCATGTCTAGTGGTGTATTCCCATCATTCTGGAAGGACGCCTTAATAACCCCAATCCCAAAAAAATCTCATCCTTCATCCTTTTCTGATTATCGACCAATCTCTATCCTACCATTCCTCTCCAAAGTCCTCGAACGTCTCGCCTACAACCAAATTAACTCCTTCCTCTCCAAAAACAATCTTCTTAATCCCTTCCAGTCCGGCTTCCGTTCGGGTCATAGTACCGTCACTTCCTTAGTCAATATTACGGATGACATCAGGGCTGGTATGGAGGACGGTCAGCTTACAATCCTTGCTCTGCTAGATTTTAGCAACGCTTTCAACACAGTGGATTTTGATATTCTACTTGGCCGTCTATGCTCTCTTAACATATCTCCTACGGTGATTGATTGGTTTCGTAGTTACCTGTGTGGCCGCCGACAGCGTATATGCATCGAAAATTCACATTCTCGTTGGTGTGACATAACTGTTGGTGTGCCCCAGGGTGGCGTGTTGTCTCCTTTACTCTTCGCAATTTTATAAATTCTATATCAAATGACCTTCGCTGTTCCTATCACCTTTATGCAGATGATCTCCAAATCTACACGCAGTCACCATTGGCACAAATGTCTTCTTCTATAGGTGCCATTAACAGTGACCTGATGCGTATCAGCAGTTGGAGCAAATCCTTTGGGCTTAAAGTCAATCCCTCTAAAACCCAGGTCATTGTTATTGGGAGCGCAAGAATGACAACGAAAATTGACTGGTCTCAGCTGCCTCACGTTACCTTCGATGGCACTGTTATTCCAATACAAGATAAGGTAAAGAATCTCGGTATAACAATCTACTCTACATTAACGTGGCGGTCGCAGATTCAAGAGGTGAGCCGAAAAGTGTTTGCCTCAGCCGGTTCATTGAGAAGACTTAGAAATTTTCTCCCAACTGCCACCAAAATTGCACTTGCAAACTCTCTTCTTTTACCCATTATTGATTATGCAGATGTCAGCTATCTAGATATCGCCGAAAACCAGCTAGACAAACTTGAGCGCCTTCAAAATCTCTGTATACGATTCATATTTGGACTACGCAAATATGATCATGTTTCACAATTTCGAACACAGCTCAAGTGGTTACCTATACGACATCGCCGGAATGCTCACATTCTTTCTTTGTTGTACAATATACTTTTTAACGCTTCAACTCCTTCCTATCTTAAAGGACGATTCGAATTCCTTCATGATACGCATAACCGTTATTTAAGGTCATCAGAAAACATGAAACTGAAGATGCCGGTACATTCCACAACCTTTTATGATAAATCATTTTCTGTCACAGCTGTTCGTCTATGGAATGCATTACCGTTACATATAAGACAGGCTCAGACGATAACCAGGTTCAAATCCTTAGTTAAGGAGTACTATCTATCATTATGATATTTCTAGTTTCTTCCCGTTCTACTAAGCATAATTATATGTATTAAACATTATTTATGTATGTATGTATATCTATGTATGTATAAGTATTTATGTATGTGTATATATATTGTCTTAGTATTATATAACCTATATATATTTAAATATAATATATATCTACATGCATCTTTACTGGTACGCTTACAACTACCATTTCTATCCTACCAATAATATCTCCATCCAAAGGTTGCCTGGTAGAAATCGCTTTTAGCGATAAGGCCGCCCATTGTACTGTATCTTACATATGTAAATTTCTTTAACATATTTGTAAAAGTGTACAATAAAGTGTATAATAAATAAAATAAATAAATAAAATAAATAAATAAATATCGCTAAATGTTAAGTTTCAGTCAGAGTACAATATGATTCAAACGAGCCCAAACTCGATGGGTTTGAGTCGTTTTACTGCGGAGTTCCTATGGCCACTTTCCAGCTCCATAATGCGATTAGGTCTATACAAATCAAGAAACGGGAGCAGGGCACCGTATTTTTTTATTTTTCATTATAAATAAGTATTTATGCCTCGCAGCGGCGGCGCTAGGCACACATATGGACGTCGGCGACATCAAGTTCGCGAGGCCCATTGACGTATATACAGGATGTTTGGTATTTCGACCAATTCCTTGAAGAAGGTTATATTTAAGGTCATTTGCAAAATATTTACCCCAATCAACTAGGGGTCCAAATTTAACGGTTTCTGAGGTATCAAGTTACAAAGATTTTTTTAAATTTTCGTCAAAATAATAGAAATTAAAACATAAAACACTTTTTGGCTCTAAATTGTTACTTTTAAATAATATTACAAAAATGAAAATAAATAATATTAAAGGCCATACAACAAACTTAATTTTTAAGCAATTTTTTACTCGATCTTAATAAACAGGTAGAAACTTAAAAAATATTTAAGTATACATACAACTAATGTTATTTTCATTTATAGATGATGGTACCCTTCGTGCGAGAGTGCGACTCGCACTTGGCCAATTTTTTTAAATTAATTCTGTATAATTTTCGACAAATCATCCAAAAGTATAAAACTTCTGACCCACTATTATCAAAATCTTGAGATATTTTTACCGATTTTTTTTTGTTAAGTTCAATTGTTAGCTGTTAACAAGCTTTCCAAAAAGTTACAATTTGGAGCCAATAAGGGAATAGTTTTTTAAAATTTCGATTATTCTGATGACAAGGCGGCAAATTTCAAAAAGATCTTTAAATCTCGATATCTCAGAAACCATTAATTTTGGACCCCTAGTTGATGCGGGTCAATTTTTTGCTAATTACCTCAAATATAACCTCCTTCAAGGAATTGGTCGAATTACCAAAGCAAGATAGACGATTCTGAATACCCGTAAAGTACCTACTTCTCAATTCTGTCAGGCATTTGTAAAAAAATTCTTTATCATCCCTTTAGCTTTTTCCTGAATAGTTCGGGGTTGGTCACCTTAGCCAGGATGATTGGCGAAACGAAAATAGGTAACTTGTGAAACCTTTTACGAGGCCTCCTCAGGCGCGAGGCTGTCGGCGGTGGCCGATGTCGCCGACGCCTAGCGCCGCCACTGATGCCTCGTAATAAACAAATAAATTACGTTTTGAAATAGGTATGCACAGCAAGCCCTTTCATGTGATACCTCTCCTGACTGACTGACTTTGAACCCGTTTCAAGTCTTATTTCTTTTTTGTAATTTCACAGTTTTCAGAGTTCTCCTTGAATTTGTAGAAATTGTGTAACATTGTTACTTGCCATATTTCATATTTCTAAAAAACGGAACTACTAACTAGTCAACGGAAAGTACCCTACGAATTTTGATTCCCTTGAGAGGTTCAAAATTTGTATTTTTTGTGGTATAAGGGCCGTATCTTTTTTTACGTATATGTAGAAATGTTATTTTTGGAAGCTTCATGGGCTTTGATATCTCATTTTGCCCAAGTCTGCTGTCCATCACCCAAACGAAACATGACAGTACAAATACTACCAAATAGGTACGGTAGTTCAAAAGGATATTATTTGAGAGTGTAGTAGGTACAGACTAACCGTAACTGTTACCTACCTACTTTTACAGTTAGAGGACAATGAAACTTAATTCAAGACCATAAGAACCATGTCGATTTTAGAATCAACTCGTAGTGTACGTCCCAGCATCAGGGAGAATATCTTATGATAATACTCTACTATTACACTACTACAGATTAATACACAGAGTAATAAGACTTATTGCAAGGCAATAAGGTGCAGTAACGGGCTTTGGTGCAACGGGTAGTACGAGGTTATGTCGTGTACCAGTATCCGGTAAAAAAGGGTATAATATTGCCGGATACTGGGTCATGTTGGGGTTTCTAAGTCCCAGTTAATGTAATATGCCAAAATACTTACTATTTTATTAAAATTTTCGCAGCTTATGGGGTATATCGCTAGATAATTTACTCAAATATTTAAACAAAGAAACACTGTCACTGTGCCGCTATCCGCAGCAATATAATAAGCAAACTAATACAACGCGGTAGCTTCGTAGTTTAGTGACAGAATCTCGAAATTCCCTAAAATTGTTGCGTACCACACTTTCATTTTAGTATAGTTTTGCCGCCATTACAATTACTGACCAGCGTTAACATTATAATTATACGAAATAATATGAAGTATGTATTGCAATTCTCAAACTTTAATTTATCTTTCGTATAAACTTACAAAATGAGAAAAACCGACTAGTTCCCGGGTACTGGGACACTGCCGGAATTACGTACTTTTACCTGTATAGAATGCCGCTTGCATGCACGTTTGAGCATCTTTTATGCAAAGTAATATTCTTACGAATGGAATAATACAAGGAAAAGGCAAATTTTAAGGTAAGTTTTCAATTCCTGTAAGGTAACAGCGGATTAAATGACGCTACGTTGGAGGTAATGCCTACGATAACTGAACAATTACTTACAAAAAACATTTAAAACCTAGCTACTGATATGTAAACGTTTTAAATATGGTAACTGCCTATTCTTCCTGCAATAAAAGTTTGTTACTGATACCATCTATAATTTCAATTTTATCACGTTAAAGTTAACTTTATTTTACGTTTCAAGACTTTTATCGTGCACATAAATGTCGCGTGTGTCTCAAATTATATCAATTTGTTACATGTTTTGTTATAGCGTATTTCCGTGCTCACATCACATATTAAAATGGTTCGCATGATTTCATTGGCTGTAGCAACAGCTTCGATAATTTCCAAATGAGGATAGTATTTGAATCATATTATCAAATACTAATATATAAAGATGAAAAGTTTGTTTGTTTGGTTGAACGCGCTAATCTCAGGAACTTCAGGTCCGATTTGAAAATTCATTCGGTGTTAGATAGCCCATTTATCGAGGAAGGCTATAGGCTATATAACATTACGCTATGAGCCACGGGAGCGGAGCAGTAGCCTTAAATAACGTGGGTGTAATCAAGCGCTCTTCTACTGTGTACATAATATGTATAATGACGGATTAAGAATACGAAATGCCACAATCCCATTTCATTACATGGGTGTTGTAAAAGGCAATCTAAGGGAAATACACGAAGCAATTAATATATTTGCAAAGAGAGCAAAAACTAGACATCAAACCGTGTACCAACTCATCCTGCCAGCATGTTTAAGCATTAAAGCAAAGGCATATCTTCTATTGACTCAGAAAAAACTAAAAATTAACCTTTTCTTTGCGGTCCCGTAGGAATTTCGGGCAATCCATTCTTAGTGCACCCATCCCCAAGGCACATACATACATGCAATTTCTTCTAGCGCCCTTATAGTTCTACCTGTGTGTTTTCTGCTAGTCAGTCAGTAACGCAAGAATTTTATTTATACAGATACAAATTACGACGCTCCGCATAAAAAAATACTGGGGTAATTTTTTTTACAAAACTTAAAGAAATATAGGGTGCATAGGGTTCTCACCAAGAACTTAGGGTCCCAAGCCAACCTCACCTGCAAGTGGTGCACCTGCCGATTAACGGACGAGGCTCTGGCAAACAAAATGTCCCAATAAGCGGCAATAGGCTCGCCACCTATTACGTGGGATCAAAATACTGGCGAAAAGTGGGCGTTTAATATGCCTCTGCCTACCCCTTCGGGGAAACAGGCGTGAGTCTATGTATGTATGTATGTATGTAAACAAATATCTTACTCATAGTAGTAGTGTTAAGTAATAATAGACAAGGCCGTATCTACTGCCTATCCTATAACTTACCACAGCCCCTAAACTGAAAGCTTTAACTGCGTCGTTGGTACTATAGTAATTTTGACTTTATTTGGTAAAAAGGAAACCTTCTCAACTTCAAAATATAGAGTTAGAGACCGAAGTATTTTGACTTCATTTAGTAAAAGGGAAACCTACAAAACTTCGAAATAGATTGAGAGACAAAGTAAATATTTGGGCATTGTTCAGAATTTGCCTAGAAAGACTGGAAAAAGTTTGCAGACGGCAGTGGAAGCGTGATTGTATTCATCCAGTCGTTGTAAGCAAGACAAAAGTCGAACATATATTACTCTGATTCACAGCGATGAATTTAAACAAATCGATTACCTGATGTCTTCAGTGAAGTCCTGGAGTAGACCTATAAAATTACACTCACTAATTTGGCCAAAATAATGATGAAATCTTTATAGTTACCAGACTCCAAGGCGTTGGCGTCTTCAGGACACTCTGCACGAGGTGCGGATTCACACAATTTTGCAAATGTTCAATATGTCACAAATTTATTATAAATATTTTATAATAAATTATATATATTTTTTTTCCTATTTTTCCGAGGTAGTAGAGCCTTGCTGATTTCAGCATGAATGGGCCGGCTCGACCGGGGAAGTACTACCCTCTCACAGAAAATCGACGTAAAGTAACACTACCTAGACTGTTGCGTTTCGTTCGGTGAGTGAGAGTGCCGGAGGCCCTATCCTTATTCCTTCTCCCTCATCCCACTCTTTATCCTATCCCTTTTTCCCAACCCCAAGGGGCGGCAACGCACTTGTGACACCTGTGGTGTTGCGGGTGTCCATGGGCGGCGGTAATTGCTTACCATCAGGCGATCCGTCTGCTCGTTTGCCGCCTATTATGACATAAAAAAGAAGTTCAAAGCGGAAATAACAAGTATTTACACAATTCAATTCGCGAAGCGGATTTCACCATGTGCTTTCAAAAGGTGATATTTTACAAGAGAACAACGTGTTATTTTTCAAGCAAGGACGAAAGAGGTGATTATCACTAACTTATCAATCGCTCACAACCTTTGCCGGGCAAATCCAATAGCGACAATTGCAAGGTTATTACACAATTTAATTCAATTCTACAATTCGCGCGACAAGACAAACAGTGTGGTCAAAAGAAATTTTCCGGAAGCAAGAATGAGATAGGTTTTACAGTTCATACTGTGACCAGAGTCAAAAATTACAATAGACAAAATAAAATGTTACTAAACTAATATAATCGATTCAACTTATCATAGACAAAATTTCTATTTGAAACAGGCATGATTTTTTAGAAGTGTAATTATAGACATACATAATTATAGATCAACACCAACATAAGATACTATCTTCCACTAACTTATACAAATGTTTTTCACACATTTTTGGTAATGATAATTTGACAGCTTTCAAACGAATTTTCTGTTATCTAAATTGCTAAAGATATTATAAAAATTGAAATGAACGATATTTTATTCATTTTCATACCATGGGTGCCTACATTAATATTTATATCGTAAGTAAATTATATATTATCTCTCAATTTACACACCAATTAGGCAACAAGTCATTCGTGTTGTCTGAAACAACATTATGAATAAACCCGACCTAATTTATAGAGCAACAAAAACACACGTCATCTTGTTTATGTTCATTAAGCGAATAACATGATTAGAGGGTGGTTCTACTATAGCTGAGCGAGGCAGCTAAGCGGTGTGCACGATACACATACATCTATACTCAATATTATAAAGCTGTAGATTTTCTTAGGTTGAACGCGCTAATTTTAGAAACTACTATCGCCCATTTATCGATGATGACTATAGGCTGTATAACATCACGCTTTGAGCTACGGGTGTGGAGCAGTAGCCATAAATAACGCGGGTGTAATCGCGGGCTCAACTAGTAAATAATAATATCAGCACTGTTTATTATAAGAGAAATCCTGCGTACAGGTTTATTTTCACTATGAGAAGGATTGAGCCGTTGTCTAACACCAGAGCCAAGTGTGGATTGATACACTTCACATGACTTTCGAAAACATTACGAAAAACACTCAGACATGCCAATATTCTTATCATGTCTACCTTCACAATTTATCAAGCGATGATTTACAATTGAACTCGCACTTATCGTGTAAACGTCAGTGGCGCACGCTATGCGCTTTCATAGCAGTCTTTTACTCACTCTCATCATCTTCGTCCTATAGTTATCCCGATTGCATCCAATACTTATACGCTTTGGAGACCTGGGTCCGCTTTACTATACTTTTTTTCTATATATAACTGAATTTAACAAATCTAGATATCCTACAATTGATAGCAGCTTAAAACAAATTGTTAGCTGGCCGATGGAAAATACGCGTGTATTAATTAACAATCAGGAAAATTAGCTTAATTTGCGTACCGTGAAGTCTGCCGCACGCTAAATAAATACATTGTCACCTCAGTAGCTCAAACATGCCGCTTTTGCTGCGAGACAGCAATGAAAAAGTAGCTTTTTATTAATTTTTTACCCGACTACGGCAAAGCCTAAGGAGTGTTTTATGATTTTGACAGGCTATGTATGTGTGTATGTTCATCTGTTCCCTCACAGCTCCTAAGCTACTTATCGGAACTCGACAAATGAGGTGTTGTTAGAAACGTCTTGATTGTCCGCTGAACATAGGCTACGTGACGTGTCACAAAACTCAATATAGCGCCCTCTAGCGCCAAAAAAGTTTTGTGTTAGAAAATAAAAATGAGATAAATACATCGTGTTTGGTATAATTTGAAAGGGCGTTACATAAGATAAATACACGTGTTACTTTGATATCTTTGAAAGGGCTTCACTTGTACTTATCAAGAATATTGCTTAAATTTAGCGTGGCGCCCTCTAGCGGACAAAAAGTCATGAGTTAAAAAATAAAAATTTGATAGATACATCGTGTTTGGTATCATTAGTAATAACAGACCTAGTTCGTATTTAACAATTTAGCTTTTGCAAGTAAATAGTATAGAAGCACAGTGATTTAACACCAAAATAGTTTAAATAATAAAAAGTAAAAAAACTACGACAAAAAAATTGACGCTGAAAAAATATGAAACAAGATTTTCAGGATGCTGAAATAAAATAGGTTTACTGGAAAAATATTAACAGAACAAATATAAGAGCCGTAGTCACACGTTGTATAGAACCGTAACAAAACAAATAATTATGGGTTTGAATTAATACAGAACAGCACTCCAATTCAAAATTATAATTACTTTCAGAATATAAGTTATTTATAGCATTTGAATTAAAATAAATAAAAACTCAGCTTCGAGTTTATGATCCATTGAGCAATATTGTTTTAGGATTAACTTTGCTCCGACGTAGATGAGAAAACAAAGGTTATATTGACTAGCAATCTGATAAGAAAGTTTCAGTATATATAATCATTTGTAATTTAGCGTTTCAGCTATATAGTGTTTTCTTGAATTTACGCGAATGTTACACATTGAAATTAAACTACACTTTACGGATTTTATCGCGTTATATTGGTTTCACTAGTAATCTTAATCCTGTAAAGAATTCGGAACGTCGGCTAGTAAGTCTTCCAGTTGTGTACGCAGGCCTCTCCTAATTGGAGTCACAATAATATTGTGAGTCAATAGGACGATTTGGCTTACTATACCACGCAAAAGGCAGCCTAGTGGAGATACCAACAGACTGCCATGCAGAGGGTATCGGTTTCGAATCCACGGCGCGCACCAATAACTTTTCGGAGTTATGTGCGTATTGAATTGTAAATTATCGCTTGCCCCGTGCCTCGGATAGCACGTTAAGCCGGCCAGTCCCGGCTGTCATGAAGATCTTTGACAGTCTTTATAGGGAGTCAGCACCTATAAACAAACTGACACTAGTCTAAACCATGGAATATAGCTAGCCCTTTGGGTTGCAGAGGTCAGATAGGCAGTCGCTCTGTGGAAAAGCTAATATTCAGTCAAATCCGGTTAGACTAGAAAGCGGACCCCAGGTTCTAACTGGAATATACGCTAGGAGGATGATGACCACGCTTGTAGGTACAGGGTTTGATATCAAGTTTTTCGTCCCTTCACATAGATATTATTTGCATCGGGTATTTTCCCCAGACGCCTTTTATGAAACTCACGGAATGAATTAATGAGATAGTGTCACTTTGTATTCTTATACTGTCACTACACAGACGATTCCATGTAACATAGGAACAAATTGTGGTTTTTGGCCAATTGATAGCCGGCTGAAATGATCGCCTGGATAAGCTCAGTGAATGGTCGACCCAGTTTTGAGATTAGCGTCTATGGCGTGGTAGGGTAGTATGCGGTTTTAGTTTTTATTGGACATGTTTGAGGATTTTTATAATTTTAAACAATAATCATTTCTGTTATTCAATACACTTAGAGAACATTGCGACTATTAACACTGATTGCACGTAAATGCCATCATCTTACGTAAACCTTTTTTGCATGTCATAGGTTGCATGAAAAATAATGCATGATTGATGACATTTTTGTAACTTTATTTTTTTATGAAAAAATGTACTTTACTTAAGTTTCAACAAGAATTTTAGTTTAATTATTTTAGTAATAAATGTTATCCCACGATATTAGTTGTGTTATAATTAAAACCTTTTTTGTAACAAAATGTATACTAGTAGTAGTGCCATAAAGTATGGTATTATGTATCTGTTTTATTATGAATAAAGTCAGTCGTTAACCGAAAGTGCTTGTTTTAAGAGGTTATGGGCAAATATCCTTTTTTTCTTAAGTAATAACGTGTTACAGTTTAAGAAAAGGGCTGAACTTTCGTGTAGATAATGGCTGTGAACTATTTACAAAGTGTTCCCAAACTGAGAGGCAGGGAAAATTATGATGAGTGGAGTTTTGCGGCAGAGAACTTGTTAGTACTAGAAGGCATGATTCATTACATCAAGCCAGTGTCCGGTACTGAAAGAAAGCCTGCAGATGATGCTAAAACTAAGCTAAGCTAATTTTAACTATCGATTCCGGATTGTACGTTCATATAAAAGAAACAACAAGCTCGATGGAATTATGGACAAAGTTAAAAAACATGTTTGATGATTCCGGTTTCTCGAGAAAAATATCTTTGCTGCGACATTTAATCTCAATAAGGCAAGAAACTTGTGTTTCAATGACTAATTATGTGACCCAAGTCGTCGAGACAGCACAAAGACTGAAAGGAACGGGATTTGCAATTACGGATGAGTGGATAGGTTCATTATTGTTAGCCGGTTTGCCAGAAAAATATTCACCTATGATTATGGCCATAGAACATTCGGGAATAGAGATAACCACAGATGTTATAAAATCGAAGCTAATTGATTTGGAAGTTTCTTCAAATTCAAATTTGGATACCAGTGGCGCTGCATTTGCTGCGAATAGATCATATCTGAAGACACGATATAATATTAAGAAACAAAATGGCTATTTTGATACGCGTCACTCACAAATAGTATCAAAAATGCCGGATAAAAAAGTAATTACATGTTATAAGTGTAAGGAAACTGGACATTTTAGAAACCAATGCCCGTTATTGCAAAAGAATACACAATCTAATGCGTTTAATGTAGTATTCCTAAATGGAAAATATAGTAAAAGCGAGTGGTACATAGACTCTGGTGCAAGCGCGCATATGACGTCAAATGAAGAATGGATAAAAAATGCTAATTATAAGCCGAATTTACCAGAAATAACGATTGCTGACAATACAAAGATGCCTGTATTATGCTCCGGAGATGTGCAAATAACTACAGATCGCAACTATGACATCACAGTTATGAATGTGTTGTGCATTCCAAAGTTATCAACCAATCTATTATCGGTAAGTGAACTTATAAAAAATGGAAACAAAGTTGTGTTTGATAATAATAATTGCTATATTCGAAATGTGAAAAATGAACTGGTAGCAACAGCACAGTTAACTAATGGTGTTTACAAGTTGAACATAAAAACAACAGATTGTATGTTAGCAGCACCAGCATTAGTAAGTGCAGAGCTATGGCACAGGCGTTTGGCTCACATTAATAGCAGTGATTTGAATAAGATGAGAAATGGCATCGTAAAAGGAGTGACTTTTTCTACTCCCAGTGACACAAAGAAAGAGAATTGTGTAACTTGTTGTGAAGGGAAACAAATGAGGTTGCCATTCACACAAAGTAAACATAACAGCACGGAGACACTACAAATAGTCCATGCCGATGTATGTGGACCCATGGAAACTAAATCCATTGGCGGTTCACGATTCTTTCTGCTTTTTGTGGATGACTATAGTCGGATGACATTTATTTACTTTCTTAAACATAAAAATGAAGTTTTCCAGAAGTTCAAAGACTTTAAAGCTATGGCTGAGAACCAACAAAACAAGAAAATAAAGATTCTACGTACTGATAATGGTGGCGAATTTTGTAACAATGTGATGGTAAATTATTTAACCAAAGAAGGTATAATTCATCAAAAGACAACAGCATACACTCCAGAACAGAACGGCGTCTGTGAGCGAGCCAACAGAACTGTAATAGAAAAGGCTAGATGCTTGTTGTTTGATGCAAAACTTAATAAGACATTTTGGGCAGAAGAAAAATAAGTCTGTTATCATATATATCTGATAAAAAATAGGTCTGTTACAGCAAGTTTAGCTAACAAAACACCATATGAAATGTGGTATCAAAGAAAACCAGACTTGAGCCACTTGCGTCTGTTTGGAGGTCCGGTGATGGTGCATATTCCAAAAGAACGGAGATTAAAATGGGATAAAAATGCTGAACAATATATACTTGTTGGATATTCAGAAGATGTGAAAGGATATCGTGTTTATGACCCAAAGAAAAATTTTATTACTGTGAAAAGAGACATAATACTAATGGAAGGAAAACAAGGAATAGAAATGACAGGAGAAGAAAATGCTATTTGGATTCAGAATGAACAGAATGATGAAAATAACTCAATTCAGAGAGAGGACACTCAATCAACACATGATGTGCAAGAATCAAGTGTGGACAGCAGAGATTCAGTGGGGGATGTTACTATTAATGAATCTCTGGCTAGCACAAGTTCTGATTCATCAGTTTATGTGGATCCAGATGAGACTAGTACTGATACTTCAGCTGACTCTATTATATCAACAGATATTTCATCAAATGAGATCCAAACTCTAGCTGGTGAAGTAGTTGAGAGTAAGAGAGTGCGAAGACCTCCAACTCGTTTTGGTTATTCAAATATATGTGTTTCAAATAATTTTGTAGATGCCGAGGCGATTGACTTCTCAGAAGCATTAAATGGACCAGAAGCAGAACAATGGAAGCTGGCCATGGATGAGGAGTTACAATCATTTGAGTGTAATGATGCTTGGGAGCTCATTGATATACCAGGTGATACAACAATAGTACAAAGTAAATGGGTTTTTAATAAAGAGTTAGATGTCAATAACAAAGTGAGATATCGTGCTAGACTGGTAGCCAAAGGCTTTTCACAAAGAAGTGGAATTGATTATGTCGACACATTTTCTCCTGTAGTGAAACATTCAACTTTGCGAATGTTATTTGCTCTTAGTGTTCAATGGTGTATGGATATAACACATTTAGATGTTACTACGGCTTTTTTAAATGGGCACTTAGAAGAGAACATTTGTATGTCAATTCCTATAGGTTTTAAATGTAGTGATAAAAGGAAAGTTTTTTAAACAGTCATCTTTAATGTGGTATAAAAGAGTTAAAGATTGTTTATGTAATTTAGGTTTTAAAATTAGCAGACATGAACAGTGTTTATTTACGAAAATTAATGACAATGTTAAAATAATAGTAGCTGTGTATGTGGATGATTTTTTAATATTTTCAACATGTAAAATTGAGACAGAAAACTTGATAACTGCATTAAGTTCTCAATTTAAGATAAAGGATCTAGGTTGTGTAAAACGCTATTTAGGTATGAGAGTTACTATAGATAAAAAATCTAATACTATAACAATAGATCAACAACAGTACATAGAACAATTGTTATTTAGATTTAAAATGTTTAATTGTAAACCTATTGATACTCCAATAGAATGTAAATTGAATCTTGAAAAGACTGAAAAATGTGTAACAGATGTTCCTTATCAGAGGCTTATAGGGAGTTTAGGGAGTTTAATGTACTTGGCAGTCATGTCCTGGCCTGATATTGCTTATTCTATTAGTTACCTAAGTCAATTTAATACTTGTTATAATGAAACTCATTATAATCACGCTAAAAGAGTGTTGAAGTATTTACAAAAAACTAAGCATTATTGTTTAAAATATAGTAAAGATAATTTAGAGCTGAAGGGTTTTGTTGATGCCGATTGGGCGAGCGACACACTAGACAGAAAGTCTTATACTGGTTTCTGCTTTACCATGTGTGGCTCTGTGATATCATGGCAGAGCAGGAAGCAGAAGACGGTTTCGTTATCAAGTACAGAAGCTGAATATGTAGCATTATCAGAGGCAACTAGAGAAGCTATATATTTGAGAAATTTGATGTATGAGATTACAGGTAAATTATGTGCTATAACATTGCATTGTGATAATCAAAGTGCATTGAAATTGGCATCAAATAACCAGTCACTCAATAGAACTAAGCATATTGATGTTCGTCATCATAATGTCAAAGATGCTATAAAAATAATTTAATTGAAGTTAAATATGTGTCAACTCAGGATATGCCTGCGGACTTACTCACTAAGGGATTATTGTCCAATAAACATTATAAATTTTTGGAATTGATAGGTCTTGTTTCTAATTAAAACTTTAGTTTAATTTTGGTCATGTTTATTGTTTTAAAACATTTTGAGGGTGTTATAATTAAAACCTTTTTTGTAACAAAATGTATACTAGTAGTAGTGCCATAAAGTATGGTATTATGTATCTGTTTTATTATGAATAAAGTCAGTCGTTAACCAAAAGTGCTTGTTTTAAGAAGTTGTAGTACCTAGTAGACAAAAGTTGTATATAATAATCTACTTTATTCACAGAATCACAAAAGATACTTATAAATATAAAGGCCACTAACTTACAGAATTAAGTAACTTTGAGAGCGCGTTAATCCGAAGAACTTCTTACAAACTATACGATAATCTGATCGTTTATTAACTTATTCATTATCTTAGGCTGAGGTTTCGAAAAGAAGATAAATAAATTAAGTGTAAGGTAAATAATGTTTTTTCTGTGTAAAATAAAACCTACATCGCCACACTTGTCGTGGTGGGTCATATTATACGTAATCTTTGTATACTTTGATATCATAAATGCGATAGTGTTGTTCGTGTTTGTTCTTCTTTCACACCTCGACGGAGCGACGATAAGATATTATTTTGGGATACACTTAGTCACGTTAGAGGTCGGTAGCGTAGGCTTCTTTTATGCAATAACCGACTACCACGAGGGCGGAGTTACAAGAAAAGTCGAGTTAATTATCACATGCATTGATACAACCAAGCCACCTACTATACAAATACACATGGTTTTCAAAAACTGACTACGGTTCTAAACCTTAGCTGTCGAACCTGCTATACAAATACACACCTGTAAAAAGCTGACAGTTCAAAAGCGTAGCTGTCGAGAAATTGATTCTAAGCTCTTCAAGTAGGCACTCATTAATCGAAACGAATACATTTCCTTTTCATTTACTGATAAATAGATAAAGCAACCTTAGGAGTTAATATTTTCCTTATAGGCCCTCACATCTAGCCATGTGCGTTCCTTGAGTTCATCTTACGCCCGGCAAAGTAGTACAAAGTGAATACTTTGTACTACTCGTAACACGCCCAATGGTCTATACGTCTACATAATTTTTATATTTTAAGTAATAAAATGAGAAAGAGTAATCCGTTATATAAATATTGGTAATTATATTTTGCCGCTGCAACTTTCATTTAATTTTCATCGTGGGATATTTTCTCGTGAACCTAATGTTATGAATGTTATTTTGAGGTATAGTAACAATTTATAAAATAACCTGAAGATACGCCATAACTTTCGCATACCTACTTAGATTGAGATATTATTATGCTAAGGACTATAATAAACTTGTGTAACATTAACAACATAATTATACATTTATTTATAACCGGATCATCGCCAATAAAGAAACATAAAATTTATTTAATGTCAGACGTTTCTCCCTAATGATTAGGCGCAGTAAAATATATTGGTGGCAGATTTCTTTCGTCTTATAAGTGACGCTAGGGACGAGAAAGCTTCTTACGATTCAGGCTTAAAGCCAAATATATATGACGTCAGCAACGAAAAGCTCACCTTTACAATTTATTAAATTTATTGACAAATTGCCATGTGAATGGAAGACAATATTTAAAACGGAATTTGTTAGAAAAAAATATATTTAAAACAATTTTTGTTTTATTGCCACGAATAGTACAAACTGATTAAGTTTAGTGTAAATAGTAAAATGTCAAACGTCTAAAGTATACCTAATTGTAATAGGGTTTTCTTTTAAAATACTAAAGTGCAGCGATAGTACTTCTGCAATACTGTCAAATACGCCACCATAATAGTTTTTTGACAGTATTGCAGCAAAACAGATAGTTATCACGATAAAATTAGTAAGTTAATATTATTATCTATAAAAATAAAATATAAATCTAGAGACACATAACAAAATTATCCTGTATAATTAACACACTCACCAAAAAAGGTCAACGTACTGAAAATTATCAGTATAATGGCAATATATAAAGTACTTTGGGAATAGATTAAGTTTGGGGAAATTGCCGTGACCAATCTTATAAACCAATTGGTTCTGCAAATATTTAGGGACACATTCTTATAATTGTTTACTGGTTTTACAAATACCAATCCCAAATACAAAAACTAAACTGTTTGAAAACAAGATGTATCAAATTTATTAGTAGATTATATTGTATACACACGTTATATTGTGGGTGTACAAATGATGACTATTTTCGACGGCTACAAATAGAAATTATATGATTTCGTATACACATAATTTGTTTAAGTATATTCGTAGATGTCAGCCAGATAGTATTAATATGTCTTACACTACCACTTACCTTCTCATATACTGGAACTTGATGACGATGAATATCAGCAATGTATTCGCAGAAAGCGAAGCAGTCAATACCACCACGTATAACACAATTATCACCACATCAGGACTATAGAACACGTCCAAATCCAGCTGAGGTACCGCTCCCCACATATCAGATTCGTTCCAACCATGTTCGAAACTGGTGTTCAACTTCTTCAAAGACATTTTGCACTGCACTTCAGTTTTTATGTGAGCTCGATAGATGGCGCTGTTGCTTGAACCATTTTTGGACACTGTAATGAAAGAAATGCAACGTGAATATAGACCCATAAACATATAGATAGAACGGGATAAAATTGTTTATAGATATACAGATAAGGCGATCTGTAAGCGTATACTATATTAGGGAAAATGTCACATTATTAGAAAGAGAAAGAACATAACATTTAGTATAGGTACCTTTGCCGTGTGGTTGACGACATAGAATACAAGTGTCACCACCCCCTATCTTCCCGTGGGTGTCGTAAGAGGCGACTAGGGGATAACACGATGCAAATACCATCTTTGCGTAGAGACGGAAAACTCGACATCAAACCACACAATAAACAGTACTTACGTAATCAAACCCTATACGACTGCCTCGCTGGTCTCCCGTCGGCCCCGGGTTCGATTCCTGGGTCGGGCATGTTATTGGGTTTTTCTGTCACGAAATTTTCAGTAGCAGCACGGAGTCTGGAAATGTGCCCGGTACGGCAATAGGCTCGCCCCTTATTACGTGGGACTAAAGTAAATCTGGCGAAAAGTGGGTGTAGAGATACGCCTCTGCCTACCCCTTCGGGGATAGAAGGCGTGACGATATGTATGTATGTGTATGTATAGGTACCTGTTTTTCATTGTAATTTTATCTGATTAGCTTCTTGATTGGCTGCTAATGTGTCGTTAAAAAAGAAACGAGAACATCATTATTTTTCTTTCCCTCTCTATATTAAAACTTTTTGCTTGGATCACTTACTCTATTCATAATTATGTGTATGGTCGTGAATCGATTTGTTTAATCACCGCTCCAGGTTAACTAATGTTTTGTTTATGAAACGTTCGGATAGTGTTATATAAGGTGATTGCGGAGTTACATTCCACTCATTCCACTACACTCACACAACACCATCTAGTCCCAAACTAAGCAGAAGCTTGTACTATGGGTACTAGATAATGGATAAACATACATATATACTTTTTTTTTTAAACATACATATTATACATAGAAACACCCAGACCAAGACAAACATCCATGTTCATGCACACAAATGTTTGACTTGCGCGGGAATCGAACCCGCGACCTTCGGCGTAGCAGTCGCTTACACTCCCGCGGCGCCAACCGGTCGTCAGTCGAGTTGCTATAACATTTAATATATTAAGAACAGTTTTTGCGTTTGGACATTTCAAAAGCATAGTACTTGCGTAGTTGAGTTAGAGCAATCATGCTGTAACCAACAGAGTTACGTTACTGTAAAAATTCTAACCGTCCTCTTTACTATTTCAGAGTAATATTGGCTAAGAGACCAAACGATATAAAATATATTATGTCTTACCATGTCTTAAACAATTGGCCTGGCACTCTTGGCACCTCTTGTACTTACAAGTCGCAAAAGTGGTAGTGTCAAAACATCGCAACATAAGACAGTAGACCATAGTACCCACCAGCAAGAACAGACGCAATTTATACAATAAATACACGAAACAAAAAATGCAAATTATCACCGACTGCTTCCTACACAGCTTGGCAGATAGCACATATATTTAACCCGGCGAGCATGAGGCAGGGTATGTCACACCCGGGTGCAATTCTAAATATGTGTATTTTTTTAAACGTCTGACAACACTAGCGCACTGAATAGCTGGAGCTAGGGGACTGCGGGAGGGGATAGTGGCGTTATCGCAGATTGGCTTCGAGCGTCGGCTGGAATATTGGTGTGCTAACTTGTCTCGGGTACGTTATACCCTGCCACATGCTTAACGTATTTTTTTACGTAATGTAATTTTTATTGTTTTATATTATTTTGTCTTTGTTTTTGATCAATTTTGTGTGTTTTTAAAATCAGGTAATGTCTCTTGGTTTTTTAGTTTACCGACTTATTATTTTATAGGTTAGGTGTTTCAGCAGCTGCGAATAAATTTACTCCAGACAACTTAGCCGCAACGCTGAATTAGAAGCAAGTCTCAATGAGGCTTATGGCAGAATTTCAACTCTAGAAGACACAATTGCGGCCTTTAACAGTACTGCTACTCACAACTTATTCTCTGAGCTCTTGGGTGACAAAATTAAGGTGCTAAAAGCTCTCAAATGTAACTGTCTCAAAAAATGTTTTAGTAGGAATAAATTTAGAAAATTGTTTAAGTTAAATAAATTAATTAAGAAACTTAAATCTGGTCCTAAGTGGTCTACCAAATTGAGTCAGTATGCACAAGATAACTGTAAATTAAATAAAGAGTGTGAGTCTCTTTTATTAAAGCTTGAAGAATCAAATGAAGAATTAGTTTTTGGTAGGTTGTTATACGAACAATACACAAGTGAGTTGCAAGCACAAATATCAAATCTACAAGCTCAACTCACTAGGACTATAATGGAACACCAGAATGAGACTCATGAGTACATATTAAAATATGATGAAATTTCAAGAGTTGGTCGAGAAAATTTAAAACAACTTATCTCATTATCCAACTCTAGTAATTACTGTTCCAGTTGCACAACTAAGTGTGCGACTACACCTGCTTAATCAATAGAATTGAATGCACATGGATGTCAGTATAATACACAAAACAAACTGCATCCAGTAAAGACTGACAATAAGAATGTAATAATTTTTTCAGACCAACTGGGCGTGGGTTTGGGTAGCTTAATTGATCATCACACTGAACGACCAGTACAGAACTTTTGTTCACCTGGAGCACAGTCTTGTACCCTAGTTGATAAGATTAAGAATGCCGACTTGAATGCACAAACTACTGTCATCATATTATATGGTGACAGCTCATTAGTCTCCAAAAACAGTCTCATAGAATTAACAGACTTAATGATAGATCTAAGCACAAAAATAGGATGTAGCTTTATTATTTGTGCATTGCCTTATTCATATGCTCTCACAGATGACCAAAACAGGCAGATAGGCAAATTAAATTTCTTATTATACAATAGGACATGTCATAGTGACAGTATTTTATTTTTTGACACTAATATTTTTATTAGTAATTTCTTTTTAACAAAAGATACTATGTATCTTTCTTACGTACATAGGCGACAACTTGCTAAACTATTAGCATTTAATTTATATACTGACAGGAGTACTACTAAAGTACTTAGGAATTTGGTAGATAATAGTTATACCAATAGAAGTATTGACACATCTATTAGTTTAAACTATTAGATGAGACAACAGATAGGCATTCATGTGTTTTAAACTTAGTTCATCAAAACATACAATCTGGCAAAGAATTAGAAATAGACTTATTTTTAAATAAACATAAGATTGATATCTTATGTATTACGGAACATTGGTTGCGAGGTGACCAATTAATATTTAACAATCAACATTACTCAGTTATAAGTGCATTCGTAAGAAAGAAGGCTATTCGTGGTGGCTCTCTAATATATGTATGTAATAGTTTGAAATGTAAAGAACGTAAGGATATAGCTAAACTTTCTATCGAGCGCACTGCTGAGATTTCTTGTGTTGAGCTTGAACAACATATAATAGTGTGTGCGTATCGACCACCACAAAGCGACTTCACTCAGTTTGAAAGCATTATAGAGGATGTTTTAAAACACATAATTTCTAGTAGGCAGTCTATAATCGTATGTGGCGATTTTAATGTCAATTTGTTAGAAAAATCACCAATTTGTACTAGGTTAGTTAGCTTATTTAGTTCATTTAATTTAAATGTTTTGTTCTCTGAACCAACCAGAATAACCTCACATTCTTCTACATGCTTAGATTATGTTTTTTTGCAATTGTCTTTATTTAAGTAAGGCTGTTTTTACTGACTTGACATCGGATCACTGCGGGCAAAAGGTTGTAATTCCAATGAATACAACCCATAAAGTACAAGAAATTACATGTAGGCCAATGACCTCTGCTCGCCTCAAACACTTTAGTAATGATGTTGCTGCCAAGATCGCCAGCATTGACTTAACCATTGATGATCCCGATTAATTATATAAATGCTTATTTAACACTATTAATGATGAGTACAATAAAAATTTTAAACAGAAGACATTTGCAAGAAGCATTTAAGTAAATTTTTGTGATTGGGCAACAGTAGGTATTTACAAAAGTAGAGCTAGGTTGTATGATCTGTATGGTATGAAGAAATACAATTTTAGTCCTGAATTTATTCAATATGTTAGAAATTATTCAAAAGTTTTCAAGAGGACATGTGCTTTAGCCAAATCCTTATATTTAAGCAATAAAATCAAAGAATCCAAGAACAAAATAAAAACTACTTGGAACATTATTAACAATGAGACTGGGCGAGCTAAATTAGTAGATAACAATAATGAATTAAAATTTAATGGTGAAATTATTACTAGGAAAACTGATGTTGCTCAGACTTTTAACAATTTCTTCATAAACATACCAGTGAACACAACCAGCTGTCTAGATTCATGTCCAAGCAAAGCAGAAATGTTGGTTAGGGGCAATGTGAATGAGTGTGATGTGCTTTTAATTTTAAATATATTGACACCAATGACATACTGAAAGTATTCAAGACACTTAACAATAAAAAATCTGTTGACTTATGGGGCATTTCGGTTAAACTTGTTCAACACATTATTTATAGCTTAGCTCCATATTTAGCTGCAATATTCAACAGATGCGTAGATACAGGGGTATTTCCTGATCTAATGAAACACAGTAAAGTGATACCCTTATTCAAAAAGGGATCCAAGAGCGACCCTAGTAATTTTCGGCCAATTTCTATCTTGCCTGCTATTAGTAAAATTTTTGAAAAGATTATTTTGCATCAATTAGAGAGCCACTTTCACACAAATAATTTATTTCACAGTGAGCAGTATGGCTTCACTAAGGGTCGCTCCACCGTTGATGCCGGTGTAACTTTGTTAAAGCATATTTTTAATGCTTGGGAAATCTCGAAGGATGCCATTGGTGTTTTTTGTGACCTATCAAAGGCCTTTGACTGTGTGGAACATAATACGCTCTTACTTAAATTGAAACTTTATGGTATTAGAGATACCGCACTCAATCTTGTTGCCAGCTACCTTAGTGATAGAATTCAGTATGTAGATGTTAATGGGAGTAGGTCTCTAGGTTTGCCAGTAGGAATGGGCGTTCCACAGGGCTCTATTCTCGGTCCATTTCTTTTTTTTAATATATATTAATGATTTGCCGTTCTTTGTACAAAATTTATGTGATATTGTTTTGTTTGCCGACGATACGTCACTAATTTTTAAAGTTGGTCGTAATTTAAGTAACTTTGATACCGTCAAAAACACTCTTGCACAAGTATTAGAATGGTTTTCGACAAATAATTTGGTACTCAACTCAAGCAAAACCAAATGTGTTAAATTCTCTTTGCCTAATGTCAAAAGTGTTCCTACTAATATAATTTTAAATAAGGAAACAATTCAACTAGTCGAATCAACCGTATTCTTAGGTGTAACTTTAGATTGTAAGATTCAGTGGGGCGCCCAAATATCCTGTCTCGCAGTAAAACTTGGTTCTGCAGCGTTTGCAGTTAGAAAAGTTAGGGAATTCACAGATATATATACTGCTAGACTAGTTTACTTTAGTTATTTTCACAGCGTAATGTCTTACGGAATAATGTTATGGGGTACAGCTGCTGATATACAGACTATTTTTGTCATTCAAAAGAGGGCAATACGTGCAATTTATAAGTTAGGTGCTAGAGATTCTTTACGTGATAAATTTAAAGAAGTAGATATATTGACAGTTGCATCGCAATATATATATGCTAACTTAATGTACATTAAGAAAAACTTAATTCTATACCGCAAAAATAGTGATTTGCACAAAGTGAACACTAGGAATAAGCATAAACTGGTGGGAACTAACTACCGTCTACATAAAGTTCAGAACTCATTTGCGGGCATTGGTATACGATTTTTCAACAAATAACCTCTTGAAATAATGAATTTACCCATGCACAAATACAAACGGACAATTAGGAACTTTCTTTTACAAAGGGGTTATTACACTATTAAGGAATTTTTAAAACGATAAGACACCGTGGGGATAGGCTTAGGCTTGTTTAACTCACAATTATTTTATTCACATGTTAAGTGGAGGTGCCTCGTGAACACATGATTTTTGCAGGATTTGGATATTTTTATGATTTGTTGAATGTAGTTTAACGTTATTTATCCCTGATCATATCATTGTTCCCTTGTCACCTTCACAAAATTCTTTCTACATTTGCATTCCTTCACGCGTTTCACTAATTTATGTTAATAATAACGATCTGGAAAATGGAGGTAATTGGCGGTCATGGTCAGT